>JAUMHP010000076.1:1112820-1141243 GCA_032361065.1 Enteromius trimaculatus
ATTACGGGGACACTGAAAATGTCCTCATAAATCACCTACATATTGTAATACCTGTGTCATACCCATGTCATTATACACATTTGTGTCCTCATAAACCACATAAACCCGTCCACACACACACACACACACACACATATATATATATATAACATTTTTCTTAAATATACATATGTGTGTTTGTATTTATATGCATAAATACAGCACACACACACACACACACGTTATTTGAACAAAAACGATGATTTTGGATGCAATTAATTCACGGTTCATCTTTTGACAGCGTTCAGAATTTTACATTCAAGCACTGAGTAATACCAGTTAACTACATGTATGTACTACTGTGTGTGTAGGAATTATCTTAGGGTTATTTGCATGTAATTCTGCACAATTAAGTGCTATTATAATAGTGAGTACATTTAACGTGTAACAAGAACACCTTAAAACAAAAGGCTACCAGGATGAAGCATTCTGGACACAAAATGAAATATTAAATACAGCCTTACAATTTATGTTCAGGTGTCCTTGTCAGGGATTGTCTCAGTGTTACGCACATAAAATACAGTTTACCTGTGGAGAGCAGCTGGAGCTTTCGCTGTTTGCGCTCTCAGATCTGGATGTCAGCATCTTGGGAGGTCGAGGGGGAGGCTCTTTGGGCTTTTTGGGAGGCCGTGGAGGGGGTGTGATGGTAGTAACGGCGTACCTCCTGAGTGTGTAGTAACAGTCCTCTGAGATCTCCTCTACGACTGAGTTCCCATTACACACTGGACTCTGGCCGTCCCAGTGCTGCTTTATGTTGAGGATCAAGTCTGCGCGGTTGACCGGCACCTCCCTGATCTCTGACAGGTCAGTGTTTGAAATGAGGAGGCAGGGGTCAGAGATCTCCTCCTCCAGGTGCAGACCAGGCAATCCAGCCAAAACGTCCACCTTCAGAGACAGGTCTCGCACGGACACTTTGACGTTGAAGGGCAGCAGAAACCAACGGCATATTTCCGCAATGGTGTACTGGCGCTTGTCTTTCACCAGCTCCATGAACGCTCCCTCCAGACACATGGGGAGGCGCACCGGCTCCTTCGCCTCAGTCCCTGTGACTTTCAGACACTGAAAAGCATCAGCTGAACTCTTGATTCCATTGTGTGACGCGCAGCTCTTGCCTTTGGCCACTATAAACTCGTCGCCGATGCTTACGGAAGCCAGACCGTTGTAGACGGACTCAAACTCTCTGGTGGCCACCACCCGGATCTGCTCGGTTTGGCTGCGTGCTCGCTCCAGGTCGTAGGCCGTGGGGAACTGGCGTGGCCGGCGCTTGAAGCGTCCGTTGTAGGACTCCGGAATGAGAAAGTGTCTCGTTGATTCACGACCTGTTTCTGAGGCCAGTATTCGTTTGGCGTAGAAAGCACGATGAATGATCACCTGACTGGAATGGAAAAGCATCTCTAGCTCTGGAGAAAGCTTGAAAGGTCTTTCGCATGACAACTTGGCCACCACGGGAAACAAATCTGGGGGACTCTTGAAGACATCCATGAGAGAGAGAGGCTGCACAAATGAGTCACAATCAAACTGCTCGGTGACATCCACCACCTCCACGTCCAGATTTGACGGGATGAGCAGAATCTTCTCACTGACTGTAGGAAGTTTAAAAGAAGAAAAAGTTTATCATTGAGACATGAGCAGAACAAAACAAAAACAAACCAAAACAAAAAAATGACGCTTTGAGGCTTTGCGTTGTATGTGATGTTGTTTTTTTCAGGCAAGTTGTTCCTGTAATCCGTTCTCCGTGTAGTAAATGCTGCTCAATTTAAAACCACGCACATGATGGTATTTTCCTCTGATTACGTACCGTCAGTCCTCCGGGACTAATAACTTTCTTTTCAGATGTATGCACTTCGTCGTTCTTTCTGATATTTAACTTTTATGTGTTACTTCTCATTCGTTACCCTGAAGCTGTAGGTTGGGGGTTGCCTTTTGTTTTTGGTGCTTATTATTTTCTCCTGGTTTTTGGCCAGCCAGGGAGACAGGAAAGGTCTTTGTATTTTTCTTTTGATTTTATTTGTTAGGTAAGTTAATACCTTTAACCCAGTTAGTAACTCCTTTTGCTTATTATTTTGGCCTGGATCCCCTTCTGAAGAGATGCTTCCCGCCTACTCGATGTAAATAGCAATAAATCTGTTATATTGAGGAAATTTCTTTTGTGTTTATTTGAGCTGGATCAGGAGAGGGACTAAAGGTAAAATCATCGGCCTTGCCAACCCTAGACTGGCCGGGCCGTGACAAGTATGTTGTGAACTCATCAAATACAGTGTTAGGAGATATTAAGCAGACGGTCTACTAATACTCTAATGACTGCTAGTTGACATGGAGTTACTGTTAGTAGAATGTCTGAAGTGGACCATCGAAATGAAGCTGGCTACTGGACTTATTTTCCTTCAAGCTAACTACCGCTTGTCTAACTTCTACATTCATAGTATGCCATTGTCCTATTGAACTGAATGTGATGCTTTATATACAAAGAACTATATTTTAATTCATCTCCAATGACCTGATCACAAAAACACTGACTAGCCCTTAAACTCTGTCATTTTATTTTGAAATATGGTTTCCTATTAACATCAGTTAATGCATGAATTGTTCACGAAATGAAAATGAACTAACAATGGAGCAATTTATTTGTTACAGTATTTACACATTCTTTGTTGATTCTGTTCATTGTCAGCTTATGGTATCTCAGGTCCATAATTTGAACTCAAAGATCTTTACTAAAATGAATAAATGCTTTAGAGGTATTTAGCAGTCTTACCCCTACAAAAAACTGGGTACAGAAAATGATTATTTTTTTCTGTTAACACTTAAAAAAGGGATCACTTACTTCCTAATTCACATGAACTTTCCCTCAATAAATTAATTCCTAATTAGTTGCTTATTAATAGTGAGGTAGTTGTTAAGTTTAGGTATTGGATACGATCTAGAATAAGACACTAATATGTGCTTAATTACTACTGATAAATGGCTAGTATTCTAGTAATATGCATGCTAGTAAAGAGAGCCTAAAATAAAGTGTTACCATTTTTTCTCATACTATTGAAAAATAATTTCTTGATTGAGGTTTCAACATTACTTTAGTGTAGGGAACAATTCTCACTTTGAATCAGTTATTTATTAGCATGACTATTATTATTACCATACTGGCTTTCTCTTAGTGCTCATAAAGCACAATCCCTAACCCTGCCCCATACCTACACCTTTACTACTGATTAGCAGCAAATGAGGTGTTTATTGCGGGAAAAGTCGTAGTTAAAACAAAGCATGCCCTTCTTTTCTTTTGTTGAATTTTCCTTAATATATCTTTAGCTCTGTTTAAGGATGTTCAGATATTTTTTTCAGCAAAACAAGACAAAAAACAGAGATTAAGAAAATGATTCAGTGCCCTTTGTTGGGCTGTAATACTGTTATTAATATTTAATATGCATTATTGCTGGAACCGGAATGAAACTAGTGTCATACTCACGTCTTGTAACAGCCTTCAGTTCATACACAGGAGTCAGCTTCAGCTCTCCACATACCTTCTCCAGCAAATGAGAGAATAGTAAGTCCTTCTTGGGCAGAGTTTTGACCTCGGTCACTGTCCTCTTTCTGCCTTTGGAGATCTTCCACTCGGCTATCTCTCTCAGGGTGTAGAACTGGTCGTCCTGGCACTCTGTGAAGAGTCCTTGCTGGGAGAAGCTGAGGCTAAAGCAGGTCTTGGGCTCTCTGTGCAGCAGCTCACACAGCACTCGTCCACCGCTGAGCTCACGGGACACAGAGGTCACTCTGAAGCTGTCGCCCACCCGTATGATGCCCTGCTCCGGCTCCATCTCTGAACCGTTGAGGAACACCGGCTGGGACAGTCTGTGGGAGCTGATCTTCATCGAGTCTGCTATCTCTTGTATGCTGTGGTACGGCTGACTGTCAGCCACTAGCTTGAACAACCCTGCCACAAAGAGCACAAAGACAAGGTTTTAGCCATGACAAGAACCGCAAAGAGGTGACAGCAAAGAGACAGACGCACTCTCAGTGAGTCATTAACAGGGGCGCTATGCCACTATCATTTAGGAGGACGCATCAGTCAAAGTCTTATAAGACATGACCGATGGTAAAGAAACGCAACCCTGGCCACTGTCCAACATATCTAACCTATCCAGGTGAAGATGGAGCATTACGCAATCCCAGAAATATATCACTTCAAGGTTCGGCTAAGATGGAAAACCCTGTCTAGGACGATCGTATGGTTATGATGAGCAGCTGTATGTCACAGACCATACAGACAGAAGAATCAAACCTCTGTACAAATCTGGCAACGCAGCGGTGAGCTCCAACTGTCTTGGTTTGTATTGGTTGCTGTTCACATCAGATTCAAGACAATGATATTTGGGTCGCACATGAAAGCAGAAAGGCTTCCACTGATGTCTGGTTTGTTAGAGGAGGACAATATCTGTCTGAGATACAACTATTAGAAAATCTGGAATCTGAGGAGCAGAAACATCTGAAGTTCTTAGCAATGCTATTATGCTATTATATTATAATGCTATTATTTATGGTAGGAAACGTATGAAATATCTTCATGGAACATGAGTTTTAATTAATATCCTGATGATTTTGGGAATAAAGGAAAAGAGTATAATTGTGACCCATACAATGTACTGCTGGTTATTTCTACAGATATAGCTGTGCTCTGCTCCACAGATCGATTCTCATCATTAACACGATCTCATCATGATTAACAATGACGTATTCCCCTGTAAACGTCTAATGGCTGCTTGTTAGCAGTTAGTAAGGAGGTAATAATTACGTTTAGGTAAGGGGAGGATTGAGGGAACTAAAGTATGCTAACGCAGAAAGAGGCATTAATATGTGATTTATAAGTATATAAGCGAGATTTAAAAATATCACTTTGCTGAGGCGTCTCCATCAGTGAAATGATCTTCAGACTTCAGAAGGGGATGCCACTTTAACCTTCATTAACATCATCACTACATAACAAGCAGTCTTCTGAGCTATGAACAGAAGCTGTACGGTGAGTCACTGTGTAACAAATATGAAGAATGCATATATGCAAAAATAAAATGTAATGAGTTTCATGTGACATGATCAGAAGCAACGGATAATTCTTGTAATTATACTCTTATATAACATTTATGTAAAACATTCACCAACATTTAAAAACAAAGAAAATGATCATGAGCAGACGACGATCCGCAACACGACTTCCTCCGTTTACATCTTTTGAAGAAACTGAAAAGCCGACATCTTAGACGGCTGTGAAAGCAACACGCGCATGCTTCACAATATGACTTTGTTGTTTGCTTGTTTTATGTATCTTCAATTATTTTATGTATGTGCACTTTTTTTTTTTAATATTTGAAATTAACATTTAATAATTTTTTTTTATCACTACCTAAACAAGGTTAATTAATTTTTAAATAAATTCCTTAACAAAATGCATGAATAATTTATGACACAGAGATAAATTGTAGATTTCTGTAGTAAATGATCTCAAAGAGATATTTTCTGTTGATTTAAACAGACGCATTTGAACCAACACTACCCAGAAGACTCGGCCTGGTCTTGGTTTAAAGTGTACCTGGATACTCCACAGGAACCTCGATCTCTGTGTTGCTGGAGGTCTGAGCCGTGAATCTGGTGATGGTGAAATCAATGATTTTCAGCAAATCTCCTGTTGAAAGAGAGCACTCTCTTCCAAACATCTCATACACGCAACCTGAAAACGAAAAACAGAGCCTTTGAAACATGTTAAAATACATTACAAACCTTTCAGTATCGCTGTCTATTTTGTGCGGCTTGCAGTAAAACAGTTTCTTCACAGTGGAGAGCAGACAAATGACATCATAGAAGACATATTACGAACGAAAAGGAACTAGAAAAAGATCAGAAAGAAGTGGGTTTCCGCCCGGCATCATGCGGTTTGAAAATGAATTTAATTTCATTTCTTTACCTGATAATTTCAGTCCTTTTTTTGCTAGTTAGAGTTATCTCTTAAATGCTTACAAATGATAGTTTAATGACATGTTTGTGAACGCTGCTATTGGTTCACGAGTACAAACGGGTCTGTCTTCAACTTAAACTGAACGACACGATTCCATTCCCTATTTCACCCTTTATTAAAACAAACAAACAAACAGCAAGTTTATGAATGATCTGTATGTTTTCCTCCCTATTTCAACATGTTTCTCCTCCTCTGCACCAGCAGCTGCACGCAAGCGCTTCCAGGGTTTACAGTGTCAACGTAATTGCAGCTGTTATTAAGGAGCAGATAATAACTGGCCCAGGTTTACTCTTACCTTGGCAGTATATTCCTGACTGGATCTGAAGCACTCTGGGGAACGTTTTAGGATCCAGAAACTGCGTGAACTCATGCAGTGTCGAAGCCATCTTCTGCTGCGCTCGTACGCTTTTAAAGCTCGGGAAGGGCTGAGAGACGAGGCTCTGTCCAATCCATTAAAGATCCCGTAAGAGGGTTAATGTAGGGCCAGGTGGCAGAGGAACTCCCAGGATGCCCTTTGGCCCCTCCAGAGGCCCCTTGAGCTCAGCGCAGACTGACAACGAGACTGTGAGGCATCCTGCGCAGCGGAGGAGGACAGGAAGCTCAAAGACCACAACTCAACGCATTGTCAAGCAGAGCTGCAGCGGGTATCTGCACAATACTATGACATACACAGATCCCACATCCTCTGCCTGACTTCATGACATCAGGCCTAACGTGAGCCAAAACAACAGGGATCCAAGTCACTGAAACAGCACTGAGTCCTGTTTAAAAATACAGCTGCTAAAAGCTTCTTCACAGAACCATCTCAGAAAAAACCACACAGAAACAGAACGGTTCTCCAAAGGTTAAACTTCTTTAAGGTTCTTCTACGTAGGCACCTTTATTGTCAGGGATTTTCTAAACTGGGAAACCACCGCAAAGTTTCCTACATGCCACAGTTTAAAAGAGAAGACACACTCTTTATCATATCTTTTTTTTTTATTCAAAGTATTTTTACTATTTGACATCATAATACAGCCAACAACTACAGACAAAAAATACATAACTTATTATTTCACATGATGGATTTTTTGTTTGTTTTCTATAAAACGTCCGATCAGCATCAACACTGGCTGCATCTTTCTTCTTAAATTGGCTTTGATCCTAAATACACTAGAGTCTAATACTGTATATATATTTTTGAATGCATACACTTTATTGTTTGTGTTTTTTTGCTTTTGTTTTCCATTTCCAGCACAATACAAATATGAAAACATCAGAAAAAATAGAGCTCTTCTTCTCTTTTCTCCTCAGCAAAGGAATAATTCACAATCAGTTACGTAAAACAAACCACGATAGCATGTGAAAGCTTTTCAAATACAACAAAAAATAACACTACTTAAATCTCGTACTTAAAAATCTACAAAGAGCGTCTGCAGTGAAAATTTCGGCTAACGGGGAATGATAATGATTGTTTTGAGCTTTCAGAAATGCAAGTAAACAATAAATACAAACAATGTGCTTCATCCCTATAGACATATTTACACGAGTCTTTGGCTTGTGGTCATTGTCTGCTACCAAAAAACAAAAGAACACATAATAAGCCAGCCATTAGTGCGTGATGCAGTCTTCTCGAGCCAAAGTTACACGCTCTCGATGGATGGATGAACGTGCTTGTTTTTTTTGTTTTTTCCTTTCGAAACAATGTCCATTTACACGAGCACTACTATATATGTTTATTCACAGGAACAGTGGTAGACACAAAGAAATAAAGAGCGTCTTCGGCATGCAACAGCTCGGGCTTAGTGTTTCAAATGGCTGCATAAACTCATAAAAAAACCAATAGTAAAAAGAAAGTAAAAAAAAAACATGACCTCGACCAGGTGGCCGGCACTTCAATGTCATGGAAGTCAACACAGACGCACGAATGAGACGTTTACACGGCACTCACACCCCAGGTCACAGGTGAAATAAGCCGAGTGTGTGCTGCTCAGACGCACAAACACAGAGTCCGCACGAGATAACCTCTCCATTACGACATCTCGTTGTACTCCAGAGCCAGATCGTAACAGAAGCGGTACTGCTCCTGCAGAGAGAGAGAGGCGATCAGATCTACAGACAGGGTCTCTGAAGAGCTGCAGAGGATGTGGTGAAGCTCTCTGAGCCACACCAGATTATCACCAACTATATCCAGCTCTCATAATCACCTGATTGAGCTAAATCAGCAGCTAACATACAAATGAGAATCTATAAATAAACAGAGCAATGAATGAGAAAGAATAAAGTACATTTAGTACATTACATATGTTACTGATATAATACTAAATAATCGTTTTAATAGTCATGCTTTATATTAGGACATCTTCAAATAAAGTGGAGTCTTCTCTTTTATTTGCTCAATAAAACTTGAACTCTACAAAAATGTGGGCTTCATCTTGCTTAGCTTACATTGCATTCTATGATAAATTCCACTGATTTTGACACAGCATTGAATAACACCTGTCCTAAAGCAGGTGGAGGATACATGTTAGTGTTCATGCTGCAAGGTTTGGTTTAAAGTTTGATTTGCTCTGGCTGATGAGTGAGGTTATGCTGGTTCGTACCGGGCTGTCCACCATATTGGGCTTGCTGTTCCTCAGACTCTTCACAGCGTGAAAGACGTCGACGACATTCTGCCGCTTTATCATTTCACACACAATACTGATGGCACAGAACATCCCACTGCGGCCGCCTCCGTTCCTACAGAGACATGAAGAGACACATGTGAGCGATCTGTGTGTGTGTCTACTCTAGACAAACATTACTTTACACACACGCTGTAGAGAAGTTCTGCTCAAGATCAGTGACACACCTCTAGATTTTGATCACCACGTTCCTCTCCACTACTGTCACTAACAGAGGTGTGCTTCTTTTAATCGAATGTGCACCTGTATATCTTAAAAGTACATGGAAACTGCTCTTGCAGAAAACATTATTCAATCAAAAAAAGGCTACTTCAGTGTATTTAAAGAGAAAACTTTCCTGACACATCTAATAACTTTTTAAAAATGCACTTGGTAACAATGTCAAAGTAAAAGCTTTACTTTAAAATACATTATAAATCATACTTTAATTTTCTTTTGTTATTTTTATGTGTTGTATAAAATACTAAAGCACATGTAAAGTACTTGATTAGGATTTTAACTTTTGTGTTATTTTTTATTACATACAAATATATTAAATATCTTTGAATCTTAAATGCAACAAATTTACAAAATGTGTAATTATAAATACAAATTGAGAAACTAGCTTCAACAGACATTCTTAAAACCAAGAAAACTTAAAATATAATTAAAGTATATATCAGTTGCCTGTCATTAAATTCAGCAGTTACTATATTTAAGACAATACATTTCTGAAATTACATACAAGAAACGCAGAAATATAAACGTGTTGAGTGTAGAAAAAAGCACTCTAATGTTAAGCTAATTTTCATTTAATTTTTCTAATAATTGTTCTTTTAAAAGTAAGCTAACCAGAGTTAACGAAGCATCAAAACAACAGCAACTTCAGAATAACTTCTATTGTGGTCACCAAAATAAATACATTCATAAGTTTGGAACAAGTAGATGATGACAGAATTTTTTATATTTGGTGAACAGAATTTAAGATATTTTTCCTTTAGCATTATTTTACATGTAAATTTTATTATGCAGGATAAAGTGTAGAAAATGGACTTGACCAGTCAAAGGAGCAGTTCCAGTAGTTTTCAGTGTGATGTGTAGGTGTGTGCAAATGATGCCAGCGAGAGCAGTGATAAATCATTCACAGATAACACACAGACAGGAAATACTGATGAGACATTAGAGAAAGCTTTGAGTAGACTTTGTGGCTTACAAATAAAACTGTAGCCACTGATGAATCCACACACAGCTCTGGGCTCTGTTCATGTGTACTCACAGACAGTGTATGATAGTGCGTCCATCGCCTTCCTCACATTCCTCCTGCCATTTATCCACCTGAAGGATCAGCTTGAGGAACGAGCGCTTGGAGGCAGGGACTTCCCTGTGACCTGCCCAGCCCAGGTACTGGAACTGACGGACCATCAGGTAACCTTCCTGAGGCTGAGGACACACACACACACGCACACACATTAATGTAATTACGCACTTCTGCTCGAGATGGGTCTGTGCTTTGTTGCAAAATTATCAATAGGTTTCAGAAACATGCTGGAAAACTCACCCTGGTCAGATTGCATATCCTGAAAAGACGACTAATGACATCACAGTCCATAGAGCAGGATATACAGTCTACCTGTACAGGGCCATATCTTAGCATCCCCTCCTCAGGCCAGTACTGAGGACAACCCTGTACACACACACACAGGAGTCACCAACATTTAACCTGCTGTTGCATTATGGGAATAGTTATTAAAAAATGTACTCATCATCAGGCCATCGCAGATGTAGGTGAGTTTGTTTTTTCATCAGAACACTTTATTTTTAAGGGCTCATAATACAGAGTAATTACCTAATTAGGTATAATTAGCCATTGTGCTTACATGAAATAAAATGTACTTATCATGTGAGTAAGTTATGGAACAGCCTGTAATTACAGTTTGTAAGGATATAGATGCACAGACAGCTACTGTTACAGATATGTTACACACAGAGTCTGTTACACTGATACTTATACTTAAGCACAATCTTGAAACACTTTTACTGTAATTACAGGCTGTTCCATATCTTAGTTACATAATAAGTGCATTTTGTTTAATTTAAGTACAATGGCTATTCCTTTAAACACGTTCAATTTGGCTCAACATAAACTCAACATATTTACCCAACTGATCTCTGACTCATTCTCAGTCCTTGAATATACACTGCACAAACATTTTATGAGAATAATACTGTCACAATCTCACCTGAGCCAAATCGATCTCGTTCAGCATGACGATGGAGGTGCATCCGTAATCATACACCAGCCTCCAGAAGTCCTTGACGGTGTTGGGTAAGGGATGCTGGGTCACGATGAATGCGGCCGGCTGCCTGTAGCTCTGCATAACACAGAACGTCTCGGTTACGTATGTAACCCTCGTTCCCTGAAGAAGGGAACGGAGACGTCACGTCGGTGACCGACGAATCGGGATCTCGCCAGAGAGACCAATCTACTTTGATTGTAGCAAAACAAGCCAATGGGCATTGGCAATCACTGATTGTATCCAGCTGCAACTGATCACCGTGTTAGTATAAGTGAGCAGTGGGTGCATGCATCATTTTATTTCGCTGAGGAGCCAAGCTAGGCCCAGCAGCTCTGCTGAGGTACAGTGGCTGTGGGGACGGGACCTGAGGCCTCTGTTCCCATTTTTCAGGGAACGAGGGCTACATACGTAACCGAGATGTTCCCTTTCAGACGGTCACTTCGAGTCAGGATCCCTACCAAAGCGCTACAGTGCCCCCTTCCAGTGCCCTGTGCAGGCCTCCTGATCGTTCCTAAAAGTCAGATAAAAGGGCTCTACACTACTGCAGTTCCATGAGCAACCCAACCAGTAAGACTGGATACCACTGCGAAAGCGTGTTCTTCCACCGGATGAGGCACACTACGGAGTTGCCACCTCCCAAAGGGGGTTAAGAGACAATTACTCACGTGTTATAACCCTGTAGGGCCCTATTGCACATGGAACTCTCTGAGATGGCTCAGGCTGCATCCTCTAGAGATGGAAGAACATAGTCTGCTAGGAAAACACTGCCCAAGTAAGTTTACCATGGAGTACACATATGAGATCCCAACAGGGTCACTCATATGGGCACTAGCCTGACAATAGCTGTCAAGAATTCATTAGCTGAAAGGCATGGGACCAAATGTCCAAATGCCACGCCACATCTAGCCCTCGGATTGTTGACAGGGTGTGCCTGGACAAGGAACTCTTTAGAGAAAAGGCATAAGGATTCTGCGAACCATAAGCAACATAAACCTTAAGGCTGGAAATGGAACACCCTTGCTGCAAGAAGGAAAGCACGGCTCTGATCGAGCACTTCCGGAGGTCCTCACTGTGAGAGGAACACCATTCGACAAACAGGTTCCACTTCAATGCATAGGCCCATGGACAGTGCTCAAGCTGAAGCGATAGTGAGAGCTGGTAGGTAGGTCACCTAGAACCTCCACATCCCATCCAGGGACCACACATGGAGTTTCTGCAATGTTCAAAATGTTATCCATGCGGGCCAGAATGCCCTTGCCCTGAAGGTGCCCTTTGAGGCGCCCCAGGGCCAGCAACTCGAGGCAATTGATATGCCTGTGCAGCTGGGGACCCGTCCATATCCCTGATACTGCATGCCCGCTGTAAGTGGTGCCCCAGCCCATGGCCGAGGCATCGGTGAATACCACAGCTTGCTTGCACACCTGCTCCAGAGGCACTCCCACCCGAAGAAATGAGGCTGAAGGTTCTGCGGCTGGCCGGTGTAATCTAACCCCAGTGAACGTACCTCGGGACTCGGCCATAGAGCCAGTGCTGAAGCGCTCTCATATGGAGCAGGCCAAGCGGAACTACAGCTGCAGCTGCTGCCATATGCCCCAGTAGCCTCTGAAGATGGTTCAGGGGGGTTGCTGTCCTGCCTGATACAGTCTTGAGGCAGTTCCGCACTGACTGAGCATGTTCCTTGGCGTGAGACATTCAGTTTAGTTGACCAACCGAGAAAAGAGATCCTCTGCATTGGCACGAGTTTGCTCTTTTCCCAGTTTACCCGAAGACCCAGCTGGCTGAGGGGTTTGAGCACCAAATCCTTTCGTGACCATCCTAAGGTGCCAGGAAACAAATGCACGGGTGAAATGACATTTTAAAAAGATGCGATCCCCTGTGTTGCTCTTTTAGTCCTGAAGCACGCAGGGGAGCTGGCCACCGCACACTCCTGGTGTGGATGTCTGCACAGCAAGATGATCCTTGTGAGACCGTGACCACCACTGCAATGCTGTAACACCTGCACTCGTTCCGTCAGCTTACTCAAAGAGAATGAGCAGTAGTGGTGCACCACTGCTCGGCTCTGAAGCAAAAGAATAAATAACGCATGCTCACTTATACACAAACAGTGATCATGCCAATGCCCATTGGCTTGTTTTGTTACACTCAAAGTAGATTGGTCTCTCTGGCGAGATCCCGATTCGTCGGTCACCGACATGACTTCCTGCAACATAATGTACTTCCTGCAAACACTCTGCTTTCTGACACTTACGCACAATCAAGACGAAGATGAGACGTTTTTCAGGATGGCCGATGTGTGGATGTGTATGATCATGCAAGGACCACAGTGAGCGTTCAACATGAGAGAGTGATGTAAACGCGCCTGATTTCCTGCGTGTGCATCTTTGTAGATGTGTCAGTGTGATAAATGTACATCTCTGTACGTGAGTAAATGCATTCTTTTTTCTCTGCATGCTGTAGCAAACCCAGTATAGAGAGGTTGAATGGAAAGTGCTGACATACCACTAAAGCCACGAAACAAATCCAGTCTAACAGAGGCAGAACTGAATCAGAAATTACCTGGTATTCTTCTGACGGCTTGATTAAAAAAAGTCCAAGAGTTTGTGAAACGTACGAGGAAGCGGTTTAAAATTACTCTCTACAATCACAACTTTTTGAGCTCAGCTGTCAAAGTAGCTAATTGTGGTGGTGTGATCACCATCCCCAGGGTCAAAGGTCATTGTCTGACTGAACACGCTCTCAGAGATACAGATGCTCTAAACTAGATAGCTAATACACAGCCTTGACAAATGAAGCGCTAGGAGATGAATGTGTTGTCACTCACAGATCGATCGAGATACTAAACAAATAAATGATCAAATTAGAAGCTGAAAATTCACTTGCCCTCGTGTCATTTCACACCCCTTTGGCTTTCTTTATTCTGTGGAAGGCAAAAGGAGAGCTCTGGATCTACTTTCCATATAATATACTCATCTCTGATATCACACATTTGTGCCTCAGGTCAGTTAAAGTGCTCCTAGTATGGGTTTATGAACATGATCTTTCATTCAGTGTATAACACAGCTCAAGTCAATGAAACATTCTGCAGAGTTTTACATCTAAAAGTCCTCCGTTTATTAAGTTACTCTCTCTCAAAAGAAATAGTCAACTCTGAATCATTGAAATGAATTATTTTTAAAACGATTCTCATTGACGCAAACATAGCCATTAGCATATTGTTGGTCTTTTCTCATTGGTCTGAATGACACTGTACACAAAGCAGCACTGCTTTATTTACCAATCCACCAATCACTGCAGATTAGAGTCACGCAGAGGAGGAATGAATCACTGAATGAATCATTTGGGAGTCGTTAAGCAATTAAGGTAAAAATAAATGCTTATTATAAGACAATGAATGTGTTTTTTGACTTTGCATGTGATCCAGTTGTTGGTGGCTCCCACAACCAAAATAATGACCTTTTATCACCCATAATAGGGGCACAAGTGCACAAGTGTGTAGTATGCATTACGTTTACGTCGTTTCTTGCCCTTTTTTGTAGTTTGACAGTAACCGGTCACCACTGACTTTTTTTTTTTTAATGGAAATACAGTAAATACTGTGTTACAATCTCCAGTTGTTTACCACAGAAAGAAGGAAAAAAGACTGATTCTGAATGACTTAAGGGAGATTTGGATGAACTTGATCTTTTTTGACACAACTGACAATTTAAAGCAAGAGATTCACACTTACACTTACCTTACCCTTTCCCACAACGTTACTAAAATAATTTGGACTTTCGCAAAATTAATTATGAAAGTTCAATTTAGGACCACATACAGCCATCAAGAAGAATTCATCAATTACACTACTAACCGAATGCTTTCATTCAAAACAAATAATCGTGTTGCTGATCTGCATGACACCATCACCTCCACCACCTCCTTGAAGTGGCTCACGCTAACATCTGTCCTGCTCGGAGGACTTGACACCTGGATTTGTCTCTAGCTTTCTGTAGCTCCGTTCCAAAATCCAATGAGAGATCTCGCTGTCTGCTCTCTACACTGCACACTAGTGAGGGACTGATGTTAGCATGTCGCAAAAATACTGGAATTAAATACTTGCATTTTTAGTATACTAAACTTTTAGCATTGGTTCATGCTGAAAGAAATGTGTGTATGTTTTCTGGGACTGACTGTTCTGGTACACACTGACTAACACAAGGTACTGTATCTCAAGGCCTTTCTGCTGCCCTCACATCTGACCTCTGTTGTCAGCTCACTAGGTTTTGGAACAGAGCGTGTGTCTAACATAAAGGAGACGAGGAGAAGAGAGCGCGAGGAAGCCATACTTACATCCATGAGTGCTGCATTGATGTAGTTGCTGCTCTCTCCGTCGATGGTGATGAGGAAGGGCAGGCAGCGGTCGGGCGGGAGGTTGTCCATGAAGCGGTTCTTGTCGTGATTTCGAGGAAGTAGTGCAATGCTGCAGTCTTCAGGCTGAGGCTGAGGGGTCACTGAGTTCAGCGTCTGTACAGGAGAGAGACGAAAGCAGCAGGTGATTCTTAACATCAAAGAACATGTGTCCAATCCAACTGTGTCATATGACAAATGAACCAGATGCAGACATAAACAGGTTGTGTGACATGCTAGCATCTTCCAAAACTAAGAATAAAACTCTTCAACAATACAAAATTATGTGAGAATGCTTTAAACTAGCCCGGTCAAATGATTAATTTCACACTGTGCATACTTATTATGTACATATAAATACAAACACATGCATGTATATATTTAAGAAGGTTTATATATTAAATATATTTATATACAATAAAAATTAAAAGAATATAAATATACGATTAATAACATAAAAAAATATATATATATATACACAAATATTATATATATATAAACATATTTAACATATAAACAACATATTTTTCTTGAATGCATGTGCTTGTATTTATATATACATAATAAAGACAGCTACATTGTGCACCCCGTATTATGTAATATTGATTAATCATAGTAATTTAGCAGCATGGGAATATATTATGTAAACAAAAAGGTTTATTTTGGATGTGATTAACCGTGATTGATAATTTGACAGAACTACTTTTAATACAGTGCTCTGTTCTATGAATTATTATCTACCAAAAACACAGATTCATCAAAACCACTGAGAGTCAAACACTAAATGAAGCTCCATATTTGAAATAAATAATTAATAATGGTAAGGACATGATTTGTTGAAGAAGGTTAGTATATTTGTGTTGGGTCTTGAAGGAAAGCACAGCTGTGAATAATAAGAAGAGGTACCTGGAACTCGTCTTTGAGGTGAGAGGAATTGCTCTGAGAGTCGATGCGGATCATGTCGTAGTACGCCGCTTTGAACTCACACACGGGAATCGCTGTCTCGCCACACAAACACGCCTCCAGGATGGCATCGTGGATGAAAATGTACTGCTCCTGAGAGCCGGAGGAAAGCCAGGGCTTGTGTCATCAATGCATGAGTTTTCATTTCTGACAACCCTATTAGTCTGCTGAACATGATATTACATGTGTAACCCTCAGAGTCCCACTGCAACAAAACTCTGAATTCATTCAGCCTGAAGTGCATCATACTACAGCATCACTGAAACGCAACAGTTGCCCTTAGTGGTCAAGACTGAGGGTTAAAAGCTTTCTAGCTGCCGCAGCCTTCTGAACATACACTTTTTAGTTACTGGCAGTAATGGAAAAAGCATATGTTTTGTGCGCTTAATGAAATGTAATTGTGTAAACTTGACGCAAAATAAGAACTATCATTATGATTTTGATGACCAGTGGTTTAGTAGGGAGAATATCACAGAGGACCATAAGCAGCATCATGACTGAAGAGCACACCTCAGTCTGAACCATGTTGATTCTTCTGGAGCGCAGAGCTTTGACGCAGTTGTAGATGTCCACCACTCCTTCTCTCTCGGCCATGTCCAGCATGATGTCGATCACGATGTAACATCCTGTCCGGCCGGCTCCGGCGCTGAAACAGACAGAGCAAGAGCAAGCGAAGGAAATCATCATCCCTCTCAGTTCAGTGTACAAGACCAGGGCACTGCGATGTTCTCTAAATGCTGTCAGATGTCTGTAAAGCCTCAAGAATTAGGGTCTGAAGACATTTTTTGATTAAACAAACACAAAACACAAAACTAGAGATACATGTCACATTTTTCTTCAATATTTACTTGCATGTGTATTTGTATTTATATAAATCATACACACAGCACACACACATATACATATTATGAAAACAAAAACGATTATTTTGATGTGATTAATCATTTGACAGCACCAATATTTCACTGTTTTAAAATAACAAATAAACAAGTAAAAATATTATTATTATTAACAATACTTCTTTATAATAATATAGGATGTTTAATGCTCGTAATAAGCAAATAATCATACAGTAAGTGGTATCTTCTGAATAAGTGCACATTGCTTCTGAGTCAAGTGAATTAAAACATTAAAACACTAATAAAGAAGATCACGTGTAACCGTCCGTTAGTCATCCATCACTTTTTCTTGTTCATATTGCTGTAGCAGATCTATTAGTTCTCTTTCACACTGTATGACTTGCACATCACATATTTTATAGATTTGTTTTCTGTTGCC
The DNA here is from genome assembly GCA_032361065.1 of Enteromius trimaculatus. Lineage (NCBI taxonomy): Eukaryota > Metazoa > Chordata > Actinopteri > Cypriniformes > Cyprinidae > Enteromius > Enteromius trimaculatus. The sequence goes on from JAUMHP010000076.1 coordinate 1,130,424, forward strand.
ATGGTTATCACTGTCAATCCAAACCTTTTCTATTTGACAGAATGACAGAAGATACTGCCATGAGAACAAAGAGAGGAACATTTAAAGACTTTGAAGCAGTTAAAAGGAAAAGAAAGCTGCATCATGGGACTGTTTTCTCTTTTTTTGCATGCAGCAATGCAGATGAGACCACATCCTGTTCTCGGGCATGAACGACAGGCAACGTGGTAAAATTGTTTCTGCCAGGTGAGTTAAACGAGCTAAGAACCAAGAGTACAAAGAGTCACGAGAGCTGCTGTGACTGGCCAACGGTGTCAGATGTGGACGCTGGGACACTGAAGTGTGAGCATGACAAACAAACAGAACCCACCACAAGACCATCTGCATGTGCACAAGAGCTGTGGTGAGACCCGAGCAACAGGAAGTGATGTCATGAACCAGTGACACTGCATTCTCCTCTACAGCACAAGAATCAGTCTGAAAAAGCCCTGTACCTGCAGTGGACGACGATAGGCCCGGCGGTGGGAGGGTTGGACATCTTGACCCGTCGGATGAATGACAGCAGTCCAGTGGCGTGATACGGGACTCCGTGATCGGGCCAGCCAGTGAAGTGAAACTGCTTTACCTCTCGCACCTCATTGAAACCCCTCTGTGAAGATCAGAACAAACATCCTTCAGCAAACAAACTAATGTCAATCTATCACAGGAAGCGCATTTTACAAGCTAAACAAAGTACATGTATGAAATAAAAGAGTGATTTGACACTGCAACTAAGGACTGTGACCCGAGTCAGTGCACCTCTGTGAATTAAATGCATTAAATGCCACACTTGCCATGCTAGAGAAAAGTTATAAATAATCTCACCCTCTCCAGAGTGAAAGTCCTCACAACGTATTCTGCGAGCGGCTCGACCTCCACAAACGTCACTTTGAAATCTCCATAAACTTCAGCATCATCTGGCCAGTACTTATAGCACTTGACCTGCAGGAGGATGAGACCCATCAAACCAGATCACACGCACTCCAATGCTAACACATCTAACATAGTAACTGAATACAGTAACAGATGCATCTTGATTCACAGCAGTCTGGTTTAATTCATGCTTAAAGCTGAAATCTTGCTCGGATGCTTTAAGATGTGAGTGATGATCCTAAGACTGCTGAAATCATAATGATATCATTACACAGCGTGCACAAATACATACACAGACATGCTTCAACCCTTTGAGAAGTGTTCTTGTATCATTTCTTTCTTTTGATTTTGGGGTGAAATATGACCTGTTTCTGACAGGCTTTGTGTGATTCACTCAATTGTGTGACTTGGAGCAGACGAGTTACTAGTCCTCGCTCACTCTTCAAAAGGTTTTTGCAGGTAGGGGCCTTCACAGGTCACATCACAGAGCACAAAAACACAGCACGGCCCCTCAGCAGGCAGTATAGCGACATACCCGGCCCACCTCCACTAGGTTGGTTACCATCACGATACAGGCCGACTGCTCCTGCCAGATCATCCTCCAGAAGTCATACACCGTCTCGTGGACAGGGCCTGGGGGAAACACAGAGTTCTGCTTTATTTCTCTAAATCTCAGTTTTTAATTCAATCAATTACATTTGGGAGAAACATATCGCCATCATTTGCATGGCATCATTTGGGATATTAATAAAGCAGAATGTATATAGAGTACGGTACTGTTTGCAAGTTGTTCTTTTTAAGAGACATTTCTACATGATTTAACTCATATAAAGTAGTTTGGGCTTAAACTAAGACACTGAGGTCGATGCAAAATCAAATATTTTTGTCTTAAAACGAGTTTGTGTAGATTCATCATTCAATCATTATTTGTAATAGTATACTATGTTTAGGTCATTAATTATATTTAAAGTGCCACTATTATGTATTTATGAAAAGAATCTTACATACAATGTGTAACAAAACTCATTCAGGTTTAAACCTGTCTTTTCAGGTCGGTCTGAATGAAAATGTAAATTCATTCTTCACCACTAGGTGTCTCTTTAAGAGCGGTAAAATACCGTTTCCACGGTAACGCTGCACACAAAGCAGCACTGCTTTATCAGACATTACAGTGATGATGAACACGAGACCGATCCACCATTCACTGCAGACTAGAATCACGCAGAGGAGGAATGATTGAGCAGGTAAGGTCAAAATTAAGAATATGAAGCGTTCATTACCCATAACAGTGACACTTTAAACATCAGTCAGTTATTTGGCAACAAATAAAAGACGATTAACTCAGCCTTCCTCGTTTACCTTGAGTTGCGATGTAATGGCTGGGCCTCTGGTATCCCTGCAAGAGGCATCAAACAAATCAAATCTGAGAGTCATTTATTTCACAGTGGACTATGCAAAACGCTTGTCTTTGTCTTGAGACTTGTAATCTCAACACACACACACACCACAATTTCTACGCATCAAACACACACTGCAGGGAGACCCGACATCAATCCCCCCTCCCACGAAAACTAAAACACACGACACCAAAATCATGAGCGTTAACTGAAACACAGGCCAGGGATGTTAACATGCATGACGCCCACGCCACAGGCCAAGCAGATGAGTCGCGGCACGAGGTGTGTGTGTGTGTGTTTGCTCCATGCAGATGAGGGGTGGGACAGAGAGGAAGTGTGTTCGAATGTGCCTACAGTGATACTTACATCCCTGTACAGCCAAATCTACCGCCCCATAATCAACCGCATAAGAGTGAGAGAGAGCACAACAATGTCAGTGAGTCAGCAAGCACCTCCAACAAGGAAGAAAAGAAAGCTGTAAATTGTGTATAGTTGAGACAAAGGCATGCATAAAAGACCTCACATACGAGGGAGGGAGAGACGTTTCTCACACGTTCGCCAATGGAGGAGGAGGCGGCATCGCCACTTACATCAATGTAGTTGGCATTTATGTAGTCGGAGGACGGGTCGTCTTCCATTGGCTGCAGGATCACTCGAGAATGATCGTCTACAGCGCGACACACGGCAAACAGAGCAGATTCAGGACAAAAACAGCCTTTCTGGGCATGCTGCTGACTGTAACAAGCTTCTAAACAGCTCTTACGCTGTCCTAGTCATATTTCACCTCACAGTCATTTGGGGGAAAAAACGAAAGATTGATCTTTTTTATGTTGACTCAGCACATTTTCTCTCCAACATTTACACATATCTGAGAAGAGATGACGCCAGTCTCCCAGAACAACATATGAAACTACCAAATTCTGCTTAATCGCAACGCTTGATTGTAATCATATTTTTGCAATCCAGTTTATTCACAACATTGTGCTGACCGTCTGTTTTAATTTGTAACCAATTGGATGATTCATTGAATAGCATGAATGATTGTACATTTCTGCCATGATTAACCTGCTCCTAAATGTAATGTGGAAACGTAATATTTTAAATGCTAGTAACACTAAGGTCAAGGTTTGATTGGCAGGGAATGTATGAAGTGCTGAATAACTTCACTGCTCTGGATAATAGTGTCTAGCAAACACAAATGAATGCACAGCACTGAGGATTAGGGGGGAAATGTGTTCGATTGAAAATTATCTTACTAAATCAGGCTAATTCATTTTTTTTTTTGCACAATATAATATATTAAAGCAATAGTTCACCCAGAAGTGAAATTCTGTCATCATGTACTCTCCCCTCTCCAGTAGTTCCAAAGTTTCTTTGTTCTGCAGAACAAGATATTGTGAAAAAAGCTTGTAACCAGGCTGTTTCGGGTCACCATTGACTTCAAAGTATTTTTTCCTACTATGGAAGTCAAAACAGCCAGGTTACAAACATTTTTCAAAATATAATATATAAGAGGGCAAGTAAATGATGGCAGAATTTTTATTTTTGGGTGAACTATTCCTTTGAGGTGAAATATGACTCGTTCTTGATGTTCATCAGTAAAGCACCAGCACATGTAGGCAACAGATGCTTTCCAAACGGTTCTTAAATGACTACAAAACCATCTAAAGGAGAGTTTTGGAGGCAGATATTAAGTGTTCTAGAGAGTATCCTACACTCTTACATGCAATGATGTTCCCGTATCGATTCTTCGTTCGATTTTGCTCTTTCTTTGCTGCATCCCAGGAAGCAGACTGACCCTCAAAGAAGCTCTGGAGAGAAACACAGAACAAATTACAACACATCCAACAGGGGCTTAAGTGAATCCTCCTCCTAATTTACTCATATTTTCATCCTGTTTGAAAACACAGTAGTTGGACTTTGCTCTGTGTGCATGGAAACACAGGTATATTTGATCACTGAACAGTGAAGGAAGCACCAGGCGCTCTCAGCGGCTGAAACAAAACTAATTGTTCTGCATCTGGCACACAAACTCCACTGATTAGATTGTGGTTTCATGACACAAACCGCCAACACTGCCTGCAACCAGCAAACTCATCAGTGCAAAACATGTGTGGGAGGAGGAGTTTCAACGACTTCTTGGAGAAGTGTGACATGTTTTGGATGATAAAAACATAGTTCACCCAAAAATGAAAATTTGCGTTGGACATGAGGATGTAGATATTTATTATTTTATGCACGGAATTTAGTTATTTCTGCACGGAAACAGGTTTGGAGAAATGTAGCGTTAGTCAGTGTCTTAGCAATGAATGGGTGCCGTCAGAATGAGAGCTGTAATGATACACAAGTAACACACCACTCACTAACGTTTGGAGAAGACAAAACATGAAACTAATTCAGTTTTTAACTTCCGACTAAATTATAATCATTAATTCATTATAATCATTATAATTATAAATCATGATCCATTATAACACTTCCTCCAGGGAAAAAAGAATCTTGTCTGAATCTAGAAATGTGCACAGACCATGTCACAAATCATTTCTCCTTTTTCACCGGAGGAAGTGTTATGGATTATGAGCGTCAAGTTTACCCAGAGACAACAGTTTGAAGGTAAAAGCTATGAATTAGTTTGATCTTGTGTCTTCTCCAGACGATACCTGATGGACTGGAGCGCTGTGGATTATTGTGATGTTTTTACCAGCTGTTTAGGCTCTCATTCTGACGGCACCCATTCACTGCAGAGCATCCACACTGATGCAGAGACACATTCATCTCGGATGTGAGCACATTTAAAATGTTCTCATTTTTTGGTAAACAATTGCTTTAAAATAGCAGTCTCTACTGTTTCCAGTTATTTGTGGTGATTCAGAAATGACACACTTTACTGTTAATGTGTTGCACACAGGACGGCTTCTCACAGTCATGCACTACACTGTGCACGGTCTTACCTCATACTCCTCTTTGAAGCCGTAGCTGTCGGAGGTCTTCATCAGGTTGATGTGCTGCAGCAGGTCAGCCACCCGTATGGCAGGATGAAGCTGTCCGGTCTGATAGGGCGACTCGGTGCCCTCGCAGTGGTAGCGCGGGATGTCCAGCAGTCTGCTGTTCTCGGCCGCTGCCGTGTGGTTCTCATCTGACAAAGAGGTCAGGAAAGATTGATTAGGACGCACACTGAGGGTTTTAGACAAACCTTTTACATGCTAAGCTCAAAGGACTCGGCACACACACACACACACACACACACACACACTCACACACAAAACCTCTCAAATGCATATACAGTCCCAGAGTTGTGCACTCTGAACAGGACAGAGGGTTCCTTCACACACACTTACCAGTGATAGGCACTTATGGGGCAGCGGGAGAGAAAAGAGTTGTTTAGTTCAGCGTCAGCTCAAACACACGGGCTCTGTTGTACAGCTGATGGGTAATATGGACTAAACGTAAACAGATCACAGCTACAGGACACTAAGACGAGGGGGAGCACACACAAAGCACTCTCTACATCACATCCAGACCGCTACACGTTCACATTTTAGAAGGCACTTTTAGCAGTGGAAGTCACATGACCTACATATATACGTAATTTAGTGCGGTCAAACGATTAATTGTGATTAATAACATTGAAAATAAAAGTTCTTCTGAACATAATATTTGAGCCCAGAGAACAGGAGCAGTCATAAGCAGCATGTGTATTTCTAAACGGGTCACAATTATTTTATGCTTTAAATCATGAATATATTTCATCAATTTCCTACCATTAATATGAAAATGTAATTTTTGATTAGTAATATGCATTGCTAAGTTCTTCATTTGAACACTTTTAGATGTTTTGCTCCCTCAGATCTGACATCAGACATCAATGGAAGGATTATTTATTCAGATGATAGAGAACCTGACCCTTATGACTGGTTTTATTTTATGTATGTGTGTGATGTGTATTTATTGTGTATATAAAGACACACACATGCATGTATATATATATTAAAAAGTATATGTCATGCTTATGTATTAAATATATTTTATATGTGATATAATTGATATGAAAATAAATATACATGTAAGACTTTCAAAATATATGCTGTATGTGTGTCTTTATATATACATCATTAAAATACACAACCCACACACATATATTCTTCACAAAAACCTGTTTTGACTGCACTAATACATCACGTTCACATCGGGCCACAAAGACACCTCTGAATATTATCAAATGCACAGGAGTCTCAACCACAGGAAATGATTTACAAACAGCCCCCATCGACTCTCCCGAGCAGAGACGAGCGCAGCTTTTAGAGCTGCTTCTACACACTTCTACGGTTTCTGCAGACTCTAATAAACAGACTTCATTCGGTCACAAGAACTTCTCTGGATCTCAGACGTCAGAAAGACGCAGCTGTTGTCCTCTGCAGAGCCGTGGCCTAAGGGGACGCTTTAATACCCTGCCGTCATCACACCGCTGAACTCTTTCCTGCTAGTTCTGTCATGTTAGCTCTATGTTAGCATCTGACACTGTTAACCCAGATGACTGCAGTTATATTAGGTTTACGAGTAAGCTGTCACTTCAGTTTCCGCATCATCCCACGAGCTCCGGGAACACTTCTAATGTCATGTGTGTGTGTGTGTGTGTGTGTGATGAGGCTTTGCTAAAACATACAGAGCAAGGCTTTCAGTTCTCTGCCAATCTTTTAATGGTCCTTTGTGACAAATAAATATACTGAAATTATACTAAGAAAATATAGAAAGGAAAATGCTTTATAGTTTAAATTTATATTAAATGAAATTAGCTGGACTTTAGATTGTTTTGATCCACTTAAGTAGGATTTCAGAACATATTTAAATGTAATTTCATGCTGTCTATGAAATATGCTGAATATACTGATAGAGTTATGATTTTCATCCAGTTGTGTCATTTGTATTAGTAACTACACTTCTTTAATGATGTAACAGCAGAAAACACACTAGACTGATGCAGATCTTTACATGTGCTGCAGTTTATCTGTCATCAAAAGCAGAGAACCTCTCTGAGGTTTGTAATAATGAGGTAAATACTGCAAAACAGAGTAGATGTCTCTGCTGTCGGTGACATAGCAAACATGCCCCTTATTTAACCCACCAGTAGAGATGATGGGTAGAAATGATAATTAACCTTAATTAAAAAACAATAAAAACTACAGTATGTCCTCATTTAGCAAATGTGTGTGTCCACAGCAGAAGAAAAGCAGTACGTTCTCTGAACACACTCCTCTCACCAGACACCTGTCCTGTTCTGAGCTGCTCTCCATCCCGGCGATTCACACGAGGAGCCGTGGAAACTATCGAGAAACCCTGTTCTATGTAACACAACAGGAACATGGGGTGGGGGGGTGCTACATGAGTGATGCATGCTGGGTAATGGAGGTCTTTATGTACAGCAGGAGAGCACTCAGGTCAGTTCAGTTCTCTCGACCAGAATCAAACCTTGTGACTCCAAGTTACTGAACTAATTGGAGAGAAGTGTTTGTCTGGAAATATGGAGAAATGAAAGACAACCAATCAAATTGTGCTTTACTTCTATCACAAAACGAATGAAATAGTGAAAAAAATCTAATTGAAAAATTTAAAATGCAAAAATTGATTTAAATCATGATTTGACTAGATCGGCCTATTTTGTTGCTGAATATTATTTGCTTCGTTACGAGAGGCGAAATACACTGATCGAAGGGAAGTAAAGCGCACAGTAAGACCAAATGTCACACTAAGAGCAAGTAAAGTGTATTTGATGTTGTCTTTGTTCAGCACAGACTGAACTGAACTGCTCTGAAGAGTCTCCGCTGATCACGGACACGGACACGGCACACAGCAGTCCTCACCTAACACAGCTGTCGGCACGAGAGGGTCATTAGGCACTGCAGAGAAACATGAGAGTTATCACACACAAACAACTCAAAACGTCAGCGTTTGGCAGCTTATCAGGTCATTGCTAATAACTAACCTGGAAGCCTTGTGAACTGCAGAGGCGCACTAGATGCGCTTGCGTTGGTTTGGCAAGAGAGAGGAAATAATCTACACTACTGATCGCACACTGTCTCTTCAGGCTTTGCGTGTGTTTTCCTACACATATCAAGGGGAAGCTCAGAATGACTCTACAGTGTCCGTGTCGATGTGTTGTGAGCTGTAGAGTACTCACAGCGGTTGCTGAAGTTGTGCGAGTCCATGAAGGTGACGGACATGGGCTCCTCGGCGTGTAGAGTGCTCTGGTCAGCATAACTGCGGTCCATGGAGTTGACCATGTGTGTCATCTCCTGACGGGTGTTTCCGATGGCATCCTTGCGCTTCTTGGCGAGCTTCCTGATAAGCCAATTACAGAGAGAATCATTAAAGATCTGCTCCTCCATCAGAGCACCCTTCACACCAGCCCAAAACACCCACATGAAGCAAAAAACACCAGACAGGAGAGAGAAGGGATGATCCGAGAGGAGAGCTTTAGAGGACAACTCAGAGGAAACTTTTAGGAAATGCTTGCAAATTAGTGGATATGATTCAGAGAAATAAAACCATGTCTGTTCAAACTACTCCCTTTTTCTACTCAAACACGTTTTACTCTTAGAACAGTTACTCTTACTAAATTACTTTGTTTGTGTGTGTGTGTGTGTGTGTGTGTGTGTGTTAGAGCAAGTCATTTTATGCTTGAAATTGTCATTTAAAATTTGGTACATTTTTGTTCTCTTTGCATTCTGGACTAACATAACTAAAAAACTGCAGGAAAAAACGTTCTTAATCAGAATCAAATTTTTGTCTTGTTTTCATGAACAATGTGAAAGGAAGTAGTTACAGTGCAGTTAAACTGTCCAAAATTATTTTAATCTATATCAAGGCTGTCTGTTCTTTTTAGTTGAAATAACAAAAGCAAAAATATTTGACTTATTTTGCAATACGTGCATTCAAACATTAAGGATTCGATCTAAAGAAAGGCTACAATTCAGGATTAAAATGTACAAAATGACATCAAGAAGAACAAATCATGAGAGGTGAGCTCTGAGTCGTATCTTAAGGAAGATTAATTGTTTGTAAAACAAGACTAAATACTGATCAAGACTTTCTGTGTCAGTGTCATTTTTTGAAGGTTGTTTGTGTATTTAAGAAATCAAAAAAATTCACTTGTCATGGTTTTACTTTTTTTTAAAAATGAAATGCGATGTGGAGCTGTGAAAGATGATCTATCTCTTCTTGACAAGAGTAGATAAAAGCAGCAATCTCTGGGTATTTGACTGAGGTTTTGTAGAGAACTCTTAGAAAGCCAGACTAAAGGTCACCTGGGGACACATGAAAAACACCCTCTTCACCAAATAAATGAACGGATGAGTGTGTGAGGATGAGAGGTGGATGGAGACACGGTGAGTAACTATTCCACACACACACACACACACATGCACACACCCAAAACCAACCCCAAAACAACAGACGAATAACAGACACAAGTGCAGCATTCTTTTTTCAAATAACACCGCTTGGATGCGACCGTCGCCGAGCATGTCCAAGAGCTACTACAATGCAAAGGAACGTGATTGGTCAAAGCGATTTGTGTTTTCGCTTGAAAAAAGGATACTGCATCTTTAAAAGACTAACAGGACTAACCATAGACAGAGAGCAGAGAGCCCTGCATGTTAAGTCACCGTTTTGCTTTTGCTTTGGTCTGAGCGTCTCTGTTACTTACAGGTAATATGAGTACGAATAGTAGCTCCTCCTGGCGAGCGAATGAGAAACAGCACAAACAGATGAAGAGATATTGGTGAGAGCAATGTGGGCATCATCCGAACCAACATAAGCAACAGATACCTAGTCAAGAGCAGTTCTGATGGAAGCTTTTAGCCTGATCTCTGCCGCCCTCTTTGGCAGCGTCGATTCAAACATGCATGTCATTAGCGTGCAATCTGAAACCCTATTTATTTGACAGTCGTCAGTCAAAAGAAAGGAAAAGAAACCAAACGCAATCAGAGCATGCAAAATCTCTGGCTGCTCGGTGTCATCATGCATTCAGGCGCTCTGACGTGATAAATCACTGCAATAAACCTTGAAGCACAGATGATTTAAAAAGCCATTTTTAATAGAAAAGAAAAAAAATCACAAATGTGGAGCACAACCAAAAAAAAAAAAAAAATGCTGCACATCAAATCAAAGTCAAGCTGCTGACTTCCTGCAAAATAAGCAGTGTCAATGACCACTGTTTTAAAGATGCAGTATCTTCGGTTTGACCGGGAGACATTGATTATCCAGTGCTCAGAAAAGAGCAATTTGTAATTCTCGCTGCGTGTCGAGGTTCAGCAAATACACATGATAATTCATTTTAACAGGATGGTAACACGCACACATGAAGCCGCCACAAACTAAAGGTCTCACGTCTGTCAAAAGTGTTTAATGTGTTGAACTAAATAAAGCGTGGTTAGTAAAACGAAAACACATTTGGGTAACACTTTATTTGAAGGTGTTCATAACACAGAGTAAGTATGTAGCAAGTACTCGGTAGTAGCTGTTGTTCTTACACGA
>JAUMHP010000076.1:1141343-1153373 GCA_032361065.1 Enteromius trimaculatus
ACTCACATGATACCTACATTTTATTTCTAGTTAGTACAACGGCTACTACTAAGTACCTAATCAGGTAATTATTCTGTATCATGACACCCTAAAATAAAGTGCCACCCAGATTTATTTGAAATGATTTCCGCTCACATGAGATGAAAACTATTGCTCAGTTTGTTTCAGCATGATCACCTAGCATTCTGGTTGAGGAGGAAAACCGTCCTAGGACATGAATATACAGCAGCACCAACCGGAAGCGCTCGTCTGTGTGTGACGCTGCATCCACAGCAACAAGTGTCAAAATGAATGAACAATGCTCCTTCTAGGTACTACTGCACAGAATGAATGAGGAATGGAGGATGAAGAATCAGTGCTAGTGTGAGTCAGGGTGCTTTACTGTGATCTCAAGACCATTCGAGAGAAATTATGGGTGAAAAAACCCACAAAACAAAGGAAATACTTCTTTTCAACATCAAAAGCCCATTCTGTAACACTTCATATTTATTACCCCAGACAGCAGCCACAGCATCACCACAACACACAGAAAACTCTGAACATCTGAATCCACACACGATTGACCCGCTTGAATAATACACCTCGTTGTGTGTTTGTTCTAGAACTCACTACATCTCTGCTTTTGATACATTATCTTCAGAGAACTCCAATTATTTAACACTGGAGAGACAATCCTTTTACTCATTAAAAATATTATTTGTCTAATCCTTTGTGTAATGTCCAGCTATTCTAAGATGCTCAAAGTCTGAAGATTGCTCGCGAACTGTGTGTATCTGAGCGCTTGAGACCTCCAAAACTCCACGGCTTTCAGTTTCCTCACCAAAACCAAACCAGCAGAGATATCTAAGATCAAGAGGGAAGGAGGAGAGAAACTACAAGGCAGGCTCTTCAGAGGAACAAACCATAACTAGAATTTAGGAAGGAGAAGATTTAAGTCTGGACACAAAAACAACTACAAACTCGTGAAGCTTCCCACTTCAGCCAATCCAATCCCATCAGCCTCGTCTGTCTCTGGAGCACAGGGATATTTGTAGAAATAACCATTGTAGAGTTTTCATTTGTGCCAAAAATCATTGGAATATTAAGTAAAGATCAAGTTCCATAAAGATATCTTGTAAACATATCAAAACCTAATTATTGATTAGTAATATGAATTGCTAAGAACGTCATCTAGACAACTTTAAAGGTGGTTTTCTCAATATTTAGAAATTTTTGCTCCCTCAGATTCCAGATTTTCTAATAGCTGTATCTCAGACAGATATTGTCAGATCATAACAAACCAGACATCAGTGGAGAGAGGATTTATTCAGCTTCAGATGATGTAAAGATGCTCCTCATGGTTTTGTGCTCCAGGGTCTCTCATCTTTAACAATAAGAACTCTCAGATGTTCTTCTCTCTCTTTAAAAAACATTTATTTTTTTAATTCACAGCGCAGCAAAGCCATGTATGAATTTCTGCTCTAACACATGATGAAGTGAGTTTGATTCACATAAAGAACCTCACTATTTATTATTTTTGACTGTGTACAGACCTCATTACACTCTTGTTTCCGGTCTGGTCTGTTATGAACATTGGTCTGCTGTTCAAGAAAACACCACATGATGGAGCCATTAGACAGAAGCAGAGAGAGAGAGAGGAGCAGGTTGATCTGGAGGAAGTGAAGGTGCACATAAACACACCCCATCAAAACAATGAGCAGAGAGGAACTCATTTACACAAGCTCCTCTGAGCCAAACACACACTCACACAGAAACACACCTCAGCTTCCTCTACAGCGCTACACACACTTCACAACCCACTCACATAACTAATAACCTGCCCGCAAATATATCTGCCAAGTCTCAGGCTTTGTTCACCAATGTTTAAAGTTCCTAAATTCAGTGTTTAGACCCTCATATTCCAGGCAGTGGTCAGCTGTCACGTGTTATTTGTTAATAACGTTTCTGATAGACTTGGAAGATAAATGGATATGCTGTGCAATGTGACGTTTACAGATTCAGCACTGTTATCCGGATGCAGCGCGTTCAGACTTCTCAATGTATGATCGTGTAGATTCTCTGGAAATCGAACACTTGCAGCTGCGTGATCAAAGCTTTGGGTCTTTCTGAAATCAGTGAGTATAGTTATTCAGCAAGGATCCATAACATTCACTTACTATTCATCACAGAATCCTGAAAAATAAAACTTATCTCTAACTTTTCTAATCTTTTTGTATTATATCTATTTGTTTTCTTTTTACTTATCATACAATTAACAAAAGTGACACTAACTTGCTTCAATCTCTTTTCTATTCTTCTGTATTCGAATTCTATTTATCATATAATAATAATAAACAATGGAATGAGTTAGTCTAACTGAGACTTGTTCCAGCACTGGTGTATCATCACTCTTTAGTTGGTTTGGCTGCTTCAACTGTCATCATTTGTAAGTGGCTTCAGATAAAAGCGTCTGTGAAATGACTAAATCAAAATCTGTGGAGCAGCACAGCTGTTTTCATCACTGATAATGACTCAGAAACGTTTGTTGAGAAGTAAATCAGACAAACGTTTGAATGGTTGTGTGCATGTGAATGTGTCTGTACTGCTGGTATACCTGGAATGGTAGAAATGGACTAAATAATGACTTGACTGGCAGAGTTCTCCTGGAGCTCCTCATACTGTAAGTGAACACATGATTGAGATTTGGCCCTGTTAGGCCCCTGACAGCAGTGGTGATTGGGCCCCTGCGGCTGCTCCCTGGGTGCTGATGATGTGATGAGATGGCAGTGGAAGGAGGATGTTGGTGTTCTCGTGGGCATTTGAAGAGCCAACACAAACGCACTGTAACGCACACATTCACAGACAAATGACTCTATCCTACCTCTTCTTCACCAGCAGGATGGCCACGAGCACCAGGAGGATGAAGACCAGCACGGCAGCGCTGATCCCTGCGATTTTCACCACTTGGTCTGTCTGTTTGGCCGGGTCTGGAATCACTTCCGGCTCCTCGGTGGCCCCTGAAGACAAAAAGCAATCTTTTCAGCTAACATTTCCTCAGATAAGTGTTAAGTTGGAGCCATGGCTTAGCAGTTAAAGCAGTTAAAGCGTATGCTCTGATGCAGAACAATCAAACTCAAAACACGATTACAGTCAAATTTGAGGTTTCACAAACATTTGTTCATTAAAGTGCCCCTATTATGTATTTTTGAAAAAGAGCTTTCATGCAGTGTGTAACACAGCTCTAAGTGAATGAAAACATCCTGCAGAGTCGACTCTGAATCCTTGAAACGAGTCCCACAATCTAACGTTGGAGTGAACATAAACATTAGTGTATTGCCGTCCACTTGTTGTTGTTTTCAGGTCGGTCTGAATGAAAATGTAAATTCATTCTTCACCACTAGGTGTCTCTTTAAGAGCGGTAAAATATCTGTTTCCACGGTAACGCTGTACACAAAGCAGCACTGCTTTATCAGACATTACAGTGATGATGAACACGAGACCGATCCACCAATCACTGCAGACTAGAGTCACGCAGAGGAGGAATGATTGAGCAGGTAAGATAAATACAGTGCTTATTATGAGACAATGAAGTGTTTTTGACCTTGCGTGCTGTTGTTGGGGACTCTCAAAACCAAAATGTAACTTTTGTTGCCCATGACGGGAGCACTTTAAGCCCTCATCTAGCGAGCCCAATGCTCCAAATAGTAATTAAACATCTAAAAGGATCTTTATTTGCACATTTTCTACACTTGTTTCTCACACTGACTTTTATCTAAAGCGCACACATAAAAGGTATCTCAGATGGCTCGCAATCCCAATAAATATATAGACTTATAGTATGCAAGTATTCATGCAAACATGATCAGTGAATGTTTGAGGAACTGTTGAGGAGAAACATTGGATGCGTAACGTTCTGCTAGATTCATGCCTGCAGTATACTACGGTTTTAATATAGCTGCATTAATGTTAATCCACCGATAGAAAACATTTTCTTGCTTTTGTTTAAATGTAGAATTTTAAAAATAATACACTACACTTGTTTCTTATATTTGTTCTTTTTTGCATCTGTTCTTATTTATAACAACAAAGATCAAATAAAATCAGCTATATTGTGATTATTAATGTAGTAAGGATCGTTAAGAATAAGAGGAAAGTATGCAAGTATGTCAATTCCTATAGAGGGCAGAATAGAGATTTATAGGTCATTTTTGCTATTTATTTTTTCTCTATCAACTTCGAACAGGTCAAACTCTACTTTAAAAGCTATTTAAACAAGAAGAAGAAGAGAAAAAAACATTTAAACTCATTCAAACTCATTTTTAAAACAAAATGTGCTCTTTATGACTCATTTTGCCAGCACTGGTCACAAATGATTTAGTTTTTTTCACCAAGAAGTCAAAGTAGCACCCAAAAGTGTTTCTTTGCCACTGAAGCAGCTGTTGTGTCTGTTTCTATTACAAATGTACCTCTAAACACAAAAGTCTTCAGACCACAACATGAGCTTTATTTGTT
The DNA here is from genome assembly GCA_032361065.1 of Enteromius trimaculatus. NCBI lineage: Eukaryota > Metazoa > Chordata > Actinopteri > Cypriniformes > Cyprinidae > Enteromius > Enteromius trimaculatus. Next base: position 1,145,835 of record JAUMHP010000076.1, read on the forward strand.
CCTGGACGTTTCACAAACCACCATCAGTCTGGTGTGTGATGTCTTTCTCTCGCTGCCAAAGCGCTACAGAATATGTTAAAAATGACTGTCGGATCTGTTTCTCCAAACACTGGCAGACAACCACAGTATCATTCCATTGTTGAACGCTAATATTATCACCTGGCACGAGTACATTATACACAACACAAAAAAAGAGTCTGCACTAAAAATAAAAGTCTGAGAAGAGCGTAATGTGAAGGATACGATGGTCCAGTGTATTCTCCAGACCTGCAGCAGAGAATGCTGGGAACACACTGACTGAACACAAAACACACACTGACTGGGGCTGTGGTGTGTTCAATTCTAATGCTTCTCAAATCTTAAAAGTCTGTTTTATGATATTAATAAAACATAAGTGCACTTAAAAAGAGACCCTTCAGTCACTTTTATACTATTATACTATTTTGACATTAACTTATTCTAATGTGTTGATTAACACAATAAAGGTATTATTTAATAACACCAATTGATTATATCTGAAATGTGTCATTACACACATATCTGAATACATGCTGGAAGGTTATTTTAATTAGTGCTGGCAAACAATAAATCAAATCCAAAATAAACTTTTTGTTTACATGATGTATGTGTGTACTCTGTATATTGATATACTTCAGAATATGTATGTTTATATATTAAATATATTTATCTATAATATAAACAATATAAATATATAGACGTAATTATTTTCAAATGAATATACTGTATGCGTGTTTGTTTATTTATATGTGTATTATATTATTTATTTATTGTTGAATTATTTACTTCTGTGGTAAGAAGCTGTGTAATAAGTGGGATAAAGTACATCCAGCAGGTTGTTATCACTTCAGTCGCGTCGGGCTGCTGATAATTATTCTGCGATAACAACCTGCTGGATGTACTTTATCCCTTACATAATCATTTGACAACACTAATTTTTATTGTTTTTGACTGTATACGTTATATATACCATATTTTAAAGACAACAGAGGTACATTTAAAAACGTACTGAAGTGATTTTACTCTTAAAATGTTTCTGCTAACTGTATTCACACATTGAAACGATAAAACACTTTCACTTCATTTCATTTAATATGCAGTTAAATATCTTATGAAAACATACATACATAAATGTATTATTTCTATATTAAGTACTCTTTTTAAAAGAATCCTAAAGCATGCTTTTTTCACAACTGTGAATAGAAAACCAATTTCTGTGCTTTATTTGTTTATAAAGGTCACGAAGAAGAAATCATTTTGTGTCTGTATATATATATATATATATATATATAGTTTGCATGACAAGTGAAAGAATGACATGGTTAATAGCAGTAATCGGTGAAATGAAACGGCTTCAGTGTAAGTGTACTGCAGTGGGTCTGTAACCCTGTCAGAAATACATCACTGCCGACTGAAATACTTCTCACACACCGCTCTAACAGCAAAACTATCATTACGACATCTAGAGGTATTGATCCGAAGCGCTGCTGAACTCCAGCTCGGTGCGTATGACATTTATGGCGGTCTGGATGCTGACTCCACTCCGTGGCTTTGCCTGTAAATGCTGCATTGTGCGACCTGTCTGGGCGGCAGGAGTAAATGGATCTCCGGTATGTCCTGAAGCTCTACTATAAGCTTTTAAGAGTGATAAGGCAATGACCCGCTGACATGGGCCTCTTAAATGAAGCCATCAGCTGTACTCTCCTGCCTCTGGATCTGTGGGGAAGCTTATTTCCAGCCAACAATAACACTCAAACAAAAGGCAAGCCCCGTCACACAGCCTCTCTGTTCTTTACAGCACATTTGGACGAGTGAGCAGCCTGGGGTGAAATGACCGAGACGGAGATCACTGCTGCCCTAATGCACCGGCCCTTCATCACCGAAGCACTCTCTTCCTCTTCCTTGGATTTAAGCGCTGATCAGAGGAGTGCTGTGTTAGCTTCAGATGACCTGTCCTCATGACACAAATACCAATGAATGTCAAACACACAAATATATCAATCACAGATAACTGGCAGGATCTGCAGGACAGATGTTAAACACTGCAGCGCTGGGAATAAACAGGTGATGTTCTTTGATTTGCCCTGCCAACATTTCCAACACACAAGGATGTTGTTGTATTTTTCAGAAGCACAGTTTTATGTTTGTAAATGCACACTGCAACAAGAACCTATTAAAAGGAAGTGTATCCTACTTCTGTTAAACATTGTATTATTCGAAACCTATGCATAAACTGCATACACACTGGAATTACATTATATGAGTATTAAACAGGTATTTTTAAAAATATAAGTACAATGTAAAACATGTTTGCACATAGTAAGTGCATTGTACTAAAAGATTAAGTACATAGTGGTTGCGGCCGCTTAAAGGAACACAACACTTTTTTCAAAAATAGGCTCATTTTCAGATCTCTTTTAGCGTAGCTTAGCATAGATCATTGAATCTGATTAGACCGTTAGCATCTCGCTCAAAAATTACCAAGGAGTTGACCGAGAATATTTTTCTATAGTTACACTGTTTACTAAGACTGATGGAAAATGAAAGGTTGGGATTTTCTAGGCTGATATGACTAGGAACTATACTCTCAATAATCAAGAAATGTTGCTGCTGTAATTTGACTACAGCTGGAGCAGTGATATCACACAGCACCTGAAAATGCTGGGGACAATTTTGTTTTTGAGCGGTCAATGCTAAATTGTAAAAATCTACTGTTTAACTCTACTGTTAGCCTGTTCCTTTGGCTAGAACTATTTGGTTATAAAATAAAGATATGCTCAGACATCAAAATCTGGCTTCTGTGTTTACAGTTCTATCTACATATGATCTGCAAACAGTGACATCATTACAGCAAGCCAGCTGATTGGCCTCTGCTGATACTGCAGCCAATGAGCTTGCTGCTGGACTTTTACATAGTTTAGCTCACGCAAATCTTCCAGCATAAGACCCTCCCCAGCTCCACCTGTGTAGATCTGTGATGGTTAATTTAGCGTGTCTTCTATGTTTCACAGTTGTAGCAATAGTACTACTACTTCTGCTGAATTATGTTGGTGTACTGTTATTAAAGGTTATTATAGCCTTCTTGTCCTACAGCTCTTTTGCAATCTATAACCCTGTCCTCCTTCCTGGCAATCACTTCTGACACGTGGGTTAAAAGGTGATTAATCTGCGGCACGGTGTGGTTTAGATGCAGGCCTGTATTGGTTCAGACACCAAATCTTGCCCCCTGCCAGAACACTCCTGTTTCTGTCAGCTCTTATGAGTCTGATCTGAGGGAAAAACACTAGGAGCAATTCAATGGAAATTGGATTATGTCCATTTTGGAGATAAAATTCCATGCTTAAAAACAAAAATGTATTTTTGTTGCTAAACAACACATGACGTGGGCTATATCTAATCCGTTCTGGGAGTGCTCTGAGCCGCAGGCAGACTTTTATCATTCGATTTCCTGCTGAAAAACAATTAATGAAGAGCCAGAGGAGGAAATAATGTGCAATAACTCAGACGAGACACGACCGAAGGTATTGTCATTACCACAACAGCACACTGGCAATACATCTGTGCAACACTCCACACAGAAAAACAGCTCAGACATTCAGCTGGACAAAATGTACAAGAATCTTTATGTCCAATATATATATATTTATATATATATTCCTAATATATAAGGAAAATCAACACAAATAATCACAAAATATATGTAATGCAAAAAAAACCTGAATTCTTTTAGGTTGGTTAAGCCTCAGTCACCCAGAAAGAAAGGCTGTGACACAGTACTGCATATTCATGAATATATCTCAGGAAGCGAATCTAAATTATATTCATAAAAATGCCAAATTCTGGGTTGCGATTTTAAGAAATAAGATATTTCAACGCTTGACCTGTTAACACTGAATCCTTTGTCAACAATCCTGAAGCGCACACACACTCAAAACTCTATTGTGCTACAGGGATGATTGTTAGATGATAAAAAAAATAGCTTGGTAATATGCTCAACAGTTAATCTAAAAATATTTTGAAAGTATAAAAAATATTGCAGAAATGCAGTTACTAAAAAAAAGAAATATATGACTAAAATATAGCGGTGAGATGTGGTATGACAGGTATATCTCAACTCTGTCTTTAGTTTCAGAGGAATCCTAAAGAGCCAAAGCAGCAGAGCACATCACGGCACACGGGCTGATCCAAGCACTTCCAGGCTCCGGTGACTGTGGCTATGCATTTTTTAATCTTTATTTTATTAGCTGTGTTATCAACGGCAGTGAAATGCTTTGTCTTTACAGTTATCACCGTTTGTAGCAGGACTGAGCAGTTTACTAGTGGCAGCTCTCTACCATCACTTTAAATGATTCTAATTTTACTCCTTCTGTATCAGCACATCACCACAACACATACATACATCTTCTTCCGTGTATCCAGGGCCGGGTCATGGGGGCAGCAGTCTAAGTAGGGATGGAACAGCTCTTAGCAAAGGGCCCCAGACCCCATATTCCCAGAGCACCCTCCACAGGACACCGCAAGGGACACAAAACACATGTGAACTGGTTGAGCAAACTCCCACGAACCCTCCAATACCCTAAAGAGGGTATAGCGCTCCGATGTTCCACGACCAGGACGAAAATCGCATTGTTCCTCCTGGATCCGAGGTTCGACTATCGGTCGAATTCTTCTCTCCAGTACCCTGGCATAGACTTTCCTGGGGAGGCTGAGGAGTGTGATCCCCCAATAGTTGGAACACACCCTCCGATCCCCCTTTATCAAAAATGGGACCACCACCCCAGTCTGCCAGTCCAGAGGTACTGTCCCCGACCTCCACGCGACGCCGTAGAGGCATGTCAACCAAGACAGCCCCACAGCATCCAGAGACTTAAGGTACTCAGGGCGGATCTCATCCACCCCCAGTGCCTTGCCACCGAGGAGCTTCTTAACTACCTCGGCCACTTCAGCACAGGTAATAGTCGAGTCCACCCATGGGTCCCTACTCTCTGCATCCTCAGTGGAATACGCCTCTGTGGGATTGAGGAGATCCTCAAATTATTCCTTCCACCAGTACCTATCATCTGCCTCAGGAGCCCCACAAGCTAGCCAGGCTCGATAGTCCTTCTTCAGATTGGTGTCCACCACCGGGTTCGGGGGTTGCTGCCCCGACAGGCACCAGAGACTTTGCAGGCACAGCTCCGAACAGCCGCATTGACAATCGAGGCAGAGAACATAGTCCACTTGGACTCAATGTCTCCAACCTCCCTCGGGATCCGGTTAAAGCCCTGCCTGAAGTGGGAGTTGAAGACCTCCCTGACAGAGGTCTCTGCTAAACATTCCCTAAAGACCCTCACAGTACTTTTGGGCCTGCCGAATCTGTTCGGCTTCCTCCCCCGCCAACGGATCCAACACACTACCAGGTGGTGATCAGTTGACAGCTCCAACCCTCTCTATATCTGAGTGTCCAAGACATAAGGCTGGAGGTCAGATGAAAAAACCACGAAGTCGATCATCAATCTCCGCCCTAGGGTGTCCTGGTGCCACGTGTACTGATGGGCACACTTATGCTCGAACATGGTGTTCGTTATGGACAAACCTAGCACAGAACTCCAACAACAGAACACCACTTGGGTTCAGATCAGATGGGGCGTTCCTATCAATCACACCCCTCCAGGTATCACTAGCATCGCCAACTTGTGCGTTGAAGTCCCCCAGTAGAACGACCCAAAAGCGCAGGGAAGCTACCCTCTAATTCACGGGGGTGAACTCCAACACATGGTGGCCAAGCTGGGGGGCTATGAGCAAGCCCACACCAGCCCGCCGCCTCTCACTGCAGTAGTGGAGAGTCCACCCCCTATCGAGGAGTTTGGTTCCAGAGCCCAAGCCATGCGTGGAGGTGAGCCCGACTATCTCTAGATGGTACCTCTCAACCTCCCGTACTAACTCAGGCTCCTTCCTCCCCAGCGAGGTGACATTCTATGATCCAAGAGCCAGATTCTGTGTCCAGGGATTGGGTTGTAGGGGTCCCCGCCTTCGACCGCCGCCCAACCCACAATGCACCGACCTCTTACGGCCCCTCCTGCAGGTGGTGGGCCAATGGGAGGATGGCCCCACGTCGCTCCTTTGGGCTAACATGCTAACAACCCCAGGCCTGGCTCCAGGGTGGGGCCCTGACTGCGCCGTACCGAGTGACCTCACGGTTGTGGTTGTGTTTCCTTCAATAAGGTTTTTTTTTGGATTGCTCTTTGTCTGGCCTGTCACCTAGGACCTTTTTGCCATGGGAGACCCTACCAGGGACATATAGCCCCTGACAACATAGCTTCTTGGATCATTCAAGCACGCAAACCCCTCCACCACGGTAAGGTGGCGATCCAAATAGGAGCACCACAAACACATATTTGTGTAACTTTAATTTTGGTAGTATACTGGTGCTTAGGAGTCACTGGTCAGTACTGAACGGGCTACGCTCTTATTGTTGGCCTTGTTCTGTACTGTATGTGTGCTGCTGATTGCTAGTAGTATTCTTCTGTAGTGTTTATTGTTGAAGGTGAGTAATAGTGTAGTTATATGTGGCTGAAAAGATAATAAAAGTGTTCTTGTGGGAGGCAGTGTAAAGCTGAAAGCTCAGAGCACACAACACCAATCACCGCCAGACTTTAACCTGCTCTTACATCATAACAACAGAGACAGTGAGATTAGAAGCAGACCGACTGGAGAAATGAACGGCAGATGCATGCTCTCAATCTAAAGGGCTTACCTTTAAAAGCCAGTTTCAGACACTGCGTTTTACTTTCCTGAAACACAAACAACAATTCAAAGTTAGTTCTCAAAACTCCAGTAACAGCAGAGCAGAATCACATCAACAGATCGACCACGGCAGCTTGACTTGTGATGCATGTTTGAAACACTATAATCAAAACACTAGAAGGCCATTTTTTCATATTTTTTTCATTGTCACAGGTGTGATTGACCTTGTGATCTGTTTAACAGTCCTATCATCACACACACTGCACAGAAGAATGCAAGACAAACAGCAGCTCAAGGACATGTGTGTTTAGTTTTCATCTGCTGACCTTCTCCACCCTGCTGACCGCCTGAAAGTAGATGTTGTAGTTTTTGCGGGGAGCGAGTGGGGCGTTCCAGTAGCCGTGGTACGTCTTGTTGTCTCCGACGGTAAACGGCAGCGGTTCTGGCAGGTTCCTGGGTGGGACCTCCGCTGCAAAGTAATATGGCAGCCCAGCACTAGCAGCGTTCTGATAGGACACCGGCTCACGGTAACACTCCACACCGCCCGCCTCCCGCCGCACACGGTGAGGGTTTATCTCCCTCACAACGATCTGATAGGCACTGTTGATGACAGACAGAACACAACAACCAATCAAGACCTTTACCCCAAAAACACTCACTCTCTAATATAATAACATATAATCTTTCATTCAGTGTGCAAAACAGCTGTAAGTGAATGAAAACCTCCTGCAGGGTTTAAATCTGAAAGTGCTCTGTGTATGACGTGATTGTTTCTCGACTCTGAATCCTTGAAAC
>JAUMHP010000076.1:1162622-1175992 GCA_032361065.1 Enteromius trimaculatus
AAAGAGCCAGCTCACGTTCAGACAGGCTATTGTAATACCAGTATCAGGTAAGATTACTCACGTTCTTCAAAATTAAATGTGTTTACTACAAATAAAAATCATAATAGTTCAAATAAAGTAACCACGCATTAACATGGTTCTGCTGTACTAGCCATTTAGCTTCACCATGGTATTTGTGATTATAGTGATGACTATAGCAATGCACGCATACAGAGCGTGTGATCTCTGTGATGCACAGATGAACAAAACACTCTCACCTCTGGAATAAACACGGAGGTGTTAGTCCTGTCCCGAAGCTCACACGTACAGTAAAACTAGTCCTGTCTGAATAGAGCTACAGTGTAATTCGGCTAGGTGTACACAGGTTTACTTTTATATGACTGATATTTAGATATCAAGGTTAGCCTAGAATCAGATGAAATCCGCAGCTCTTGTGTTCACCTGCTAACAGACACACTCGAGTCCAAACCAAAGTCACATCTCTTTCAGTCGACTCCAAAGTGAAAGAAAGTCTGTTCTCTCTCTTTTAGTAGTGCCGAAGCCGTCTTCAGTCGAGAACCCAGTGTGCTATAAATCCCCGACTGTCTGCTGTGACGTCTGTCTGAATAGTGTTGAGCAAAGGGCACTGATTCAATTCCATTTCCAGTTCACGCTTATTTCTGCAGACATCATTATAGACGCTGCACTGACTTGTCTTATGATGATTGAGGCAATGTTTGACTTCTAATTTATTTAACAGGGAATCATGGGAAACATGATCAATTTGCTATTTTAGGCAAATGTCTTGACATCTGTACCAAATAAAAAGGCAGAGGCAGAGATGCCTGGGACATTGTCATAAGGGTTTTTCTTGCGCTGATAATCAGGAAACAGTCTCGACACGCACTCGCACCTGACCTGAGTTCACTGTACGTGTGTCTACAAACAAAATCAGGCATAACCTTTTCTACTCACGGCCCACAAGTTCAACAGAAAGCAAAAGATCACTTTTCATTATGCCCGAGAATACATTCCCTCCTTAGGATGACTGCCTAGTTGTTGCTTTGGTAAAGTGATATCTTATTATTAGACTGTAAATGTTGATTAATGATGGAAAGCTTATTTGTAGTGACACTGCATGATGATGTATTGCCACTAAGCTTTATAGTCAGTCTGCTATGATATAACCTATTCAGTTCACTAAATATAATAAGCGTTGACAAGTTATGATACTTTACTCGACTGTACAATGATTACATGCATTCTTATGAAATTCAATGCATCTTACACTTGTAGCCTGTTTTTCTATTCGAGTGGAACTCTGGTTATCCCAGAATCACTACAACAATTCTATGTATGCAATTTTTTGCAAACTAAAATAAACTGCAGGATGGGTGGTCACTCCTAGTAAGAGTCCATTAAGAGTCATTTGAAATAAATTGGAGATTTTAGCTGAAATCACCCCAGTGATTCACGCACACTGTTACTGTGTCTGTCGGAAAACAGCGGCTGTCTTTGAGATGAATAGGAATGCTGACGGATAGCAGTCTTCTCCAGGTATTCGGGATGAAACCAGAAAATATCAAACAAGCATACAGTAGGACAGCTCTGAGCAATAATTTGTACCTCTGCTGAGGGACGTCTGCTGAGCTCAGAGCTTTTAGGAACATGGCTGTGATAGAGACACAGTTAATCATGGACTCAACACACACACGCACACACAGGCTGGGAGCAGAAGAGAATAGGTGTGTTCGGCTTGTGCTCAGACACAAGTGATGATGTTCCTTCAGGAAGTTACGCCTCCTCTATGTCGGCCTTTTCAAAATGCATACCCACAACCAAGATAAACTACGCTGCCAAACATAATAATATTGATAAATGTGAAATACGCACATGCCACGCAAGCTCCAGACAATATGGCTTAGCAGGAAACTAACCGACAGACAGAGACAGAGAGAGAGAGAGAAAATATGAATTTAAACAGAGCACTCGGGCAGACTGGCACCAATCTAAATGTAATTGTGTAAATTCACCGGTTCCACTCAGTTCTCTCAGTCCGAGGTGAGATAAGCGTGTGATTGGCTAGAGGGAGATGAAAAAACCAGCGAGCGCTCCATCTAAAGCCACGTCCAAAGCAGACCTGGAAAATGTCTTTTCCCAAAAAAAAAAAAAAAAAGAAAGTTCAATTGCGAATGATGGGGGAGAGGAGCTCCTGTTTGAATTTCAATCAGAGAGCGAGCGAGTGCCGCCACTGGGGACACAGAGCATCTCTCCTTAATGAAACCACGCATACACTCCTCTCTCGCTCCCGCTCTCCGGAAGACACTCGTTGCTCCGTGCCTCCTCATACGAGCCGTATATCTGTCCTCACCGAGTCTTGCCACGTTTAATACGGGAGCCATGGAAACCCACTGAGAGAATCGCATCACAAGGCCCTTATATGCGGTGTGACTGAGTGTTTGCTCTTGTGCGCTTTCAATTTTAAAAGTGTGGTGGTATACAGCGCATGCATAGAGTCATGATTAACATATAAACACTTTGCGCACACACACACACACACTCAGTGAGTGGCATCAATGATAGCTGCTCTGCACGCTCACTTGTTTACTTTATTTTCCAATTATGTTTCTGAAGAAGCTCCAGGCTATTATTTATGCACAAATACAACACACTGGGAGGAAAAAACAATACTTTCGATGGAGGTGTGCTGCAGCTGGGATGGGAAGACCCTTGTTTCAATGGCGCTTGTGGATTGTTGTGAGATTGCAGCTGAACCTGAACCTCCATCAGCTCCAGGGGAGCTCAAAATCTGCACTTTGGTCCTTTTTGTGTGTATTTGAATGTATGATCAGAGTAAGAGTGTGTTCATGACATATCATCCAAACTTTGCACCCCACTTTAATCACTTCCCCATACAAAAATGAATTTGTACAGGTCATGTCATGACACCAAAAGCAGCGAACTGACCTGCACACTTGGTTCTGGTGATGAGAGCCGGCCCAGGCTGTCCGGTTCCCCCCTCACCCGGCCGGGTCAGCAGCACTCGAATCTCGTACTCCGTGTCGGGATCCAGGTGCCACAGCTTGTAATTGGGTGAGTTGACGGCGTGAGTCTCTGTCCAGCTTCCAGAGGTCATCCTGTACTCCACCTCCTTCAGGATGATTGGGCCATCCCCGAATATGGAGTTAGCGTTTAGCTGTATTAGCAGGTAGGTGGGCCCTACGCCCAGCAGCTGGGGGGGAGCGATGGGTCTCGGGGGCTCTGGAAGAGTAAAGACACCGCTTACCAAATTGTTTCATAAACAACAAGCTTCATTTTCTCAGATGTATCCCAAAGTAGAATCAAAAATTAAATACTTTAGTAAATCAAATTCAATAACATTAATAGTTGGATGGGAAAGCCATATTGTAGACATTGTATTGAGGGTAAAGCTTTACAAGTAACATGAAGTCAGAGTACTTTTTACATGTAACTAGCAAACTAACAGATTACATTTAAAATATCAGCACAATACAGTATCTGTTACATTTTCAAATAAGTAAGTAGAGTGCCTTTGTTCTCCCAGGTATTCAACGCTCTCCTGTCCCCGGCTGAGAGAAATCAGGAGTGAGTTACAGAGATATATACTTCAGCTTCAAGAGCAAGGATGATTGCTACAAACATAACCATGAAGATATAAAGCAATGCAACACAGCATTCTCAGTTTAAAGAGTCCACACCACAGCCATAATGTTAACCACACAGAGAAAATATATAGTTAATTTATAGTTCATCTGAATTAACTTTCAGAACATTACCAATCAGAATACATCCTGCTTTATTGAGAATAAACATCAGTGTGGATGCTAATATTGTTATTATTATAGTTATGACTCTTGGTGTGAACGGGGCTTATTCATTTAATTTTCAGTGTGGAGGTGCCTTTACAGCAAAAACATAACCTGTGGGCTTTTTGTTATTAAAAAACGAATAAGCAAGCCCAGCCTAGTGAAGTAATGCAAAAGTAATAGAATGAAAAATCAAGTCAGAAGTCACTGAGTAACACAATTAGCAACTACTAGCTGCAATATTGTAATAAATTACAAGTATTATATTCAGGGTTCACTTGTTCAACAAAATCTGCTTTCAGGATTGACTTAAAGTCTGTTCACATCTCTGTGGTTAGATCAGTGTGCTCAACAATGTGTCTTTGACCTTCATTATGTATATTTTAATTATACCGTGTTGTAAATAAAAAAAAAAAACAAAAAGAAAAAATTATTCTAAAAAACATTTTTTCAACCTCCTCCCATTTTTCTACCTGCCTTACCTGTCACTGTCACTTTAATGGGTCATTAGGGGAGGGGTCTTTGTCTCTTCAGGTGTAAATCACTGAATATTAATAACTATTATCACTCCCTCGCATACAGGCTTTCAGCCACAAAACATGTCTTTAAAAATTGAAAATACTATATTGTTTTCTGTGAAAACGTAACTGAAATGATTTTCACATCATTGTGAAGTAAATATTCTAGCCTCATACACTGGTACTGTGCATACTCTCAGTACTGTGCAGGACTATTAAGTATTAAGTAAATTTTTCCCTTTTGGTCACATATTATTGTAGAACAGGTTGGTCAATAATATGTTCTAAGTAGCTGAAAAAAAGCACAAATATCAGAGCATGTCCAAACATCTCAACGTCCCCAAAATCACCTCAGACCTCAGAGGGTTAACAAGCTCATCATTTCTGAAAGAGCTGTTTTCCATTAAATGAGCCCTTAAGAAATGTTAAACAGTATTTTGATTTTCAGAAAGTTTTAATTAACATTAACATTCCTCAGTGCACAAACCAGCAACTCTTTCACCACACCAGACCATCCAGACGCTCCTTTAGTAACTGTGTGTGTGTTTGCCGATACATTTGGCTAGACAGACAAGCAGAGAGACATCTCATCCAAACATAAAACAAGTTAGTCATCTATTTTTTACATGAGGAAAAAACATGATGCTGTTTTTCTGTGTGAGATCCTCCACAGCAGATCTTCACATGTCAAGAAGCTCTCTGAGAGTCCGGACGCTGCTGATGAATAAATCATCCAGCGTTTCAGACCAGAGATCCTGACAAACACGCTGACACATAAATGCTCTATAGCGCCGATATCTAATGAGTTCCTCATCAGCAGCGCATTCATCTTGGTGCAGCGTTTAAAGCTGCGAGACCGTCCACCAGAGCGACAGACAGCTCAAGCTGAGAGATGCTGTTTAGCGCAGGACGATCAGATGGAGACACACACTCTCTCTTTCCACCCCAGATGGCTCCTGAACTCTCTATTTGTTTCAGCTAATTAAGCAGCCCACATGAAGCACAGCAATAACACAAACCAACACGCCGATCGCACGCCTGTTGCTTATTCCTGCATGTCCAGAAATGCCTGTATGATGCATGATGAGCAGATGCCTTAAAGCCAGTGCTCTTAAAGCGCCTCTATTATGGGTAGCGAAAGGTCGATATTTTGTTTTGGGAGTCACCAGCAACAGCTTGACATGCATGCAAGGTCAAAAACACTTTCATTTTCTTATAATATGCATTTATTTTTACTTTATTTGTTCCACAACTTTCCAACGATTAATTTTTCCAAAGCTCTTGGTCGATTTTATTTAAAGCGGTGTTTGTTGAGCAGCAGATCAGTATAGATCAAGATCATGTGACACTGAAGACTGGAGGAATGATTATATTGTGTTTCTCTCGCAGCGCTGATTTCAAAATGTATCCCATCGAATCGTGTCAGTATAATCAGCAGCTGCAGAATGTTGTTTGATTCTGGGAATAAATCTGTCGTTGCTTGGAGTGTTTAAACCGTTTGCGTTCCTGTAAATGAGCGACCTGTGTAATGTGGTTTATGTGTTAATGGAAGGAAGGTATGAGAGTTAATTGATTTATTGTGTGTTCCTGCAGGAGGAGGTGCTAGTATCCCTGTGCAATCAGAGCCGGCAGATTTTAAAGCTGTAATCTGATTCTGTGTGTGTGTGTGTGTGTGACACCCCTAACAGCAACACTGCAAAATTACATTTCAACAACTAATCCAATCACATCAGCACTAATGCACAAAAGCGCTGCCCTGGCAGGGGGAAACACACACACACACAGATCCTTCTTGTTGTCTTGTCTTGTGTCGTCTGATGACATCACCTCTGTAAACTGCACTATTATTCCTCGTGTATTATTTTAAATGTGACATTTAGCGGAGCGAGCTGGTTTTGTCAATCACTCACTGACATATAACACTCTACCCTTTCCCGCCGGTTATTACAGCGCCCAACCTGTCAAGGACAACTCCAGGTCATATTTCACCCGCAAAAATGAAATCAGGAAATGTTTTTCTTTCTTTCTCTTGTGCTATCGTTCTGTTGTTTATGGAACGCAGTGACTTCTCAGGCCCACCGTGTGTCTTCAGTAGATGCCTGTCCAGGTCTTGTTCTCAGTCCAGCTCACTGAGTCTGTTGTCTTGGACATGGATGAAACGCTGCCTTCTACGTGATGTAAAAGATGCTGTTTATTACTATGTCCATCAAGAGGGTACATAAAACACTGCTCTACATCTGCCTTTTAGCACTAATGAAGTGTCTCCGGGACCAAAGGCGCATCAAATATGCATTAATGTGTACGGCTGCGCTTATTTGCTGGGTTCCTCAGAAAACAAAGCGTCTGAGGGCAGATGAGGCTTTTTAAGAAGAGCAAAGAGCCTCATTCGTTTGTGCTCGAACCTGCAGACGAACAGCATTCATCTCAATTCATTAGAGCCAGTGACATCTGCTCTCAAACACACACAAACAGACAAACATGAGTGCTTTTAGTGCACTAGTGTCTAAATTGGCGAGCGAGCAGAGCGGTGCTCCTACATTAGCTTCTGTCTGATTTGTTTGATGCTTCACTGGCAGGGCGAATCAGGGTTATTAAAATGTCACTAGTTTTATTTATACATTCTAGATTTTAGAATTGATATAATTTTATTGTGAAAATCAGTAGCAGCTAAACAAGCTTTTTTTTTAGTGTTGAAGTGTTATTCTTGATTATAAACTCAGGAAACAACAGTTAAAATGGATTTGATTCAGCTTTTGTCTTCTCAGGATGTTAACTGACTGCTGTGGATTATTGTGATGTTTTTATCAGCAGTTTGACGGCACCCATTCACTGCAGAGCATCCATTACTGACACACGTGTCTACAAATCTGATGAAGAAACACACTCATCTACATCTTGAATGTGAGTAAACATTCAGCAAATATTCATTTTAGGTGAACTATTGCTTTAAAGTCATCATGAAATGGAGAAACTTAGAATTACACTATTCATCTATACAGCAGAAAATGCACGCGGATACCATGGGACTATAATAAAAGTGGTGAAATGTTTGAAGGGAGTTTTATCACTGAATAAGGACTTGATCATCTGTCATCATTTACTTTGTTTCCAAACCTGTGTGACTTTAACGCTCACTGAAATGTAAGGCACTGTAGCACAGTTACTAACACTCTTGAACAGAAGAAAGTCATAGGCTTGGAGGGTGACTAAACCTAAAATTACTAAATGTTTAAGTGATCTGTCTCTGAAAGACTTGAGATAAAGTCAAATGTTTGTGATACTGTATGAAGCGCTTTGTCCTTTTAAAGCTTTGACAGTGATTACCGTGTAGAAAAGGACCGTACTTTCCACTGATAATAACTTCACATGTGTTCAGAACAAAAGATGACAGAATCTGTATCTTTAAGTCAACTCATTTTAGTGTTGCATTTTATTTCCAAAATGTATAATTAAGCACTTCAACAAACACTTCTTTTTTTAAATTTGGTTGATTAAGAATGTCCTATGATTGAACAGGGCCTTCAGCAGTGAGAACGAACCCAACGAAATCCAGCACTGAGAGCGAGACGGTAAGCGTGAATCTGTTTCTGTCAGGTGTCACCCGCGGTTTCATGCGGGTCATCCATCATGTGTGTCTGACACCAGACAGTCATAGTGTTGTGCCCTGCTCTTACCCTTCCTTTAAGCCCTGTCTCATCTGTCTGTCCCTCACACACACACACACAGAGAGACAGAGACGCACACACACACACACCTAGACTGCTGAACAATTGGAAAATGCACTTGCCCTCGACTCCACGTCTTATAGTCAAAGAAACAATCTTTTCTTTGTCATTTATTTCACACACGCAGGACCTGGCAGCGACGTGTTTAATCAAAGCAAGCCGGGATAAAAAAGAAGAGGCAAAGGAAGAGTGAGAGAGAGATAAAGGGAAGGAGGACATGTGAGGGAGGAAAAGCAAAAGGAAATATTTCCTGTGGGAAGCATCACAGCTTTTTTATTGTGACGTTTTGATGGGGCTTGTGAAGAGAGAGATGACAGCAGCCGAATATGGATCAGGGACACGGCAAACTAACACCTGATGGACAGCGTTAGACAGATCCCTGTCTGCTGCACATCACTCTCTCTCACACACACTCTCTGACAGCAGGACGTTTAGGGTCAGTAAGACTGATTGATTTGTCCAAGTGAAAAATTCATATACATTTACCAAAAACATTTACATATTTTATTAGATTTTTTTTAAATCAGCTGCTTTCACACATATCAAGAACTGCACACACAACGCTAACGCCTCACATCTCAAAAGCAGACATTTACCATGATATTGATTCCTGGTAGATTGTGTGTGTTAAACAGAGAACTGTGTGTTGTGTTGTACAACGAGTGATTTCTGAAAGAATGAGATTCAGTGTGTTTCTGTTGCTTGAGACAGCTTTCAGAAACTACTACTCTGCACCTGTGCTTCTACTATATATAATAACTAATTAGTAGTGCTAAAGTTCAACTAAATATTATTCAAAGATCATCCAATCTTCATTAATACAACATGTCATATGTCATTTAGTTATAGTTAGTAATGGTTTAACAATAACCCTTCCATCAGGAAGTCAAGCGATATACCAGTAAATATGTAACGTAATAGATCTGATCTATATTGAGCACAAAAGAAATGCATTTGAAATAGATTAGTATTTTCATTAAATGTTTTTCTCACTCATTAAATGGATCAAACCTAATAGTGAAGACAGTCATAAACAAAACTGCTCTTCTCAACTTTTTCAGCAATTCAGCATATGAGAATGATTTCTGAAGGATCATAAATGACATTCTAGAATATACTGTGAATATTTCACAATATCACTGCTGTATTTTGATGAATTAAATGCATGTTTGGTCAGAAGAAGAGAGTGTTAGGGATATGAATATGTATGTTTCCTCAGACCTGAGTGTTTGGTGAAGCTGAGTGAATCATTGATGTGAATCCCGACAGGAAGCACTAATGAAAAGCAGCCCTGTTCTCTTCACTATTCTCTCAGATTTCAGAGTTGTTGACATTTGGGCTCTTTTGGTTTGTTTGGATTTGTCACCAAGAAGCATCATCTGATCGCGCTTCATCAAAGCCATCGTCAGCAGCAGAGTCTTTAAAATCTGCCTCGTTTCAACTCCAGATCCCCGGCTGTCTCTCTGGGCGTATTTACCACCAATCAGCCGGCGTGTTTACGGCGGGGAGCCGTGCACGCTCGCGAGGGTGACAGCCTGTTATCTAGTCATTAGAGAATCACAAGCAGCAAACAATCAGCGTCTCCGTCTCGCTCTGACGTCTCTCACCTGCCTCTCCCACACCTCAGGATCTACAGGCTTCCTGCTGTTCAGTCACTGACAGGATTCACTAATATTTCTGTCCAGGACTATAATATATTAACACATATTTGTTACTTGGTTAATGGTGGCGTGACGTGCAAGTAAACAGATCAAATATTAAATACTCCTTTTATTTTGTTGGTACTGTATCATTTATGTTTGATAGTTTATATAAAGGCTGAACATCTGGTCAAAAAGTTACACTGTGCTTGCTTTGTTATGTGTTGCAAGAGCCGTGATATTTGATATTTAGTTTTAATCTCATGTTGCTAATAGAAATAGATTTAAGGGTGCCAGAATACTGCTGCTCGTGTAAATAAAGTGAACCTAGCACTATTACACTCAGAAAGATGAAGAATACAGTATTTACTCTTACTGTACATGAAGAAATCACAGATCTCACGCTTACTTCTTAGACGTTTGGAAACATTATGGTTTGTTTTTTGCTTTCTCTGGTGAAAAATGAACACATTCAAATGTATTTTGGATTGCATATACTACAAATAAATGTACATATTTATGAACTTAATAACAATACTCTGCAATTATACTTTTACTATAAAATCCGTTAGATTGGAACAATTCATTTTGTGCTTTAATTGTTTAATTCTGCAGAAGTACAGTAGTCTAAACAAAGATATGCTAAACAATATATGATTGTGCTGAGGTGAAATTACTTCAAATATACGTCATGTACACGTCAAAGACTGATATTATTCAGAGATCATCCAATCTTCATCAGCAGGGACACAAGTTTATATTATGAAACATGGATTGTGTGATAAAGAAACACTCCAGATCAAGTTTCATTCAAAGTTGTATGTCATCAAGTAATATTTCAGTGAATATGTTAATAGATTTAAATAAAAATATAAGTATTTAAATCAGATTCCTTTTTTTCACTAGAGCAACGAGGCTTCATTGATGTTTTTTTTAAGGTGTAAAAAAATGTTTATAATGTAAAACCTTTTGAAATAACTATTTTTGATGCTTAATATTTTAATAACATCTGTAGAACTCTCTGATAAACAGAAAGTCGAAATGTGTAACATTATAAATGATTTGCTGAATAAAAACATATTCATTTCTAGTACACGCACATTTGAATGCTAATATATCATGCATAAATATTGTGCAGCACAAATGCTTTTTTAGCATTGATAATAATCACGCGTTGATCAGGATATTATTCTGATTTCTGAAGATCACGTGACACTGAAGACTGCAGGAATGATGCTGAAAATACAGCTTTGAGCAATCAATGATATTTTACAGGAAACTCTAATATTATCAGTCATGGACCTGGTCTTCAGAGACAAGTGGAAAAAGTGCAAAAGTGGGATTTGCGGTGGAGACGTCGTATTAGATGTCCAATAGAAACAGGGTGGTGTTTATTGACTGTTTGCGTTCGAAGCGCTTTCGCAGCACACGTCTCGTCAATTGGGTTTATTCTCTACAAGCGAGAGAGGGCTAATGTCATTACTGCACACCCTGCACGCATGCTGGGGCCACGACTGTGTGGGCTTTTTTCTTTCCTCTTCCATCCTTCTTTCTGCAGCTGGGGGACACGCAGATCGATACTTCTCCAGCACAAGAATCCGACACTGAAATTTTCATTTGTTACAAAGCGGCCCCAAACAGCCGGGAGGGCCCGCTGTCGTCCCGCATTAGGGAGAGCGGGAGCTAATAAAGCACTCGCCCGGGGTCACGCGCGACAATAGGCAACTCCGTGCCAGCTCCCATTAGCGCACGCACAAATCCATGGCCCAAAAATTTCCGCTGAAATTAGCATCTTTGGTATCCTTGTAGCAGGATGTCAGCTGGGGAAGTGTGGTGGAGATATCTGAGCTGTCAGTGTGGCTGATACTCAGCTGGCCCTTCTGCCCTCGGGCCGCCGCTAACTATCACACTCCTCTCAGAGTCGCGTCTGAGCACCACAAACTCCAGCGCACTCCCCGGACCCCGAGTCGCCCGAAACACGCCACGAGACGCGCTGCATGCTAGCACGGCTCCACGCACACAGTGCTAATCTGAATATGAATGAGATCGTAATATTTAGCGGTGTTTAAATCAGCAGATGGTCGCTGTAGCTCCTTGAGCTTTGGGTCACGAGGATTAAACCAGGTCTACACAAACACTGCTTTATACATCATTCTAAACACAACACTGACTATAACACCTAACACTTGATTTACTGACTTACTGGAAAATAAATATAGTTTCTTACTAGCCATGGAATTATGTGTGTCTTTAAAAAAAACAAATAAATAAAGGCAGAAAATATCAGAAATATAAAATACATCTAATATTTTCTACATAAAAGTATTCATTATTAATATAATAATAATTATTATAATTAATGACATGTTTTATTCATAATTATTTATATGATTACACTATTAAAATTTTATTAACTTTATTAACAATAGTTATTATTATTATTAATTAAATTCTAAAAATAAAAAAAATCTATACAGCATTTCATAATTCTAGTTTAGATATTACTACTATTCTTCTTCTTCATTATTTATTCTTGTCTTCCTCTGAAAACAGCTGCATCTGTCCGTCTCTGTTTTCGAACGCTTCTGTTTCGTAGGTGACAGGTTGACCTGGGAAAGCTGTTTGACAGAAAAGTACAGTAACAGTATAAATAATAAAACAGGTCCTCACCTCTGACGATGAGTCCAGCAAAGTTGGAGACCCCGGATCCTCTCTCTGATTGGGTGACGCAGCGGTACAGGTCCTGGTCCTGACTGGTCACTTCTCTCAGTCGGAAAGAGGCAGCAAACTTCCTGTGGTTGATGTTTTTCTTCTCCGCCACAGGAATGTCCTCTCCGTTCCGCCGCTGTATGTGACAACACCAGAGATGACAAATGAAGCACATGCAGGTCTAGCTGATCCAGGTTTTGTGCTCAAAGAATGAAATCTGCTGACTAGATATTTCTGGCAGTTACTTTACAGATCAGTGCTGTTCTGGTATAGGAGGCAAAAAATGCATGAGAAAAGAATCAACAGTACAAAAATAAAACCAAATCAATGGAAAGGTGTGAGTGAGCATTACGCTTAAAGGAAGTCTGTGGGATCTGTAGCCATTATTAATATCTGAAAAGAGCAGAACTTTCACCGAACAATAACTATATAAATAACAATTAAAAATGAGTTCTAAACTGCTTCTCAGTATTGTCTGGGATGCTGTGTTTTCACTGTTGTAGAAAGTGCCGATCAAAAACACAGACCAGGAAGAAACGAGCAAACGCTGCCTGATGTCAGACAGAAATATCACGTCAGAACGAGTTACAGAGAGCTGTGTGAGCTTGCTGAGCGCTGATGGAAGCCAATCTTCTGCATCTTTGCTTTGAGAATAATTTGATCCAGATGTTTAATAAAAACATTTAATATTTTAATATTTTTCATAAAAAAAATTCAATGAAACCTACACAGTGTTGATTAAAAAAATAAATTAATTAAAATTATATATATACACGTGTATATATATATATATAAATATACACAGTGAGGTCAATAAGTATTTGATCACCCTGTGATTTTGCAAGTTCTCAAACTTAGAAATCATGGAGGGGTCTAGAATTTTCAGCACAGGGTCATCTCCACTGTGAGACATAGAATTTAGAAAGAACAGTTCAGAAATCACATTGTTTGATTTTTTAACAGTTTATTTGG
>JAUMHP010000076.1:1192556-1202994 GCA_032361065.1 Enteromius trimaculatus
ACACACACATATTCTGAATGCCTTTGGCAGAATTCAAATCAGCCATTTTAATCTAGATTAAAGAAATGAATCTATGCCCACCCCTAATACTGTACGTTTATTTATATGTATATATATCCTCTCAGCTAGCGAGTCTTTTCAAAGTAAAAGTTGCCTTGTTACCTGACCTGAATACCGTGTGCTGATGACCTCTTCAGAAAAACATGAACTTGTGATGCTTTAACAGTGGACAATCCCAGCTATATGTGGAGAATGATGCATGGCAGTCACTTTGAGTGTATTGGTTTATGCATTTAAGTGTTTTTACTTCTGTATTGTGACATACTTCTGAATATTGAATGAGGAAATTAGAGGGCATGGCTTGTTTTTTCTACTCTCAACTGATTGGATGTAGTAAAGTAGGCTGTTCATTCAGAATGAACACTTGACAGTTGGAGGGGCGTGGTTAATGATGTCATGCTCATGCCCAAGCCTTAAAGGAACACTCCACTTTTTTTGGAAATAGGCTCATTTTCCAACATCCCTAGAGTAATACAGATGTGTTTTACCGTTTTTGAATCCATTCAGCCGAAGCTATGCTAATTTTAGGGCTGAATGGATTCAAAAACAGTAAAACACATCTGTATTACTCTAGGGATGTTGGAAAATGAGCCTATTTCCAAACAAAGTGGAGTGTTCCTTTAAACTGATGTCCTCAGAGAAGACCCTTGTTTTAGAGGGAGGAGCACTCCAGATTTGGACTGAAGATTATGAAGGCAAGCTCATTTTTTGTTCTGGACTTACTGGCACAGATTCATTGTAAAATAACAACCTGTGCTAACAAAATAAGTATAGTCAGTTTTGATTTCATGCCCACTTTAGAGGTTTATAAATTAGCATGAAACATACATTTCTTATGCAGAAAATATGTTTGCTTCCAGAACCCAACTGCTTCATTCTGTAGAAAACAAACATGCACTGCATCTTTTGATTGGCTGAGTGATTGGCATACCTGATACTCATTGGGCCAAAACGTGCTGACAGCAAGCTCCGCCTTCATCCAGCCTTTGCCTGTACAGGAAGTGACGTTCCAGATGGGATTGGCCAGCGGCCCTTTATTGACCTTCACCAGGATATTGAGCGTCCCGGGGCTGGAGCCGTCAGGGCAGTACAGGAGATAGTTGAAGTCGATGCAGTGAGTGTCGTTTTCTTTCATCACGGGCAGCTGCAGGCGAGCCTTCTCTCCGTAATCGTGCTGCGAGGTGTCCACCATCATGTACGAGCCTGAGGGGTAGCAACAACGGAGAGAGAAAACATAAGTCAGACCTTTAACAAACACTGGTGAGCTGATTTGGTATCTGGACCCTACATAGGCAGCATCCTCACCTAAATGGAGCCTTGTTCGTGTGATTGCAGCTTATGAGCAGCAGTAGGGCTGGGACAATAAATCGTTGCATCGCTATTTGTGGATTGATACTGAGATTTAATGAGTGCATCACGAATGAGCTTAGTTTTTAACCCCACACCTAAATACTCATGAAGAACAGTGCTTGAGCGTTCGCCTGAGTAATGTGAGTGGCAAGATGCATTTAAACTAGCGCTGTCAAAGGATTAATCGCATCAAAAATAGATGTTTTTAGATATTATACATAAATGCATATAATATGTAAACATAGGATATTTTTCTTAAATATATACATGCATGTGTTTGTATTTATGAATACATAATAAATATACACAGTATACAAAACAAAAACTTTTCTTTTGGATGTGATTTATGGCATTTAATCGTTTGACAGCAGTAATGTAGACACAGGCCGCTGTAATTCACGTTAACCTCTTCAAACTTTATGAATGATTATTTTAGGTTGAAGTGGCGCATGTGTAAGGAATTAGAAGGAAGCAGAATACGGTGGTTTCTAAAGCCTCTGTGCCTCAGTTCTGGGATTAACGATTCAATGAAATAATAAATAAATAATAAATAAAATGCTCAATAAAATCAAGATATATTAAACATGCATGTTTTTTATTTTATCTGAGCTTCTGAAATATTCTCAAGGTCTGAAATATTCCCAAACGAACTGTATCGAGGGCTTGTACTGAATCCGCTGCCCAGCTCTAGGTTCTGAAGCAGATTTTGTGTTGTAAGAAAACAAAAACAAAGACTCAAAGTACACCAAGGAATACAGAGAAACCATTTGCTAAAAACCAAGTGAGGAAAACAAATCGTTTGAGAAATCATGAGGGATTTTAGTAGGAATGCACCAACATGTAAACTCAGGCATGAAGTTCAGAATCAAAGACTCGTACTCTTGATAGTTGGCTGTGTGCTGATTAGCGAACGCTTTTATGATCACTCCACTGGAGAAACGGTTCCACGCGACCGGCCAAGGCCCATATAGGATCTGGTTCCAGTTCTTTAAGCATGTGATTGCACTGAACTGTTTCAAATCTCAAACGCCCAGAGGATGGACATCAGGCGGAGAGAGGACAGACTTCACCACCATTTGTCCAAATGAGCATACATCTGTTCATCTGTCTCTCCACGGCCAGGACGAGAGATGACCAGCTCTCTCTCTTTGATCCCCATCTTCTGTCAGAGATAAAGTCTCCATGAAATCCACCCTCTAAACAAATGCCCCTGGCCATGCTGTGTGCTCTCCATCATCTGCGTCTTACTCCAGATTCAGACTCTTTCACGTGTAATAACTTTCTCTGTCTCTGAAAGGACTTTCTTCCCCTGATGTAACCATTGGTCATGTGGGAGGGAAAAATAATCTTGTCTAGACTCTCAGCTGCACTCAAGGCCATTGTGAATGCTGATAAATATCCACCAAATCCCAGCAGCCAATGTGAGTTACATTAAATGAAGTTTGAAGAATAATCTCTTTTAACAATCACAGTCCGCCTGCTCTTCTTTAATTTTGATAGAAATAGAAAACATCTGAAACAGCGGTCGTTCAGACAGACGGAGAGACGTTCATTCAGGACATGGATGTAACGCTGTAGATGTTTCCAGGCTTTATTTACAGATGAGACTGAACCATGAGATCCAGCAGGAGTTCTGGCTGAGAGAGGGTTTAGATCAGAGCATCAGGGTGTGAGAGACGGCAAATCAAACTCAAACTGGCCAAGAGCTGCTAGCAACCCTACAATTCATATCTATCTCCTGATTTCACTGCAAAAAAAAAAAAAAATGGCTATACCAACAATAAGGGTTTTACTACACAGGTTACTGGATATTTCTGCAGGTGATTTACTAACATTGTGCAAATGAAAAAACACAGATGCAACATCTCATTTACACGTCAACTAACGCAATACACAGAGCGCAGCACAAATTAGCGTGCTCACAAATAAAGAAACATCGTACATTGAAAAGTACTAGAGGCCAAAAAATAAAGCTTTGCTCCAAGTTTTAACAGAGCTGGTATTGTTGAGATCTTTTATTTCCTAAAGCAAAACAAAAATAGCATGTCTTGGCAATCAGTCTGTCTAGATGATGTGTTCTTCTGTGTTTCAAAATAAATTAAAACTTGACTAAAAATCCTCTGCCCTCTGTTCTCCTAGCAACAATAATTACAGCCATAGCTTGAGAGGTAAATAATAGCACAAACGCCAGTGATTCGACGAGGACCGATGCTAGTAGGTCACGCTGCGTGATTCATTTGAATACCCTCCCACTATAAATTTCACTTCTGAAAGGGAAACTCCTACAAATTCATATTCAATCAGGTCAAGCACAAAAACTGTGTCCATGCCTTTTCAGCGCTAACTCTGTGTGTCTTTAGTAACATCTGACAGTATTTAAACACTACTATCGCTCACTCACTAGGTGACTACTTTTCTTCAACAGAACATTAAAGCAGCTTTTTAGTAGTGATGACTAAACTGCAAGTCAGCAGCTACTGGCACGTAAGAGTCAAAAAAGCACAGAATTTATGCCAGTGGCTCCTAACGCTATACTACGAAGCCAAACCATACGGTAGTTTTCCTTTCCTACTGTTCTACGGACTATTTTTCAATAGCACCAAAGAAAATAGGATTGAAATGTTGTGTATATTGAGTCTGACTCTATCTGCTGGGATTATTTTTCTGTAATAGTGCGCATGCTTATAATTTAACTGCGTGTGCATGGATTTCTTCATGAATATTTAGGATTTAGGCTAAATACAGCCTGTGTAAACAGGAAGTTGAACTGTGAGCTCAGGTAAGTGAACTAGCGGCAGGATGACAGAGCAGTTGTGAATGCTGCTGCAGTAATGGAAAGGACTCGCGGGGAAAGCGTGCCGCTCACAGCGAGATGTTAATGGCTGCAGGTGAGAACAGCGGCGCGGATGTCACAAGGTGTGTGTGTCTCGCCGTTTCCTCTATAAACGCCCGTTGGGTAAACACTCGTTTCTCACACAGGCTCCAGGCAGCTACAAAGGTCAAAGGTCGGTGGAGTGAACTAAACGGCGCATCCAGATGGCACTAGCGTTCAGCCAAGAGTTACTGGCAGAAAATGAAACGGGGTTCATGAGCGATTTTTGATTTATGTAAGAGCTTTCTTATGAACATGTGCCGGAGAGTTAGGAGAAGGTTTGTGTGAACTGCTCATTAATCACTTCGGTGCAAAAAGAAGAAGAAAACAACAAGCGCGACGGAGGAAAGACGACAGAAGGCTTGACATATTAGACGAGCGAGTTTGGCCGGCTCTCAAAGCCACCAGAACACATGAACACGAGTTCAGATCCGCAAAGCTCAGATCTGAGGCTGGTTTAGCGAGTACAGAGCTGTGGTTTATGTTAGTATGCTGCCCAACGCTGGACAGAGAACTAAACCCCACACCACTAATTACACACAACTACACCCGCTTCAGCAGACCTCCACCCTCACAGTCTACACAACAGCCACACAATCACAGCTCACAGAATAATACTTGCAATATATTATATTTCTATCTGAAATATAAAAGCAAATGTTGTATTAGCTTTGACTATATGTATGAATAAACATATTCAACATGGTACAAAATCAGGCCAAATAATTCAAAGCCATTCTATTCAATCGCAAAATGATCAGCCTGGACCATGTTATTGTATTGTAAGCAGTCGGGTCATGTTTTCTCTCTCTCTCCTGACTGCTGTCTTTGGTGCAATGCCAACTAATGGTAACATTTGCTAATATTTTTATTTAAACCACAATTGCTCTAAAATCATGAGCAAACATTGCATGCATCTTAATCAGTAAAATCAGTTACACTAAAACATTTTAATACAGCTCTTCACAATGCATTATTGCATTACTTACACGTGGTGCTCTTTCTGAAAATGGTCAGGAAAAAAAGAAATGTGTTTGACATCTGAATGCTGAGCTTACATGAATATTCAGACATGTCTTCAGTGAACAGCTGTGATGGATGGCTAGCTCATTGTTTTCACAGGTTTGGAAGTAATGGTGGATATGTATCAAGGTTTTGCAGTATTTTGTAAGGGTCACTGTGGGTTCAGTCGTTTAGCAGGAGCTGTCACTCCACCGAGGACGTGATTGGACGCCCGTCCTCTTACGGTTTCTGCAGAAATGTGCGTACAGTATCTGCTAAAAGTACCCTAGCACACAGATGACCGCAAAGCTAATAAACGTGAACTGAAAGTCACAAAACCCCAATTTCATGGGGTCTTTGAAGAAGCGTTCAGCTTGTGAGCTTGAAAAGACTTTTTACAGAGCAGTTTCACACACGGTGGAAAGTGGGGCAAGCGCTTTCAGAAGGTCCACGACAGCCTTTACAATAACAAAAACAAGCAAATTATTTCTCTCCGCAAAACAACAACAGAACACACCAATCTGAGTTTGAGTCGGGTCTCTCTCTATACCAGTAAATCATATGAGGTGGAAAGCCGAAGCTCAGGATTTATGTACGGTCCGATCCTCGAGCTGCTTACACTGTAAATGTGAAGTAAACACATGGGACTCTGGGAACTGTGCAGCCTTCAGTGAGGGAGAAACACTGAGTTTAGGGCAGACGGTTCGCAGCTCCTCTTCAACAGGGCCATACCCTCATTTCTCACATGTCAGAAATACATTTGACCCTCTGATTGCTGGTCAGGAGAGGCTAATCTCCTGCCGTTACCTGCTGCATGACAAAAGATGCACGAGAGACATGAAATACAGCCCAACCTGAGGAAGAATCCTATGAAACACCGTGCCAACATTATCACAAAACAAGACATACACTGATCCAGATAAGAACCGCTTGCCCTGTTAAAGAACCGTCGGCATGCTGGTTAGGTTTGTTTTAAAGCACGGCTGCTGGTTGGAGCTGGTCATGTGCTGGTACTAAGCTAGTCCTGAGTAAGACCTAGGACCAGCGAGGAACCAGTTTAAACTTCATTTTCAACAGGGTATTTTGACTTTTTTAAATCAAGAGGTGGAGACTATTTAATCAAAGAGAGACAGAGAGAGAGAGAGAGTAACGGAGCAGTCATGACATCAACTATTGATGGTTTGATGTAAAACAGATCTCCGTGTCTTGTTCCAGAGGGTGTAGGAGTTCAGTGTGAGCACAGAGAGTCGATGTGAAATGTGCAGCCCATTAGTGTGTTCAGAGGTCCCTCCTCGTGGAATCACACAGAAAACACACTTGGCTCGACCCATGCCAGAACACATGCAGACACACCCAGAGCAATCAGAAACACGTTCCTAGCAGTTTTCTGTTGCCTGGAGTTCAGCCTTATCTACTGTTGGGGATGTCTTCATCCACTGCGGGGTGATTTTACACAACTTTCCCTGTGTTTCAGCGAATGGAATGATTTTTTCCTTATGTTCAGGATGAAAACATCCACTAAATTAAACTTCTGAAAAAATGTATCAGATATATATATATATATATATATATGTTTTTGTTGTTTTTTTGCATAATTCAACCTACGTTCTGATAAAAACTACTGAATCTTTTTTAAATAATTCAGGATTTTGACTCTTTAATTGCCAAGCTCTTAAGTGATGTCACTGATTTGGGGAAAAACACACAAAATGACTTATTTTCAATATAAAAGGAAATGGTGGATTGGATATTTTCTTTACCTTTGATCACAGTCTTGGACATGAAAGTAAGCTCTCCATGGAGTAAACTAAACCACAGTAAGTGTATTCATGCACCTGCTGCCTTTTGATGGTGAGAAGTCCAGACTAAACAAAAACTAGGTAAGTGGATTTAAAGTCTTGCATGGCATCCTGCTGGTCATTTGACTGTCAGAAGAGCAGCAAGCAACATGAGAAACAGCTTGACTTACACCGAAGATTTAGAAATGATTAAGCAGCCTGGCCTCTCCAGCGAGCTGCAGATCTGACAACACAGACTCCAGGGTCAACACGTCATGCCATCACAAGGGTCCAGAATCGTTTTTTACAGAGGAGATGATTGACCTCATTGTCAGCATGACCAACCTCCATGGGCGCCGCACAATTAAAACGTGTTTCAATGTTTATTTCTCCATCCATCCTCAACTTTTGCACCATTGCTCAGTTTGAAGCTTTTGTTGCATTTTGGTTCATAATAAATCATGTTCATAAATCTGATGCAGAGTAGATTTTTTTTACAGAAAAAGTGGAAAAGTGTATCACTGAAAGATGTTAAGGTTCAAAACTGGCTTTACCATCAAGAAAAGACAAGCATTTCACTCATACTTCCCACCAGCAAGAGGCAGCAGGTGCACACAAACACTTGTAAGAACTGAGGTGCATATTTACATTTTCTCAGATACATCAAGATGAGTGCGCATAGGTCTCTCTCACACACTCACACACACACACACACAATGTTTTGCTGTTAAACTCCATATAACTCCATATAGAAACTAAGCTTTTTTTGCACAGGCCTATCTAAAGGGAAAACCACAAACAATCAGGAATGCATGATTATATGATGTTGTGGCTGGGCAATCAAAAAATGTGGTTATAATGGAAGTCAATGGGGCAAAAACAGCCACGAACAGTAAACGAGGGAGAAAAAATTAAAATCTGACAATGACTCAAAGCGGATGTTGTTACTAATGTTTCACGTCCAAGACTGGGAAATGTGTGCAAAAAATATATATTTCTGATACATTTTTAGAGCAGTTCCCGAACATAACGAAAGGACAGTGAATTTGAACAATGCACAAGTCCACTAAAGCTAGTCACACAATATTTGATACAAATGAACAAATGACCTTGTTTTTTACTACAAATCCTTTTCTAAAGGTGTAAACCTTGTGTTGGAGACACACATTGGCAGTCAGTGTAATCTCACGTACTATTATACTGTACATTCACTGCACTTCCTCTGAGATTCTTAACTTCAGTTCTACATCCTGTAATTCTACAGGGGCTCCATTAGACTAGTTAATTCCACTGAATGAGCACAGGCACAGCTTAAACCAGATCTGTTATCTCTCAGCATTCAGAGAGGAAACAGACCTGTCAAACACATCCTATCTGAGCTCTCTTTGATTGCTCATGAAATGTGAATAACTGAAATGGGCTGTTGGGTTTTTGGCAGTGATGTAAAATGCAGGCATTCACATTCAGATCCCTGCCGCTCCGGCCCCGGAGCTCATCTGCTGCTCAACCTTCAGCACGGAAAAACTGCACAGTGTGAGAAAAATACCCCACAATGAAATGCATGCATTACGAGTCATTCTGTGGCTTTAAACACAGCGTTAATGACCAAATACCTTCATACCAGGGGTAACCAGTCATCAGAACACACATGCTTCTCGTACTGACTGACGGAGATTAAACTAGCCGTTCTGGCAGAAACAAATGTGAAGAATCGCACAGAATTCAAATGCATATTGTCTAAACAAAGATAATGAAGTAGATGAAAGTCGTCAGTGGCTGTCCAAGAAATCTCAGTCTAACATTGACGCTGTCACAACACCCTCAACAAGATGGCTGACAGAAGACACACAAGATGGCTGTCACACTTCCCACAAGCCTAACGCGAGCGCTCGGCGCTAACAGCCGGATCACAAACTGCCTACGCCACCTCTGCATCAGTCCGAACGGCTCGGCTTCTTTAAAAGCGCTCTCGTTCTACAGGCCTCTCCTTCATGGCAGTGACCCACATTAACAGGAACGCTCCCTTTTGTCAGGCAAACACTGGCCAGGAGATGTAGAGCGGAAAGCTCTGTCACCGTGCTCAAACACTCGTCCTTCCCGACGATCTTCAAACGCTCATGCAAGCTCAAGACCCTTAGAAGCACTTAACCAGGCGTTCGAAGGAACTAGAGTTTCAAGAGCGGTTTCTTCTAGTTTAAAAGGAAAGGTTTGAAAAACAACATTTCTTGTCCAACACTGAATAGTGTTCAGCCTTACTTCAGCTAATATATTATCACCAAAGATCCTTCTAGCCATGTGTCCTGACGTAATTATAAATCATATTGGGCTAGATGCTGTGAGAATCACTGAGATCACCTTGTTTTGTCTACTGCCTCTTTAGGTAGGAATGTCTATAAAGATTTGTTTCCAAGTATCTACCATCATAGAAACGCAATGTTTATTCAAACACACTTTAAAGGAGCTTCTAGCTGACGCATTAGCCCCAATCTTAATTTGTTGGTATAAATCAATTGATTTAGGTATGTTCAGTGACATTAAATAATATTTCTGACTTGAACGTGAGAGAGGTGTGTCTGACTATTGATGATTCATATCATCCTATCATCAGCGTGTGAGATAAACAATATCACTGGGCTAATTCATTTATTGACTTAGTTACTACGTAAGACGCACAGTGACCAGCTAGCGCTGAAAAGGTGTGGACACAGTTATTTTTGCGCTTGACCATATTGAACATGGATTCGCAGGAGCTTCCCTTTCAGATGAAGTTACGGGAGGAGAGCGCTCGACAAATGACTGGTATTTGTGACATTGTTTAATGCTCAAAAAAGCCTGTTAAACTATTAAGTGCTTGGAATGGCTGCAATTATTGTTGCTAGAAAGAAACAGAGATGTGTGTAGAGGGGGTTTTCCACATTATTTGAACATTTCGTTTGCCAAGCCATGTCATTTTTCATTTGGAAAGGAAATAAAAGATGACTTGGACCTCACGCAATACCAGCGCTATCAAAACCTCGAGCAAACTTCTTTCCTCACGACTACATGCATGTGTGCTGTGCTGGTTATATTGTCTTGGTCTATATGTATGAGATGTGTCTGAGTTTTTAACTTGTGCCGTTGTTAGTAAATCGCCCACAAGGCACTGTTTTGGAATTGTGCTCTTGTGCTAATTTCTCGCTACTTCTCTTACACTTACATGGCATTTACATCAGCACTGATTGGCCGTTGCATTCAGAAGCTTAGCATAATCGTGTGTGATGCAGATAGTTAATCAGATAGTATTACTAGCCTAATAATAATAATAATAATCATCCGAGGCAACATCTCTGACTATCATCAAAACACAATATCATCTACAGGCACAATCATCTTATAT
>JAUMHP010000076.1:1213903-1230846 GCA_032361065.1 Enteromius trimaculatus
CTCGAGTTACCGGCCTGTGCTTTGGTCCTCAACAGGTTTGTTAACTAGCCTAACCAGCAAGACTCCTTAAGACCAGCACATGACCAGCTCAAACCAGAAGCCACGCTTCAAACATCCTAACCAGAATGTGCTGATATTTCCGGCAGGGTCAGTATCGTTCTGAACTCTTTTAATAGGCATTTCAATTTAACCCATAATGGGTGTCTTTGCCCTGGTACATTATCATTTTGTCCGTCAGTGAATTAGCATGATTTCTGAAAGAGACTAACTCCGGCCTGAGTATGGGGACTGGACCGCACCAGCACCACGGCCTTTATATCAAAACCACAGCCAAGAATGTCTGCTTTTTACTGCTCAGAAATCCAATTAAGTGAGAAACAGCCGTATCCGCTGGCTAGCCCAGGGCCGCTGAGCTGACTTCTGCAGTCAAGGTAAGGAGATTAAAACAAGCAAAGCCCAGATCCTGCGGCACATCCGCACCGGCTGCCGGTCATTTGTTTACCGGTTCAGCTGTAACCGTGAGGAGAAACCCGGCGGACAGGTAATGGCTGGATTCACTGCGCTGTCGAAATCTCTGCACTTCTTGTGTTTCTGTGAGTTCTCACAATAACTCAGCCCTGTTGAGTCTGTGAATGACACAACAACATCAGAGATCTCTCAGTGCATCTGCATACCTGCCACTCCTGCCATCCAGCTGGAGTCAACCAACCACTTCACCATCTAAAGGGAAAGGTGGGGAGCTCAGGGTGCTTGGCATGGCTTTTCAAGCATTGTGAAATTATGCATGATCAAAAAGCAAAAGCTTAATCAGAATTTTTACTTTAAGATATCTGATAAGATTCTGGGTTAATTACAAACCGGTGCTGGGTAAAATATGGACAAGCCCGGTAATTAGGTTGTTTTGACCCAACGGATCGGATAAAGCCTTCTGAGTGATGACTCAAAACAACCCGATTGCTGGGTTTGTCCATATTTTACCCAGCACTGGGTTGTAATTAACCCAGCAATTTTTTTAGCGTGTGCCAACATTGTGAAAGATAATAAGATTTGTTTTAGAGAATGTCTGGAATCTTTTTCTCACCGCCTCGTGTTTTGTTATTTGTTTTTGAAGGAGAATCGGACAAAACCTTTGATCATTACAGAGAATTTTAAACATTTTTACACAGAGATAGACATCTGAAGTTAAAATCGTCATGTTGTATGAAAAGATGGCTGTGTGCATGTTGTGTTTCCTGAGGCGTACATCTCATATAACATCTTGAGAGGAAAAAAGAACCAAGCACAGACTTACAGCATGTCACAACCTGCACTCACGGCACACACACACACACACACACACACAGGGTAAAAGGTGTTTAATGGCACTGATGTGACTGTTTTGTTGAGGCCAAATCTGCAGATTTTCTGGTCAGCAGAGTTTTACTGTCCACATCTGCAGGAGGTGATAAGCCATAAAAATGACCCACATTTGGCAGGACACTCTCTCACACACACACACACACACACACACACACACACACACCCCTGACTGCAATGGAAAGTAAAGCCCACTGAGAACTCTAATTCCACTTCAAGCTGAAGTGTGCCGTATTTTATGCTTTTCTTTTTTTAATGCTACATTATTTCTCCTAATGTGTAGATACCATAACTCTCTGATACTTTTCACGCTTGAGACCAGCATTAACTCAACCTTTGCAAAAATAAGTACATTTCATGATCATTTTATTTTCTAAGTGTACTATTTCAATAGTTCTTGGGACTAAATTGTTGGTAAACCGGCGCTTCACACAGTGAATTTAAAGCTACACTGTGATACACTTCTAGCTCACTCTTTAGTTTCTGAAAGTAAAAGTGCGCTTTATTTGTAATGGTAGGAAACCTTGAGTACGACGTTCAAGATTTTCTACTAGAAACAGCAGGTATACTTTTGGTGGTAAAACCAATGCATTCAAAAATTCCTAAGATTTTTATCAGATTACAAAGAAGCAGAATTAAATGTAAAAACAAATCTAGTAAAATGTGAAAAAAATGTAAAATGTAAAAATTCACATATGATTGTTTTTCATGTTTGAGCATCTAACACGGCAACATTAGCTCAAGAAGAAGTTGTGTCTCAGCGATGACGATGATTATGTTTCAGCTCAGTTTGGTGATCCCAGAGCCACGCTTCAGTTTTAAACATTAACCGACGAGAGTGTGTTTGTGTGAGGCGAGGGCCTCAGAGTGAACATGTTTCCACTGCAGCTGTAATAAACGCTCCCTTCGGCACCGCTGAGGTCATCGCTGGCAGCCAGTGACATCACACAAACACACGCAACGCTTTGTGCTTTTCTCTGTCAGGGCAGTTCTGTTGTTGTCGGCAACATCTATTCAGCTCAGAATGGAGCCAACAGAACAATCTAGAACAGCACAAATCACACACACTCACAGCGGTGGCCAGAACAAGGCCAGACCGGATTGATCATTAACACACTCGGTTAACATGCCTAACTTCTGTTCCGCATCCTGAGTCAAACAAGGTCAAAATCACAGCACCGCCCTGTTTAAGCAGTCCTATTGTACTTCCTGTGATCAAAAGCTGAAGTTTGTCATGCTTTACATGTCAAGACGTTTTTCACCGTCATTTTACGAAAGTCTTCCTCAGGCCGTGAATCTGAATCTGTTTGAGCCCAAGGTGTCAGAAACTAAAACAGAAATGAATGTTTATTATGGGTTTAGCTGAGATTTTCATTCATCTTTTGGATAAATAACTAATTAAGCGTTCCAACCCGACACGAGTCAACAGCTCAGCGAATCAAAAGAAAATCCCGCTCACGGTTAACCTTCCGAGCTGCGAGGCTGTTTCTGGCTGCGAGGTGCGGCATGCGGCTCAGAGAGGCTGAGCACAGGGCACAGAGATGCCAGAGAAGCGGCCTACTCATTAAGCTGGGCTTTAAGTCCAGACTAGAGCTGGATTTGAGGCTTCCAGAGAGCAGCACAAACTCCTCCTGCCAGCCCGTGGCACACACACGGACACACTGAGGTAAGCTGATAACAGCCGCTGAAACACAACCAGACACACACCAATCTGCTGAATTTGGTGGCATTTTCTGTCCATTTATAGAACAGAAATCTGTGAAGGTAAAGTGACGGTGTGCCCCTTTTGTATTTTGGTTTTGGGAGTCTCCAAGAACAGGCTGACATGCATGCAAGGACCAAAAACACCTGTAACGTATTTATTTTCACCTTATTTGCTCAACAGCTCCAAAATGATTGTTTAATCCAGACCCCTCCTCTGCAGTGAATGGTGTCATGTGACGCAGTGCTGCTTTGTGAACAGTGTTTTCATTCAGACCGACCTGAAAAGAACAACAAGTGGACGGCAATATGCTAATATTTAATGTCGAGGAAAAGATGAAGCGGCTTGGGATTGGTTTTAAAAACGACTCTTTTTACACACTGCATGAACGTCACTTCAAAACAGTTTCTCATGAACACAGAGTCAACTGAGTCAACCAGTGGGGTGTGTTTGGGGCGGGATCATATGTTTGGCGGACCAATAACACATGGGAAAACTTTCAGTGTAATATGAAAAATACATATATAATAATAATAACTTAAGCTAGTTGCCAAATCAACATTTATCATGTTCATTTAGCTGATGTAATAAAATAACTAAAAAAAAAACGTACATACATATTTAAAAATAACTAAAATGACAAAAACACACAAAAAATGTCTTAAACTTTAAAATGTAAATGTTAATATAATATTATGCCTTCCTCTATTGTTCATAGTTCTCATTTAGCAGGTCACAGAAACACGATCAGCTGAACCTCTTCTGAATAAAACCCATTAAAGCCATGCTGAGCTCAGAAAGACTGTCGGAGAGAGACGTTCTCACGGGTGAGAGAGAAGAGCATGTTCGGCTCAGGGTCTGCTGCACAAGAGTTTGGGGAACTTTATGGCAGCGTTTAAAGAGCAGAGAGTCATTGACTTTACACACCATACGCATGAATCACTCACAGAGCTGCAGAGAGACGCCCAGAGGCTGATCACTCATTGGCTAGAAATGCACGTGTAATGTAATACAAGCGCTGGAAATCAGTGGAACCAGTCTGACTGTGTGTGTGTGTGTGTGTGTGAGAGAGAGCACAGACGCTCAGGTAAGAGTCATTTAATGCCTCTGCACACATTCCACACTCCTCTCTGACTGCTGTTCTTTTGTCACAGAGTAATTAACCGTGCTGATCCCAGACCAGCTGAACTCTCCTATCCTAACATCAGAGCGCTCTCTGGGCGGGACCATCTCTCCTCCAGCAGTCAGTAAGAGCACAAAGAGCTCGGAGACATTTGGAGCGATTGTGTTGCCCGTCTCTGTTTCTTTATCTTCTTCTCTGTCCTCTGGCCCAGCAGCCCTGTCTCTCTGCATTACACTCTCCTGGCCCGCTTGGGTGTCTTTCACCCTAATAATGTCTCCTGACCTTGAATGAACGAAATTAGTGACTGATGAGCAATGCAGATCAGGGCGATTAACAGACAGCTCAGATAAAAATAATTGAGAGTGTGTGATGTTTCCACCACGGGCTCCGTTCCATGAAGTCCATCAGGATGTGTCCATCTGATCACATTCACTCCCTATCTGAGGAAACAGAGCAAAAGTATGCTGTACTACACAGCTTTTCATCCGCTGTGTTGTCTTGAATGAAATCGTCCCAGCCCGCAGTAAATCATTGCTCAAGGATGTGGCTTAATTACAACCTACTGGCTTCCTGCAGAGTTTACTGTCCAAGCTTCCTGTTTCAACCAGTGACCCAACTGATGTGGCATCTCTTAATTACGGGCGTTTGCCGATATAAACTCATTAGTTTACTGTCTGTCTGTTGAACAATGGAAAGGCAAACACTATAGTACATTTTTCAAACCATATCCATTTCAATAGCTGCAAGTATGTTTTTTTATTTATGATTTTTTAAACAATTAGTTTGAAAGTATCTAGTTAACTGCAGCGATTTAAATGAAATTCTGTGATCTTTGTGCACACTCACTGTGAATTTGACATCAAAAACAAAACAAAATCGGGGTGCAGGCCGACACAAGACATCTCAAGGGTCATAGTGTACCTCACCAGAAACCCCAGCAATCTTAACGCATCCAGCAGAGCAGAAGTCTTTTTCTCGTGGTGCTGCTCCTAAGACTCCTCAAAACCACATAAGCATGTCCTTGGTGTGGATCTGGCCTCAGTGTCGGGACCTAAACAACACCGCAGTGTATTTCTAGCATATGGAAGGTAATAATCTCCTCCACCGCTTTCATCAGAGCTGCTGAGCTTCTGTGTTTGAGTGTCTGGTGTTAGGCCTGACAGGCTGTGGTCTGGACCTGGAACTGATGCAGTAACCGCTACAACACATCTCCACCCACAGCTCAACCGGGTTCAGGTTTCTCACCTGCATCTGAACTGGAGGTGGTCTCAGGTTTCAGGATTGTCACGCTCAGATTAAAATCACTGCTTCACAGGACAGCACCGCACTGCTAATATGTCCGTATAAAGACATTTATTTGCTTGGTCAGTCCAAAAAAACCTGGTAAGTGGTTTCCTATTCTCAATGAAATGATCAGTTGTGTTATTATATGTTATATTTGCATGAATCGTTGTCTGTGAGGCAGCAGCTGTGGATGTGCAAACTCTGTCTTCACCCGTTCCTCTCTGTCTCCGCTGTCTTTCATGTGTGTCCAGGCATACTGGGCTTCCGCTGATCACTGCCCGAGGACACACTTACAGGCCTGACGGACACAACAGAGAGAGAGAACGGCCCGCGGCCAAACACTGCCGCCAACACTCAGCACGCTGGGAAAGGATTTACCCTCCTCCAACACCACACACGATACACACGGAAACATTTTCACATCAAATCACTTCAAACTCTTATTTTTTGTGCCGAGATATGAAACATCTCTGCTGAATTTATGCTCAGAAAAGAACTTGTTTGCTTCAGGAAACGCAAATCTTATGAAGAAGTAGTCTGGACTTCCGCTTCTGACCCTGTGGCGCTCGGCAGTCTGATGTCTGGGAGCTACATGAAAACGCTTGTAAAGACATTTACATCTCTGAATAGAACAAAAAACAATATTTAAATATCTAAACATAAAAAACGCAACCAATATTTTAGGGCTGCACAATTAATAGAATTTCTAATCGCAATCACATTAACGATTACGAACGACACAAATACACAATCATTCAAAGCGGCGATTAACCGTACAGAATCCACTTCTGTTACTCTGTGTGCTTAACATGACTTCTTCTCTCTCTACAAGTTATCGTAAGGGTTTTTGCTCTGTTTAATATATGCATATTTTTACTTTTTAATTTAAAGAAGAAACCAATCTGAACTATAGACTACATTTGAGGCTTAATATGATAGAAAAGTTTGTTTTAGTTTGTTGTCATCTAAAAATATGGCATGCGGTTGCGTCAAGCAATGGTATAAATATCATGTAAACTGTGATGATCATAATTAATATTCTCATTCTCTTAAATCTGCACATTTTAAAAATGACTAATATTTAAGTTGCTAAAACCAGACAATATTTAAATTCCCGAATAGAACATCAAGAAATATTTAAATACTTTAATAGAACAAAACCAAATCAAACCATGTTGAAATATTTTCATAGAATACAACACAATCCAGCTCTATCGACAGCCTCACTTCTGTCTCTGTTAAACATCGTCCAGGCCTTCTGTAAATCTGCTTCTAACAGATACAGCCCTGTACACGTATGTGTGACCTGACTGAGTATATCTCTGTGTTCACATGGCCTCAGACACACGCATGTTAGTGAAATCCTGCTTGAAATGTTGGAAGTCTGACGTCAAGTGGCACTTTATTGGTGACGGGTAAACATGATGACCAGCTGCAGAACTATAGTGCATTCAAGATGCAGAATAATAAAAAAATCTGTCTTTTCTGAATCTCCATAAAACACGAGATGTGCAGCGACTGAAGGAGGTCACCTCAGCGGCTCAACTACACTCAGATCAGTACACAACCCCTCGGACACGCACTGCGCTGATAACATCCCATCATTCTCCTGACACAAAGAAGCGTGTCAGGTTACATTAGTTACATTAAACTGAGCAACTACAGAGAGATCCAGACCGAGCGAGAGAGAACGGAGCTTCAGCGCTGCATCTTCCACTGCCACTTTCCATTAACTACCTCCGGTCACATCCCCAGAAACAATAGCTGAACTGTCCCGAAGCCTTCATTAATTCTGATGTGTTTTGTTGCTATTTGGTCTGTGAAGCTTTTCAATTTAACGAACAATAAACAGTGCATTTGAAATGAAGAGATGTTCTGAAGTCCACCCACCAAAACTGTCATCACTTCCTGTCTGTGTCCATGGTTCACACAGTCTGATCTAGTGTTGTCAAAACACCCGGTTCTTCGGTACCAAGTAGGTACTAAAACAATGAACATGTCTCTGTACCAGGGTTTTTCAGGTACTGTTGGTACTAAGTACCCAGCCAATGATTTTCACAAAACACGGCAACCAGCCAAAATAAAAGTTCTGTTTAACTAAAGACCTTCGCTATCGTTTAGTAGAATATATGTGAATATATATATGTGACACTACTACTGTTGAAAATAATTAATACAATTTTATTTTTAAAGAAATAATCCCACAATATTTCTTCCATATTTCTTTTTTTTTTTTTTTATAAATCCTCTTTATTTACCCAAAAAAATGTTTACTGCTTTACATACTTTAATTACTCGAAACACAATTTTAAATAAGTATAAAGAAACGCATTGATTTTGTGCATTTTATTTGACTTTATTAATTTAATATATATATATGTATATATGTATATTTGGTTCTGATACAGAGAACTGTGGATTTTCACTGGTACTGAAAGCAGAAGTCGTGGTACTTTAATAATGACGTCTGCTGTGATTGGTTAATCTCTGCATATCTGTGTGATGTACCATAAGTGAAAGCAGGCAACTGTAGGAGGTCATTGTTGTGATGTCATGAAGATTTCAAGCTCATTTAGTTTCAGTAAACGATCACATACATCATGGGAAAATGATACTGCACGCAAATATTAACATTCAGCTAACCACATAAACATGCACGGTTAAGATGAATCTAAAATAAATACACTTTAAAGGGAGGAAAAAACCCTTCCTATACCTTTTCTAGAGAATTAATCAAATACTAACACGTAAAACTGCGTTTGTGCCCTGCTGTGTCTGAAGCAGAGATCTGTATTACAGTAAGTCACAAAGCAGTTTTATTTCAAAAGACCCTGCTCTCCATCATGAGAGAGTTTCAAACCGTCTTCTGTATCTCTGACGTTAGGGAACGTCGTGTGCTAAATATCTGCTGCGACAGAGATAAAGGACTCTGAGCTGAGGAGCTGAACATTCACGAAGACCCCTCAGATCCTATTACAGATCAACAAACGCACCGTACCAACAAAACAAGAGGTTATCTGAGTCCCATGAAACCCTGGATGTTTAAACAGTGTGCACATTTCTTGAGGCTTTAGCAGCACAGTATGAGCCGGAGCCGTGCTCGAGTTCAAGGGCTGCACTGGCATTTTTCAGATATTGCCCAAGAAAACACAGCATCCCCCATAATAAACAATGTTTGGTGAGGCGAGAACCTCCCAGCGGCTTCAGCGGCTACTCTGAGAAGTGAACGAATGCCTCGTTTGTTTTCTCCAGGAGAACTTGCAGCTATAAATTGAAGTGCGTAAGACGGTGGCCTTGCGGGAAAACGCAGACACCTATGAAGAAAACGAAGATGTTAAGAACGCTGACCAGGCTGAACACGAAAAGCTCTCGGCCCAAACTCCTCATGAAATTCACATTAGACTGAGGTTATGCCGCAGAGCGTTTCGTGGTCTGTGTGTCGCTGGTTTTCAGAGCTTCTGCTCAGGAGGATTCACTTCAACATCTGCCCCCACACAGAGCCAGAAATACTTCAGATATACTTA
The DNA here is from genome assembly GCA_032361065.1 of Enteromius trimaculatus. Taxonomy (NCBI): domain Eukaryota; kingdom Metazoa; phylum Chordata; class Actinopteri; order Cypriniformes; family Cyprinidae; genus Enteromius; species Enteromius trimaculatus. The sequence continues at coordinate 1,222,893 of JAUMHP010000076.1, forward strand.
TAGCTTTATCCTCTGCAAGTCAAACATATTATTACCACTTTTACAAAAAAAAACGATCCTTTAGCATTAAAATTGAAAACATTAAAACTTACTCTTAAATATACACATATTCACATGAAGCGTGGAAAACGCGAGGTGCGTCACTTCCTCCACCAATCTCAAAGCGCTTCTGGAGCGTCTGCTGTTACTAGGCAACCATGAAGGCGCTGCCAGTTACAAAATCATTACTGCTTGGGATATTAAACTGCTCTGTTGAAAATAAACACCACATCTCTCCCCGTCGTCTCCCCTCATGCGGAGTGTCCTGCAGGAAGAACAGCGCACAGTCTACGAACACGGGACGCTCAGCTTTCACCATTTGAAACGGCTCAAATCCACTTTATATTAAGTTTTAAATAATCAATAAATACCATCCAAGACTGACTTTTCCAATTGGAGTTGGGTAATATACTAAATATTCAGTGCTGTACCAGGTGTACTACCAAGCAAGTTTACCATGTCAGAAAAGCCAAACATATGGAGCTGGTTATGTGACGCAAATGTCAACATTTATTACTACAGTAAAAGTGTTTGTGCTCATAACATTACATTGTGCAAATAAATCCTTATGAATAACATCTGCCCCTGTGTTCAGTCAACTGGAAGCTGTGGTATAGGTCTGGTTTGAAGTCTATTAAGTAAAACTAAACAACTTATTTGGCCAACAAACATTTCCTGAAGAGCGTGACTCGTTTCACAACTAATGATGTGTAAATACGTTTAAATAGTGTCTCAGATCCATCAATCCACTTCAATGACTGAATCTGAATGTTGATAAATGTCTCTGTTTCTTGCTTTACTCTCACTCCAGCGCTCCACTGAACAAAACAACTGATAATTGTATGTGTGAATTGAATGTGGAGACATCAGACGTGTTGGTTTATGAAGCTTTCTGCACACACAGTGTTCAAACAGACTCATGAAGTCATGATAATGGTCTGACCGATCCTTCATCTAATGAACTTCTGGCTCACTCTGAACTCAAGCAAATCACGGAAAAAAACTCATTGAAGAGAATTCTGCTACACTGTCAGCATTGCATGTTATTATAACTGCTCAGCTTTATTCTATGGAATTAATATTGAAGCTATTTGTAGGCCTGACTGTGTGTCCTGTAAAGAAGCAGCACGCACACACACACACACACACACACACACACACAGGTGGAGCGGTGGAATAAAACTCAGCACAGAGACACAGGCCGTCCATCTTCTGTGAGCAGGGTGGAAGAGTAGGAGGAAGAGGAAGGGCCATCTGGAAGTGCCCCCTGATCACAACCTCCGGTCCCAAATCCCATATGGCAGCACAGGAGCCCGACCCTTACACACACACACACACACACACACTCGTGACACTTTATCTGCTCAAGCATAACAATAAACTACAGACACAAACACACACACACCTTCTGTCCAAATGTAGTAGCACATTATGAACACACTCTTCCTCCTAGCAATTACTTACAGCAGATCACACACACACACACACACACAGTGCAGTATAGCACATCCTTCTAAAACACACTGTTTGCTCAAATAAAAAGGTGATTAGAAGAATGATGGCATGTTAGTTATTGTTTGGTAGTACTACGCTCATAGAAAAAATCATATTATTTATCATTTAATACTTAGGATTTATTGAACTGTAATAACTAGTCAAACCGTATCTCAGACTCTAGTTCAACTAACCCAAGTGTTTGTCTAACCAATAGCAAACAGATTATTATTATTATTATTTTTTGCGTTTCCATTTAAGCATCCAAACGTTCTGTCCAATAAAGCAACAGAGTGGCAAAATCCTCCGGTCTGTGAGTACCTGGCATCCAGCAGCACGTTACAGACAGAGATTACTCAACAGATCTTCACTTTCACCAGACATACTCCAAAAGCCTAAACATGTGTCCGAGACGAGCCACTGCAGAAACACAAGGGGTGTGATACGGGCGCAGCAGCCAGTCTAACTGGGTCAAACCAAGATGGCCGAAGTGTCCGAGCTGATGTCATCTCACGGACAGAGACACAAACGAGGTCATTCAAGATGGCCGTCAGCCAGAGGAAGATCATAGGCTAGTACAGAAGAGAGAAGACTGTGGTGAAAGACACCGAGGACAAAGCTCTAAGGTCAAACCAGACTTTGATCCATTGACACGACACAGAAACATACATAACAGCATATTCTGATTCAAATGATTGTCATGCTGATAGCAAAACACACTTATAGCCAATCAGCAGCGAGGGGCCACAGGACAGAGATATTAGCGGATTGACTATAGATGGTGTGGAAAATCAGAGCATCTCAAGCAGGAAGAGCTCGAATCAGAGCAGACTGCCTTGTGAGTACCGTTCAGTCTACACTTGTTTCTGACATCGATGTTGCCAGGGTTGTGTATGATTCTGGGCGAGGTCTTGTCGTGATTGATTTGATGTCTTCTAACCGATAATGGGCTTATTATTTAAAGTTTGCTCCAAAGTTTTGTGATAATAGTGCAGCAGCTATATTTTGTGACAAAAAGCTTTTTTTGCGTGCGTGTCTGCTGGAGCTCATCGGTGCGTTTATTGTAATGAAGAGAGAGTTTGTGCGTATGGTTGCCAGGTTGGGAAGATTAAGTAAATCACGGGACGGAAAATGTATCAATTTAAGACAAAAGCTCTGATTGGATTTAAACTCTTGACATCTGGCAATAGCTAGCTCAAAATCTCGTTCAAAAGCCAAATTAAGATGACACATTTTCTGGATGATTAATCAGCAGAGGAGGAAATCACTGAATATCATGGACTTTGTCAAAGTATTGATCAATTCATCAAAATAGGTAATTACACGTATCTGTCTCTGTGTTAATGAGTGAATATCATTTATAATACATCAACATCGTATCATTTACACACAGAAACATAAAGCTATTCATGGCAGCCTGTCAAAATAAAAGTTCAGTTGAGACAGAAACATGACTTTTATTTTAGTATTTAATGCATGTGATACTGTTTCAAATGTTTTATGAATTTTGACACTGCATACTTCCACACTTGTCAGTCACTTTTTATTCAGTCACAAGTTTTTTAATTTCATAAATAAACATCTTTCAGTTCTCTGTAAGAGTCAGCTCTTATATAAGAGATTTCAGTCTCTGCACATCTCACCCGTCGAGAGCCTCTTGAGTGACGCAGAAAATGTATTATTGTACTTTATTATTATTATTTTGCTATAAAGTTAGAAAAAGCTCTTCAGAGAAGCCCAAGAAAACATTCCAGTGATATCTAAGAGGGGGAAGTGAAGCGCTCGCTCGCGTTATGAGAGGATCCGAGCACATCTATTCTCTGCTGAAGCACATCAGCCTTGGATATTTCAAAACAGCTTTCCCTGACAGTATTCACCCCACAACCCTTCACTACAGGAGGACAGAAGCAGACTCCCAGCCGTGTTTGTCTTTGTGTGATCAGTGTCAGATTATTACACTGGTAATGAGGAGAACAACTCATTTTTGTTCATTTGTGACGTTCTTTAATTGTAACACTGACCTATCCGGTGTGACTTCAGTGTAGCTGATAAGTTTGTTAAATAGTACAGATTTTAGTGAAGAATAACTACCCAGGAGATGTGTGGCAGGAAGGTGACAGTGGGATCTCACTCACACCAGTTAAAACCATTTCAGCAAACACCACAAGAGAGAGTGTGGGGGGGGCAATCACTGCTCGAGATAATCAGCTGTGTGTGTGATGTACAGAGAACCCTGAAAAACACACTTCTGTAGCAAACTTCCAGTCACACTTTTATTACGTGTTTAGGTTTTAAACGCACTATATTTGAGTAGGTTTATGCAGATTGATTGAGTTACGTAACACAGGTAATGCTGTTGTACGGGAACCGTAGCTGTAACAGGAAGTGAAAGAGAGGGACAGATGAACGACAGGAAGGGATTTCCTTGTGTTCCTGTGCTCTTATCTCACAGAGAGCTCTTTATTGTTTACTTGTGCACACTCTCTTTTATATGCGACTTTAATAAACCTTTGTGAGCACATAATGTACACCATATCCTACATTACTTGATAGTGCTTTCTAACTTTGTTTTGTTTGGATTGGATAGGGAACAACTTTTTATACATAAAATACACAGCATAACTAAATTAGGTAGTTTAATCCAATTAACTGAAAAAATAATCAAAAGTGAGTGAGACTTTGCTCGTGCATCATGTGTCGCCCCACACACACACACACACACACACACACTAACCTGTGTGGGCTTGTGAGCTGTGCGTTTCAATAAAGACACATCAAATCAATGTCTCTGATCCAGCTCTCATTAACACACTTACACTCATTACAGAATGAGTCACAGAAAGACGTGTGTGAACTCAACAGATATTGATGAGAAGAGAAGAAGTCATTACAGACGAACACTAAACACGCTGCTTAGGATAAACCGTCTTTGGGTCCAATGGGTTTTTGCATTTAAACATACCTTGAAATGGAGTAAAATAATCAAGAGCTGCTAAAGACACAACACACAAACGTGAATCGTCTTACTCAGCCCCACCGAGTGTGTGTGTGTGCGTGTGTATGTGTGTGTGAGACTCCGCAGATCTCTGGGTTTACTTCTTGAAGAATGAACTCTAGCATGTAATTACCTTCATCAATCTTCATTCAGAAGTAAACACACACTGGGTTTTTCCTCATTTCATCTCTTTCACACACACACACACACGGGCACTAAACAGGACTGTTTCACAGGAAACCAGCAGACTTCTTTAACACACATCCCTGAGTGTGTTTAACTGAAGGTCCACTCGTACCATACTTCAAATCTTAAAAACATGCTTTCAGAAAACCGTACTTGTAGAAAATATAATATCACCATCATAATATCAATGAAAAAAGCCAAATAAGTGTGCTTAAAGACACGTCGTATAACTCTTAAACATGATGTCATCATTAAGTTTAGGCAAGGCAAGTTTATTTACAGCACATGTCATACACAGCGCTAATCGAAAAGGAGTAGAATAATCATAAAAGCAATAATAAAACAATAATCACAAAAGAGGAAATAAAACAATCATAAAAATAAAATGATTTTAAATAATCTTTCCAAAGAAGTAATAATGAAGCGATATATAACGATGTAGTGAGGAACTCAACTAATCTGCACTTAATATCAATTAAACTATGTCTTCATTTAGCTGCAGATAGCAAGCTAGTCCGTTTTTGAAGACATTGCATTCAGTTCACAGTATCTTCATAATAAATACTCTTTTTAAAAGTATGTTTAAGTGTTTAATTAGTAATCACAGATCTGGACACACTCAGTTTCTTCACATAACTGTATTTTGTGGTATGAGTACTAGTGTTTACACACAAACAGAGCTTAAATATAACAGCGTTTTTATTCCTTTATCATGTTTAAAAACAGCACGCGCTCTCTGTCGCTGCAGACGATGAAATCATACCCTTAAATAGCACACATTAGTCGCTGAAATGTACAGCTTAGTGCTTTAAAAGCACACTGCTGTAAATCATGATATCTGCACGCCCTGATCCTAACAGAGAGAAACAACTTCAGCAGATGTCTAAGACCCCTGTGTGTGTGTGTGTGTGTGTGTGTGGGAGAGGATTGTCATACTGTGTTAATCAGATCTCTCACAGTCTCTCAGCAGGACCATCACAACCATTTCAGCTTCAACTCCTGCCCTCTCTCTCATTCGATCTGTGCTGAGTTTGGGTTTAGCATGAGCCAAGAGACAAATGATACACAAGCCTATCTAAACACAGACAGCGAAGCACACTCAAATACAGTAGATCAGTCACACATAAGATCTCTGCAACATCTCAAACGTTTCTCCTAGAAAGCAGACTGAGCGGCGCCGTCTGATGATTCGGAGATGAAAAAAAGTTCTATGTCTGAACATATCCAAGATGAGCTGATCCGTGTGACAGCCATTCGTGCCTGTTTCTGATTCTTGTAATAGAGCAAACACTGGAGAAGGATGTGAGAGGAAGATGTGTTTTCTCTGGGTTTGTCCAGTGTTTCTGTCTGAAAGCCCAAATGACCCCGTTAATGTTAGTTCACACACAATGAGCTGTGGTTAACCTAAACCACATGTGGCCCGACAGAAAGAGAGAGTGGGACCCTGGGAACACACACACACACACACACACACACACACTCAGCGAGACTCAGAGTGTACAGGGACATGTTGACGGCTGCTCTCACGCCATTTCTTTCGGTCCTTCCTCGTTGTACTTGGCCATCAGCGAGAGCTTATCACAACGATGAGAGGCGGACTTCGTGAATCACACGCAAACAAACCGCGTAAGCACATCTGAGCGGAACACAGACTTCAGTGGACAAGCACACACACACACACACACTACAGGAGTCACATAAAGCACGTCAGATCAATTGTGCTCTTCTTTTCAGCTCTGACCTGTTTTCTCTTTGAAAAGAAACACACTCATCAGATTTACTGACTATTGCTCAAGTGCAACACAACTAACGCTATCAGTGCGCTTCCTCCACACAAAACTATACTGTGTTCAAATCACAGGGTCTGTGGCATGATGGGAACATGTATTATGTGTATTAACTGATGACTGGAGTTATGATGCTGAAAATTCAGCTTTCAATCACAGAAATCAATGATATTTTAACATGTAGTTAGCAGTTATTGTAAATAGGAAAACAATATTTATTTATGATCTGAGAACATTAAAACTGTTGCGGTTCAGAAGCGTGTGGTGAAACGGTGAGGTTCACGGAAAGTCATTCTTCTTTGTGAAGAGTTCTTCATTCTTCACGTCCGCACTGAGAGAGGCCTGAGCGGGGGGCTTTTGTTCAGCCTGGGCTGTAAATTCCTGTGTGAAGGTGTGAGGAAGGGGTCCGGAGGGCTTCAGACTGGCCGTCTCCTGAGGCCCCGGGACGGTGACGTGATTAACAGCAGGCAAAGACAGACACCAGGAGATCAAGGACTCTCACATCCCTCGTATTAGCATCAATTAACACCAGCATAATGAGAAAACCAGCTCTACGGCCCATGCTCCTGCTGCAAGCCAGGAAACTCTGATCAATGAGCAATATCATCAGACCTTTAATTATTAAAATATTTCATGTTTGTGAAACCTCTGCATTTATGTGATAAAAATACTGTAAAAACACCAATACTGTGAAATATGATATTAGAATCTCAGAAATCATTGTAAGGCGCTGATTTATTGATTATTATCAGTGATGATAATATCTTCATTCTGTACTGAATAGAAAGTTACAGCATTTACTTAAAACAGAAATATTTGTCATGGTTAAAATGTCTACAGTCACCTTTGAGTGATTTAATGAATCCATTTCTTTAAACCCTAAACTTCTGCACGGTGATCCTTCAAATAAAAATTACTAAATGAATACTTGTACTGCATTTGTGATCAAATAAATCCAGCTAGTCTAGTGAATCTGAAGAATAATTCCACACCTTGGCCCAGCACATATTAGTGATAGTTTAGTCTGGATCGCACTGATGAATGCACACAGGTTTGATTGACAGCGCTGAGTCCCGCCCCACGAGGTGCCACCTGTGCGGACTCTTCCTGCGTCTCTCCCTTCAGGCCATCACAGCTGTTCTCTACAACATTTGACCTTATGAAGAAAAGTAGGCTGAAAACACTTAGGAACAGATGCACTGCTGCTCTGTTTGTTAGCCTGAAGGAAAACGCTCGGCCCAAAATCCTCACTCATTTACATTTAAAGAGACTGAAAAATATCTCAAACAGGTAAGCCTAGCATTATTACAATCATAGCTTTTAATTACTCATACATACACTGTGTTATATTTACCTGTTCTGTGGTAAGCATTTATTGATATTTAAATCTATAGAATTTGAATACATATTTATATATTTTAAATAGTGCTGCAAAATGATTAATTGCAATTAA
>JAUMHP010000076.1:1240293-1250870 GCA_032361065.1 Enteromius trimaculatus
TAATTGTCACACCATCGGGCTGCACTGAGTATTCACGCTCACAATCACCTGACTACTAATTGCCGACACCTGGAACCCATCTGATCAGCATGCTTTTTAAGCTCACCTCGCCAGTCTCTCGATGGCTGTGATCCAGGTAACACTACCCCTTACTTACCGTAAGCCTCATTTCATGTTGCACTGCCTAAACCTGAGATCTGATACAAACTCACCTGTCTCCTCAGGGCGCTGCACGCAAACCACCTCTCTGCACGGCTCCACCTGAAATGGAATTTTTAATTTAATTTTAAAGCAGTGTTTGTGAGCTTTTAACTCTCCCAAAGAGACACCTAGTGGTGAAGAATGTATCTGCATTTTCGTTCAGACCAGTGAGAAAAGAACAACAAGTGGACGGCAATACACTAATTCAGAGTCAACTCTTTCTTTTGAGAGACAATAACTTCGTACTTCACAACTCTGCAGGAGGTTTTCATTCACTTAGAGCTGTGTTACACACTGAATGAAAGATCATGTTCATAAATGCATAATAGGGGCACTTAAATTCTTTTTTTTTAGGCGTACTGTATATATTCTATCATATATATATATATATGTGTGTGTGTGTGTGTTTGTGATCCAGTGAATCAGGTAAAAGCCTGGTTTCAGCAGGAAGAGCAGGGAACATCTATGGAGGCCAGCAGACAGTCAGAAGTCAATTTAGTTTAGCTTGTTATTGTGGTGTGAAAGTGTTGTAGTTAAGTGACTGCTGCAGAAATACATCGTACAGTATTGACTGTTAGACAGTGAATCAAAGTCTCTGATGCAAAACTCTGGCGTAAGAAAAGTCAATACACACACCATCCCAAACACAGACACACTCTTACAAAGAGATTTACGACAGGTTTTCTCTTTCTACCAAAACCAAACACAAATGAGCAAATGCAATACATGTAAACTTGCTCTGAACCGTCACCTAACGGCATGATTTACATGATTTTCATTTCATTGTCCTTCCCAGCAGGCCACACCGACAGTCTTTATTTCCATTCGTAGATTTAATGTGTTTGTGGAAGTTTCAAATGAAAACAGTCATAAATGATCTTTTTTCAATGATGATTTTTCATCTGAACATGCTGTTCCTCTCATACTCCACATCTGTTCAAATAAAGATTTGTATAAAGTACAGATGAGGGCTTCGTTTGCTTTTCTAAGAGCCCACTTTGTAACACTTCAGGCCTGTAATGCATTGTGATCTATTACAATACACGCTGTCAAACAGTCTTCAGAATTATTTTAAGCACTCTTATAATATATTAACATATATTTGGAATTTACTAAATTGTATGAGGAATATATACTTATATCAAATGTGATGTTATTTCTAATTTAGGACTGTATCACATCAGCTCTGTAACCCAACATCACAACAAGATGATATATTCCGCTTCTTATGTAGCTGAATCTGTGTTAGTTTGAATGAGTCGCCACATGTCTTCCCTTTGTTTTTCCAGCTAGTGCTGTGACTGTCACTGTGACATAATCCTTACATTTGATTGGCCTTGTTGTACATCAGTCAGAAGAGAGGCTCATGAATATTAATTAGACAGACTAGAATCAACCTGTTTTTGACAGAGCTCCTGAGAAAGAAGCTGTAAAAACATACTGAGATGGTTTTTGCTATTTAAACAGCAAATATACATTCTTTAGGACATCAACACCTAAAATAAAACTCCAGAAAAGGTGTACACTATGGGACCTTTAAGTGTGGAAAGTTTTTTTTCTCTTTATTTAAAAAATTTCATGTAATTCGTGGTAAAAAAAAAAGTAAAAAGTAATTCTGGTTGTAAAAAATATGGTAGCAAAATTTTTAAGGTTTATGGATTTAACTTAAATGTACAATTGAAAACCAAAATGCATTCTTGCAACCCTGATGAGGTTTTTGATCCCCATCAAATAACGTCTGTATATATAGAAGGTCACACACATTAATCACCCTTACGGTGACAAACATGAAAGTGAAATGTCCAATAAACATGTAACATACAACCGTAATGAACAACTGGAAAGAAAAAACTAAGAAACAAAGATATTATAAAGAATAAAAAACATCAAATTTGAAATGCAGGGAATTCTGGGAATTGTAAATTCTGTTTCACTTCCAAAAATGTTATTTTACTGTAAAATTACATGAAATGTCTATTACAGTTTTCACCGTATACAGTAAGGGATCTTACTGTTAACTGTATGGGCACAGGTTTACAGTTTTGTTTTACCTAACTCTAAATCACAATCATTTTTTACCGTCTGCTGATTATCATAATGCTGTTTTTTCTACCATAAAAGCAGATTACTTACTCCAGTCTTCATTTCCCCATCTCTGCTTCTGTTAGAGATTTGCTGCTTCATGTAAACGACATATTAATATTAGCAGCTGATATTGACTGTGCATCACAGCATAATCATGGTCACACTGAATGATGAGCTTGTGATAAACTGTGCTTCAGTTTCAGCAGGATAATGAAGGTTAATTGTGAATTAACAGAGTTTACGGTGATAAAAGCATTAATGAGAATTGCATAGTGCTCCTTGTGTGTCCAGCAGCTGATGACCGCTCACTCACTCACAGACGATAAGAGGACTTCATGTGATTGTAGATGACTCTTCATTCACCTCTCCTCTCATCTCCATCCTCCCCCTCTATTAAACTCTGATAATGAAACGGATTGATCCAAGACCGGGTTCTGATTGGTTAATACGGTGTTCCAGCACCTGTAGAGATCTTACATGTCACATCACGGAATGACATTTTATCAAATAACATTAACAATAAACTAAATTGTGTGTCCTTTAAATTATATCATGTAGTAGCTGATTAATGAAAGCATTTAGTCTTGGAGGTCATTATATATTGTGAATATAGTCACTCTGCTCTTTCTAGCAAGTGTGACCATCCAATTATCATCTATCATATACAGCCACCTGTGACAGAATATTGAACTGCCACAATACATTCCTGAAGCACATCCAAAAAAACAGAGCAGCACATAGCTATAGCGATGTACAAAGGGTTTTAGCACCACTCAGACGATATTTCTCTTTGACACTGCCACCAAACATGCAGTAAGGTAGCTGTGTAAAAACGTTTTGCAGAAAAATACGTGCTTTTGTGAAACTGGGTTGTTATTTATTTATTTGTTTATTTTTTAATCACAAGTCATTTTTTTCATGGATGCATTTGAATATGATTTCCTCTTAACAGACATACTTCTATCCTTACCTTATTTTTCTCCACCTATAAGGCCATTTAGATTGGCACAACTTACCCCACTCCACACTCACCCATGCCGTTGATTTCAGCTTTATCGATGGAAGAAGATGTTCCCATAATATTTCAGGAGTCAGAGTTGTGTTTCTCTTTCAACAGTAGCTGATGTTTCTTTCCTGCAGGGAACACTGAACTCTGCTCTGATCTGTTGTGCCTTGAATTTTGCATGAATGTTTACATCTTGTTGTTTTTGATCGATTATGGACTTTGCATTATGGAGTCATGTGTCATGTGTTCATTCAGTCACAAGGGGTTTGTCTTCACTCAGAGCTAATGTGGTACATTACCACGAGACGCTAAAACCACAACATCCTTGAGAAATGAGACAGAGCAAGCAACTGCTCAATTTATCATAGCACACATATCTGAGCCTCCAGCAGTGCTTCTGCTCCCCCCAATCACTGAATTTCACTTAAAAATTATGGTACGCATAATTATTTTACAGCAATGCAATAATCATAAAGAGAGCTGAGATCACTATCATTGTGTCTGATCCAGTTGATTTTGTTTTCCAAAATGAAAGCCTGAAATAACCAATCATAAGCATACAATGAGTTACTGTCAATTGTATTCATGATAAATCACAGCAGATCTGAGCTTGCAGGAGCGGATAGGCGATAATACAAGGTGGGTGGAGACAACTGTTCATAATAAAAAAAAGTCCTTAACACAGAACGGAGGGATAAACAAACACAGAACATTGTCCGGGCTGGAGTGCCCTCTAGCGGGGCATAACGGCACTTCCGGCTGGCATGGTGACATAACCCCTCCCCTAGGAGTGGCTTGCAGATACTCCAGGGTGGAGCAGAAGGTGGAGACACCCACCAGGGCAGGGCAGATGGCGGAGACGCCAAACTGGACGAAGCAGAAGATGTAGAGCCCCACCTCGGCAGAACAGGCCGGACTGCAATAGGGAGCAGAGAGAAGTTAGTGGTTCAGAGTGACTGGTCTCCGCAGCTGGGGCAGAACTGGGCGGGGGTCTCCGTGACCAGTTCAGGGCAGGGCGAGAGTTCAATGATGGCTTCCATGGCCGGTACAGGACAGAACAAGAGTTCAGGGACCTCCGGGTCCGGTTCAGGCCATGACACAGGCTCCATGAAAAAGTCAAGGGGGATCACGGGAAAGTTGAGATTTTGTGCAGCCACTGGCAGAACCTCCTGAGTGTCCACGAGTGGAACCACCACACTTTCTGTTGGAACAGCTGATAACTCTGAGGGCTATGCAGCCACCAGCGAAACATCCAGAGCATCTACGGTGGGAACCAACATCTCTGGAAGCTGTGCAGTCACTGGCGGAACCCAAGGAGAATCCGGAAAAATGGCAGGTTCTGGCGGATCGGGCCACGGTGAATCGAGATCACAGGAGGGTTCTGGCGGATCAGGCCATGGTAAATCAGGTTCACAGTGTGTGGCAAACTCAAAATAGCAACCGCCATAACGGGAGGCACAGAAGACAGGGGAACAGTCTATAAGACGGCTTGTGCGGAAACCCTGGTCACACCAGCTGCTCTTACTGACATCAACAGGGGGTCCGCTAAATTGGATCTCAGCCTCATGTGCCTCGGAAGAGCCTTGATGTCTCCATGCGCGGCACTCATGCCGCCGGGGTATACTGGGGTGGCACCCATAGTGGCTGAAGACTGTGGCTTTATCTCCATTTTGGCTGGAGACTGGTGCAGCGACTCAGGAACGGCGGCCATCTTGTGCAGAGACTCAGATTCGGCGGCCATCTTGTGCAATGGTTCCGGCTTGTATAATTCTTCCTGACATGGTGACAACTATGATAGAATTAATAACCTAAACAACATTTAATAACCATTAAATAACTTCATTTAAACCTTTGATAATACAGTTTTAAAATCAGATCAATGAACATGCATTTTTATTAACTAACACTAACAGAGACAAATAAATGCTGTAAAACACATGCTGCTCAGTGTTAGTTCATGCAATAACTAGCGTTAACTAATTAGATCCTATTGTCAAGTGTTACTGTATTATGTTCTTAGACTAGTGCTGTATTCAAGACAGTAACTATCCGGTTAATAATACACACTTTATACACACATACACACACACACATATATATATATACATTTATAGGCCCCTGTGTTTACAAGACTTCACCCTAAAATCCGTTCAAAACTATTGCAAACTTTCTTAACTGCTGTTTTCTCATTGCTGTTACATTTACTAGGAGGAAAGCGTGGTGCTGGGATGTTCACTAATACGTTTTTGTAAAAGTGTTTTAAACAACGAAGCGTAAAGAACTGCTGTGAGTATATCAGTCTTAATTGCATCATCTATTGCACAACTCTGGCAGCGGAGCATCTTCACCTTGTACATACCATGTACATGCAGTTTTGTTCCTCAGTTCCAGCGTTTGCTTCACAGCTCATCGCTAAATAAAGGCTTATTTGAATTGTTCCTTTGACATGCACCTAAGGACCTCAACATCTCTGAACATCTCGACACGATTGTGTACTTCTGACAGACAACTGATTCCCTCAGCGACAGCTCAAAGTGTGCAACCGGCCTGTGAAACAGAGAAAAACTTGAACTTTCACAACATTTCACTCTGAGCCGTGAGTCTGGACAGTCCATAACGCACATCGCTCTGCCTGGGGCACATCATACATCTGTAATTCGTCCTGACAGCAGGTTATAAAGAGGATGAGAAGGTGGTGGATTGATCAGCAGTAAGCGCGGCGGTGCTTTCTATCAAGCAGGGTTTGGTATGCGCTTCACCGCTGTGCAATTATCTGCCCGCCGTTGCTGCTGTGATAAATCTGAGCTCTATTAAAACTCCAATGATTTTCCATTTAAACTCTTTTGGATCAGTTCAGTTTCACTCAGTTAAATGTGCTTGACTGCAGGCAAAAATACACACCGCTTAAAGTCTGTGAATAAGCGGCCAATGTATATGTACTGTAAGATCAAGTCAAAAGTGAGTACGGTCATGTCTTAAATACTTTCTAGCACCATGTAGTTGTATTTTGTTGAAAACAGTACTTGTATTGACATTCTATTTATGCCAGAAACGTTACTATAAGGAACAGGAAAAACACACAAACATACTGATGAAAAGCAAGATTTTACTGTGATTTAGTTTAGTTGTAAAAAGAAGACATATCATGCTTGTCTCACCCTGTAGGTGATCTCATCTGATGTGTCTTGGTTTTACAGACGCTGGTGTTAATAATTATTACGGGATTTCCGTTAATAGGATGTGGCAAAGCGTCAACTCCTTTATTGATTAAAAGGTTGGCGAATGCTTTAGATTTCTGAATGTGAGAACACAATCCAATCGGCCCGCTATTTTGCTTTAGCTAATTCTATTTGCATGTGTAATTGCTTTGGCTGTGTCCGTAACTTCATTAGGATAAAGCTACACGGCGATGTTAATGAGATCTGCTCTTATTGCTGCCTGCCTTCATCAGATCTCTCCAGCAGCAGATTAAACTCGCCTGCTTGTTATTCCTGCACACAGCTGAGCTGACAAATATGATAAAACCGAAAGCAAGCAAAACACAGGCGCACCGTGTGCATGGCATGCTTGGCCAGTCATCTGGAGCCTGCGTCTTCACAAACCTCATCAAAACTTGTAGAAAACAAGCAAAAAGTTCCATATACTTGTTTTGGGTGCGCTACCATGGTACTAACATGATTTTTGGACTTTTACCATATATTTCTGATATGTTGACAAGGCATTCCCTTGTTTTTGGGCATGTGCAACACTAGCGTTTTGGTTAGAATTTTGTATTAGAATTATTATAGTATTACAGATTCTGGATGACAATATAACATCTAAAGGGTGACTGAACATGTCACACGTACTGTGGTATCAAAATACACCATGGTTTCAGATGATCGTGTTGTTTTTGACCAGTGTTACTGTCAGATCTCAGTGTTTTGTAGTAGTGACTGTACAGTATTATACTGTAGCACTGCAACATTACGTTCATGTTTTGATTGTAGCATCATGGTGCACATATACAGAACATGCCCTATTTATTTATTTTGATATGCAGAAATAGTACCATGTATTAGCATCTAAGCTAACAAAAACTTTAATGTTCTTGTTAAGCTCTAAAAAAGAAAAAAGAAAAATGTCAGTAAAACTTTATAATAACTAGACGCTATGAGTCGTTAGTTAAGCATTAGTAAATTAAAAGTGTAAGTTAAAAGTGCATCTACAAATGTTTTGTTCTGGAGTGTATATATATAATGGTTAATAATTGTATTTAATGATCAATATATAATTTCTAAATTATTATGTCATTTACAAAGCAGTGATTTAGGAGTTGTCAGTGTTTAATGAGAACATTTATAAAGTCTAAGTAAATGATTGTTTAGACAGATGATAATAGTTGCTGAGTGTGATCATGCTTTATTAACACATGTTCCTGCAGTAACTCATGATTAAGGGAGGTAAATCATTCAGAAGTCATCTACAGTGAGGACTGTTTATAGCTCGTGAAGCATTTATAAAAGAGATGTAAAGACTCATTTCTCTTCCAAACAGAAAAGTTAAACACAACACAACACCGAGGGAGACAGAATACAGAAATAGTTTATTCAAGATGCAAAAAATTAAACTGCACAACTTTACACATCATGAATTAAAAACAAACTTCTGCAATTTAATGGAAAAATAATTAAAGTGTACAGTTTTATATTTTTTTGCATCTTGAAATATCTATCCTTTGTTTATTTGTTCTGTTTGGAAGATAACGGAGCCTTTAAATCTCCTTTGTACATTTAAATATGCTTAGAAATAAGAATAAGACACTTATAGTGGTAATATAAACTGCTTACTAATGACTATTAATGTTAGAACAATGCTTTTTAAAGGATGAACTGAATATTTACTAATGCTTAACTAATGATTCATCTAAAGTGATTATATATCATAAAGTGGTTCTCTGAATCTTTAAAAGGTGCCGTTTTTGCTAAAATGCTCGTGGTTATGTGAATGTCAAAGAAAACATTAAAGGAATGTTGCATTTAATCATTTTGCAAAAAAATTGGGAAAATGACTTTCAAATTCAGTAAGCAGTAGCACACGGCTCAGTAATAGACCGTTGCTTTCCCCCGTACGCCCAACTAAAACCCTTTCAGATAAAAGAGAACAATACATAAATGCTGTGTTTCTGCTAATGTTTCAAGAATGTTATTAACTTCTATTAAATTCTACTCCACTGCTGGAAGTAACTCGTGCTAAGAGTTCATGTTTTTTTGGATGTGCACCATGTAATAGTACGCTCTGAACACGTAAACTAACATGAGTATGGTAATCCATCCATCAGCACATAGCTGTAGTAATCATTAGCTACCTGGAATATCGCTACAGTAATACGCTACTTTTTGTTGAGGAAGTTCCTGCACGGTGATTTTCTTCACCTGCCTTCATCTATGCTTCAAAGACCAACTGTCCTATTTGCAATCCAAATTCTACGCAATTAACTAGCATGTAATTATCTTCACCAGCTACTGGAATAGCAACAAAATGAGAGCTTGTCACATGAAAGGTGATAATAAAAAAGAGCCTTTAACATTAGAAATTAACATGTCACATTCTTCACCTCGGCTGCTGCATAAGTTAATGAGGGAGGCAGAGAAGGCATAAATATTAGCGCTCCTACTGCTCCACACACACACACACACACACACACACACACACAACAGTGGCTGGCTGCTTTTTTATGCATCATAACCACCATACTGCATAAAATCAATTTCTTAATCAGTATTTGTGGCTTGTTTGCCAGTAAAATATGTAAACACTCCTGAAGCAAAGTCAAATTGCTTCCTGTAACTTGTTTTTAACTTCATCTAGCTAAACAAATTTAACTAAAAAGTGAAGATCACCTTTGAAACAAGATGAATGTATCTGCCCGTGGGGGAGAAAATAGTAGATAATAGTAGTGAATATTTTCTGTAAGCCTTAATATCTTATGAAATTGAACAGTTCAGTTGTTGGGATGTTTAGGAATTTTACTGCAAAGCAAATCAAGTGAAGCAGGCCACATCATAAACACTGATGGCACATGTCTTCTCCACTCTCAGATTACTGTTTGACCGATACAGAGGATCTGAGAGAAAGATGTGTGTGTGTGTGTTTACTGAACAACCGTGAGTTAATATGTGCTCTCTTTTAATTTCACAATGGCATTAGTCATAATCAGCAAGCGCGTTTTAATCATATCCATACGGACTCAAGCTCCTTTGTTTAGGACTCGACGGCTCTCGCTTCACGGCGAGCGAGGAGAAGGATGAGGCTGGCATGGAGTGTGTGTGTGTGTGTGTGTGTGTGCTGGAGCCGGAGGCTTTTGTTTCTCTCACACAATACTCTCTTTGTTTATATTCAGTTTAATGTGCTGGAATAACTTTCACTGCCAGACAGATAGAAAGAGAGAGAGATTCAGTGGAGGGATGCGGCTCTGATTGTGTTTTGGATTTGAGATTGATCATAATATCCCCATTGGCCGCTCGCAGTCGAGGGAAAAGTGCTTTCTCATTTACGTTAATGTGAAAATTCAGCACGTGAAGAGAAAATATGTAAATATGATGCATCAAAATAATGTATACACTCAGAATATGTAAGTCCCCATGAGCCCAATCTCCATAAACTCACACACACACACGCACACACACACACACACACACATAAACTCACACACGCACACGCACACACACACACATACACACACACGCACACTGTATTCCTGCCGCTGGACGCTTGTCTATAAACAGTTGAAATTTTCATGAATTCCTCTCAGTGTTCTTCTGGTGAGGTTATCAGGAGTGCTTGACTCTCAGTATTGTTTTAAAATCATTTTATGATGAACAACAACAGAAATAAAAGACAAGAAAGGAAAAGAACAGAAGCAATATTTTAAACAAAATAAGCGCCAAGACAGATAAGTAAGATAAATACTTGTAGGAATAGAGACATAATTAGGAAATAGGAAGATAAAGAAGAAGACAGAAAACAGCACGAATGAATGTCACAAATAGCTCAAGGACCCACTAGAAACCATTTTCTCCCTCTTCATGAGTTTTGCTCGACTCACATGTTCTGTATGAGTTACACGGGACAGTGTGTTTCCCGAGTCCTGTCATTACCAGCAGAGGAACTTACCAACCTCGTTTGCTAATGATGCTTTTGAAAAATGCACCCCTGAACAATAAAGCCACACACACACACACTCATGTGTTGTGGGGTCTCTTCATAGGTGTAATGGTGTTTCTACTGTACAGACTGTATGTGG
>JAUMHP010000076.1:1261609-1276020 GCA_032361065.1 Enteromius trimaculatus
TCGACGGATGACGATGACGTAGCATCCTCGAAATTCTGGCTTCCGAGGATCCTTCCTTGACATTGAGAAACGCCTACTGTTAAATAGGGCATGAAACGCCAAACACCTGTGGATGAAATCAGCCCAGGTGCGTGGGTAAAGTAAGTCCGGAGGGGGAACTAAAACTCGGGCGATGGTTCCGGCTGCTGTGATCATCCACAGAGGCGCGGCTTGTGACACAAATAATGTGTTTTAAACTGACACACTGTGAATTATTATAGTATTTTAGAAATAAAGTTTCTATCTTTCCAGCTGTCCTGTATTATGTGCAATTTTATCCTTATTTTACATCACACGCTGTTTGGTTGTGCTGACACGATAAATCACTCTTGTCTTCTGGAAGCTACTTCCAAGAATGAGATCAGTTTAACCAAACTGTCCTACAGCACTGAGATGAAGGCAGACGGCCTCAGAGGAGCACTTGGGTTTTTACAAGCACCAGACAAGTCTGAGAGAAGATTTCCAGAGCTTCACCTTTAATAATTTCCCGTGAAGGAGCCTGAGATGTGATCGAGACTTTCATCATAAAGCTTCTGCAGCGTTAGCTGAACATATGTGCTCTGTCCTCGTTTAAACACATTAAGCGACTGCATCGGAGAGAAGGAGAAAACTCTTCACCTCCGCAGTCTCCTCATTATTCTCAGCGCCCAGTAAATGGATTTATAATTACGGCCTGTCTGCCGCGGATCTTGAGTAATTGTCCTCCAAGTCGCTCAAAGAGTTGGCGGTACGTTCGCTGACCGTGTCCGTATTATTCCCTCTATTGATAACGCACGATACAGGGCCATTACATCTCATTATTAAACATGAGACCGCACGGGGCTCATGTCGCGAGCCTAGCCGTAGCACGGACGCTTCCACCCAGCGGCTGACGTCCCCTCCCGCTCCACGCGGCTCTCTGATCTCGGTCCTCCCGCGGCGCTACGCTCAGAGCGCGTCACATTGCGCGCGGATAAAGCGCCAGCACCGCGCGTGGGCTGCTACAGTTACACGGAGGTGGGAAGTTGCAAAACAAAGACCCTGAGAAAGAAAAAAGGGGTAAAGGAAGACAGAAAATCGAGTGAATGCACTCGAGACACGGGCGCTTTGCCATGAAAAAACGAAAGCGTATTGAATCTCATGCCTGCGGATTTGGCCGCGTTGAGAGGCTCGCTTGCCCGTGCCAAGTTCACAAATCCGCGCACATCTGTTTGCGCGTTTGAGTCTGCGCTGGCTTAATGAGATCTACTCACAGACCCGCTCCGGTCCCGGCAGCTTTAGCCCGGATCCGTGGTGATAATGTTATTCTAATTAGAAAGAACACATAGCAGCAGCCAGAACCTCCGTGTCGACGAGCGCTGACCTTATGGACATTATTACAGCATTGCGCGAGGCTTTTCTTCTTCATCTGGAGATTAGAAACACAGAAGGGAAATTGTGCAAGCCATGTCTTGCATTTATATTTTCTGACCCCACTGGCAAACTTATTTTTCTGCCGTTTCTGAATCATAAAACTCACCAGATATAGACATATTTGCGCTTTTACAGAAATAGCTCACTCAGTTTGAATCGAGAAGCTCATACGGAAATGTAATATATGACAAAGGTTATGTAATCGAGAGTGATGGGTCATATATGTTCACTCACCTGTGTGTGTCTCAAAAATAGGCCTATATTTGATTAATACAGCATATGCAATTTCCTTAACTATAAAGAGATCCGAAGGTTTATCTATGTTTGTGTCATGTGTGTGTGTGTTCACACTTTATTTTAAAGTTTAATTCTCACTAGCAAACCATAAACTATTACCTATGCCTCAATTAACTCTTAATTTGCTGCTTATTAATTAGTAATGTGTTGAGTTTAGGCACTGGCTATAGCATGAGGGATCTCTATGTGATCAAGCTGTATTTGATTCATAAGCACTAATAAACAGCCCGTATTGTAATATGCTATATTAAAATATATGCCTTTAATTCATAATTCATTTCTTAATTTTAGGATGGATATACATGTGGAGAGCATACAGTATGTCCAAAAATGTACATAAACATACATAACCTATTTGTATGGGACAGAAAAATACATGTTATTATATGAAATCGTTTTTTGTATGCTTTTATTTCATATAACAATATATCTCATATCTGTTAATTATGTGTATTACGTTTGCTTATGGGGCTGTTTCTTTAACTCAAGACGATCTATTCATCCATCCGTCCATCTCTGTAACTAAACTCTGTGGGATCAGTGAAGCTCTAATACACTGACCTTCACCCACAAATGAGGTGAGCATGTTCATAACGTGTGCTGCTGGTGTTCTGATCTGTGAGCATAAGGAGAGGACAAGAATATGATCCTGGGATTCTGAATACATGCAAAATCCCTCACTTATATGGACTTTGTGCAGCATTTAAACATTTAGGAGGTGGAGACATCCCAGCACAGTGCTTGCCAGAAAGAGCTATACTGAGTCAATACTGGCAGGATTGTTCTAGTGTTGAGGAATGCTTGAGCTTTATTCTGAGTCTGTATGCGCTCAGAAACCAAGCTGTCAGGAGCTGTTCTCAACAACTCACTGCTTTAATTGATTGATTCTAATATTATATTCGAGTGTGTGTATTTATGGATCCTCTCAACATCCTTTTATGAACAAAAGACACTTTGTTCCAGAAGAAACTGCCGTTCATTAGTTTGTCATCTAAAAATATTCAGTATAGAAATATCTATGTCTCTTTCTTTCTTTTTACTCAGTCTGGAAATTACATTTAAAAAAAAATGTGTGTGTGTGTTTATAATCACAGATTATGTCTTGATCATTTCACATTTTTATAAGAGAAATATTTCAATAAAAGCTGCAATTTCTTTGTCTTTGATGCGTGTAACTTCACAGAATTATTGTTTGATCTTTTTAGGCTCTTGAAAGTCAAGCATTGTAACAATATTTAGCGATCATCTGTAGCTTTGGACTGGATCCTCATCTTCATCTGAAGTCTCTGTGTCCATCCACAGCAACCGTTTAAAGATCTCTACTTCACCAAGCGGAGGAGGACACTTCACAAACGTCTCCACAGCTGGCTCACGATTTCATCACACACCTTCTCCAAAACGTCCAATTTCATTTTTTGTAGTCACAGCCTGTCATTTTCCTTGAAGGCATAGTTTCCTTTGTCTAACTGGAGTTCAGTATCAAGAGAAAAGCAAGGAATGTTAAATAGCTTTCTGTATTTTTAGTGTAAGTCTGTGGTCAAAACATTGATTTATTTATTTAATCTTTACAACCCAGCAACACTGACTCAACCAACGGAGTGAGATCACTGTTAGGCTGAACAATGGCAGAGAGCAAACAAGTTTTTTTTTATTCTTATTGTTGTGAGTGTGTGTGCATGAGGAGTAACAGACAGACAAACAAGCATGTTCACCATTACTCTCCGTGTGACACGGACACATTTAGATATTCTTATCATGACGTGGCTCAATCAATCACTATGCATATATGTGAATGAGATTAGAGAGCGTTTGTGTGACACTATCTTAGGAACAACAGTGTGATGGGTCAGACGTGTAGATTGGGTTAGGGTTAGACCCAGCTAACAGGAAACACTCACAACATCACACACACTACATAAATGTTAGGACAAAACATTCTGAATGTAAAGCTTATGGAACACATATAACTTTATTAATATTTGATATACTGTGTTCTCATTACATTAAAAAAAGTTATTAGAACAATTTTTTTCAACCTGGTTTCTTCTGTGCACTTCAAAGACATACGTGAACTCTGGCACATTCTTATTACTTTGATAGCCACATATTTCTGTGTTTTTTTATTACGATGATATTGGTATGTATTGCAGCAGTTCAGAATTGAAATATCCGTGGACTGCTGCTAAAAGTCATGTTGGAAATCAACCCTAAACCTACCAGATTTCTTTCCGGGGTGATGTCACTTAGGCCACATGGGCTGCTGGGTAACATTCACCAACAGCTGTACAGCTATGTAGTCAGTACTTGAAGAGGTTTTAACTGAGAACTGGTCTCTGATAAAGACTCGAAGACTCTTGGTCACGACTGTTTGACCTTGTTGTTTGTCCTGCAGGAGCAGATTTATTTTCATAATGCTATTCTCATCAACACACAAACTGAAGCAGTTATGAAAAAGGGCTGTTTCAGAAGCTCATAATGTAATAGCCTATTAGTTTAGCAGTATGTTTATGATTAGTTTTTTACATGAAGTGAACTGACTGTCAGAAGTTGTTTACTGCACTCCAGAGACAACGAGGGAATAATAAACACACTGTAGAACAGGATCTCGTGTGCTTTTCATGCATGATTGGCCTGGTAAGTGCCTGAGCAACGAACATGGAGAATTATGACAACAACACTCAACGCTAGATAACATTTCACAGTCAGATTTGTGAAAGGAAGCAAAGCAGGCTCATTAACCTCCAGACACAGCTCTGTTTAACTTTATTAACAACCGAACACCACCAAGCAGAGCAAGCGGAAACACAGACAGAGAGCATGATTTGCTGTCTATTTGTCTTCGAAGGCTGTTATCATTCCTTTGATGGAGCATATAACCCCGGAGATGCTGCAGAAACAGCCCAGCAGTAATATCAGCAGGTCCAGCACCCTGCGGCTCGCGTCCAGCTGAGTCCACTTCAGCTGCAGGTGGAAGAGCGCCGGGAGCAGAAGCGTCATGGCCGCCCCGGTCACGCTGCCCGTGAGGCCCATGAGGAGGGAGAAATGAGGCACGTACAGCGCCATGATGAGGGTGAGGAGGAGGAGGGATCCACGCAGGAGCAGAGTCCACCGCTCGGACCCTTCAGCCGACGGGTTGAGCTTCAGGAGACCCGACTGCAGTATTTTTGCTGCGGCGTAGAACGGCAGAGGGAACGAGAGGAGAGCCTTTGCCAGCAGACACAGGTTCACCACCATCCGCAAAGCTGTGGGCAGGTTATCTGTTATCACCTAAGAATTAAAAAAAAAAAATATATATATATATATATATAGTTCATGTAGCTCAAACAATAAAATGCGCTTTGTGCCAAGGTCATGGGTTTCACTCCCAGGTAGTGCAAGATTTGGTATTGAAAACACCTCAACTGGAGAATGCAGGCTTTACAGAAACGTCCAGGGTCTCTACACAAGGTCGGCCCTACAGGAGCAGGTTTAAACACCCGTGACACAGAGAAAACTGGGACTGCTGAGTATATGAAGTGTCAGCTCTCCACACTTTGTTCTTCTTTTCAGATGGAGAAGAACATCATCCGACTACTTATTCAACAAAATTGTGTGGAGCAGTGAAAAACGGCATCATAGGTCACTAATTCTGGATCCAACTGCTTTCTCAGATACCAAACGTACACAACAGATGGTGCTAATAGTAATAGTGATGCACTCACTGTGTGCTACAGTACTGCAGATAAATGAGGATGCTAACTATAATCTCCAAAACTAAATCTTAATTGTTCAGACAGTAATTCATCTTTTATGAATTGTTAAAGGCAGGGTTAGTGATTTCTGGAAGCCAATGTTGATATTTGAATCAGATCCACTCAGATCTACCATACCCACTATAAATAAACCCATTTCCTTCCCTTTCACATCTCGTCTTCTGTGCATGCCTTCTCCACCCCTTCTCCGCCTGTTCTCGCACCTTCCTTCACGGGGGGGCACGCAGGCTCCGAGCGCGTCTGCTAATGATATGGAGGTGAGCAACGAACTGATTGGCTACAAGTTTGTTTGGGTACTCGTCACCGACTTTTCTAAAGAGTTTTTGAAAAATTACTTACCCTGCCTTTAAAATATTGGTGTCTGGGAGATAGGATACTGTAATGTACATAATGAGCTTATTCTCACTTAGAATGAGAGTTTTGGGCCTGAAACAGTTTCCAGAATATCACAACTTTACTGTGATTAGTATTAGTGCTAAAAAATATGTGTTTGTTCAGCTGTTTGTAGCTGCACGCTGGTAAATAACGTGCAGTCGTGTGGGGTCAGTGCACCTCTTTGGTTTCCTCTCCCCAGGTGAGGAAGGCCACCACGGAGAAGGCTGTCTTCAGCACACAGGCCAGAGCGTGAGTCCAGTCTATCATGCAGTTGAAGTCTAGCCTGTCGGTCATGCTCTCCTCCAGCGTAGGCAGGTAGATCTGTGATGTGTAGCTAAAGATGATCACCCCCACGGCAACCTGGAAGCCATCGAAGTCCACCACTACAGCACTCAACCTCCTACCGGTCCACTGCGGTGACTGACGGAGGCAGTAGCCAATCACAATGAAGGTGATGAGGAACTGAGCCAGCGAGCAGAAGAGGCTCAGACGGGACACCACGCGCAGGTCACGGATCAGCATGCAGGGCACCAGGATGAGAAAGGTGATGGCGGAGCAGGCCGCTGGGGTCAGAGGCAGGAAAAACAGGCTGTGGCACATCAGGTTACTGCTGACCACCAAGTATAGGATGCACGTCATCAGCAGTTCCACCACCTGTGCGGTGTTCACCACCTTACCCCCGATGTAAGGGCAGATGTGTCTGCAGCAGGCGGTGGCGATGTCCTCGTAGGTGCGTCTGACGCGGACCGAGCAGCCGTTCTCGTCCTCTTCGTACAGGCAGGACACCAGGATCTTTCCGGTGTAGCTACAGATGAGCGCGGCTAACACCAGCAGCAGCAGGCCCATGTACCCGCTCTGCAGCAGGGCGTAGGGCAGACCCAGCACAAAGATACCCTGAGAAAACAGAACAAATGACACTTCTGCACAACAATGAGGTGAAGTCTCCCACATGTTTCCATTCGTTTTGAAGCTTTCAAGGATTTAATAACTTAATATCATCAAAAAACGTATTTCTAGTGCAGTCACGATTAATTGCATCCAAAATAAGAGATTTTACATTTGTGTGAGTACTGTGTTTATGAACTGCTTTCAGTTTTTACTCAGGTGAGGTCACGTCTAGTTTGAGCAAAGGTCACACAGCTACCCTGCTCCAGAGCACTTTTCTTCTGGTTTAGATATTGCAAACCCAAACTGGATCATATTATATCATATATTTATATAATTAGATATAAAAAGTGGCAAATGATTTTAAGCATCACATTTAAATGAAATTAAATATATATACATATAGATAAGCTTAATTTATCCAACTTTTAAAATGACTAAACTTACACGTTTTCCTTCTGAGCTCACTGTAATATTATGATACTATATGTAAATAATGTAAATATAATGTAAATAAAAGTGACTTGACTACATAAAAAGAAATGCAATTGATTCTGCAGCAGAAGTGTTTTTGTCAATGCATTTAAATCTATTATATTTTTAATAGCGACATCTCTTAAGGTTCAGCAGAAGTGAACCCAGCTGAAGCTTTGCTGATGCTCTCCACGCTCCCTGTGATTGGCTGTTTGCTGCACGTGTCACACATTAGTTAATCACAAACTCTGCTTTAAACTCTGAGTTGACAGAAAAATGTTTATATCCATGTTTACGTGCCCACTAATACTGATCTCATCCAGGATTGCTTTATATTGAGCTTTGTCAATTTGCCTTGATTTCATGCATTCAGTGCACATAAATAACAGCAAGATCATGTGCAGTGTGTCCAGCATAACCTGCATGTCTTCGGACTTTGGGGAAAAAATCCAGGCTGATGTGAGGAGAGCATGCAAACCCAACACAGAAAGTAAAAGTGTTACCCACTAATCTAATTTAAGGATGAAATCTATGTTCTTCAAAATCCGGCCTTCCATTCTTCAAACAGACTGGATGAATGGTCAGTCCATCACAGGGCTCACACACAGACGTCTCCCAAGGCATTTTATGAGAAACATGAGGCAAAGTTGATACTTGAACCATAACTGAGAACTCCATTAAGTGATGAAGAGCAACCTCTGAGCATGTGCAGGGCTGGCGCTAGTCTCACATGCATATAAAGACGACTAGGAGAGATGTTACAAACACACACAGACTCGCGCGCAGCAGATGGGAGTAATGAAATCACACCCTCTCACACACCCTGCACTAATGAAGTCGCAGTCATCTCTAAAGAGGCGCTAAGTGACAGATATTTTATCTTGACTGTAATTGTTGGTAAATTGCTTTGTGTTAGACACAATGAATAAAGATACAACACTGCATTCATTTCCTCTCAGGGTCCTAATGACTGTATCTCTCGTGAACAGACGACAGCTGATCATTCACACAGAGAGAAAGAGAGCGCAGAGCCTAGTGGGACGTGTTTTCGGCTTCACAGAGCTGCGCTGGCGAGATTCGAAGGCAGCGTTGCTTGTGTCTGTCACACTTCAAGCAATCCCAGAATGCATTGAGACAAGTTCTGTGAAGAGATGGCAGATGGGGCCAAAAGAAACATGGTCAAAATAAAAATGTATTGAACTGAATAATCCTCAAGTGAAATCAACTTAAAATGAAATGTAATTTTAATGCTCATTATGGAAACGCGTTTTTAGCTTAGCGACATGTTGATGTCAACTACAGCTCAGTGTTCAACTATAAAGTATCTGACCTCTACAGACTGAAAAGAAGAAATCAATAAAGATTTCCACACCCACCCACTGACCAATGATAGTGCAGAGGTGTCTAACAGCCAGGGCAAGCTTTTCCAAAGCACTTTTGATCTCCAAACCTTTGTTTTGGCCTGAATTTGTTAAAAATGTTTGTGACCTGCATGCTGCCATTTTTGATTATATGCACTCAGTTCTGGACTTTATTTTTTAGCCAATCACCTGAAAGTCATGTGACACTGAGACAGAGACAGAGCTACGAATCACCTGCTGATGAGGTTCACTCAGAAGAACAGACAGAGGAAACAGATTCACCGAGAGCGAGACAGATGGGTGAAGAGGCAAAGAGAGGCACGTTACGCTATAAAGTAAAGCAGAAGGATGAATTAAACAAGCACAAGCAGCAATAACGAGCTGTGTGATCATTAACAGCTCTAAATATTACCCTCAACCTCAAATGGGAGCGAACAGACGAGGTAATAGTGTGTCATTCACATAAACAAGGATTTATGCTGCCATAAAGTAAATAAGGCTTTTTCAAACACACACAAACACTCTTTCTAAGCATGCAGAATCTGATCATCTTTTACTGAACGTTTTAATTTAAGAGCATAACAGGCAGCACTTCCCAAACACCCCGGGGTGATTTAACTTTACACAGAGTGCAGTAATTCAGCGCTAAAACATGCATCACTAACCAATGTATACTCATCTAGTTTGAGATGTATTGGCTACACTTTATTTTAATTGTCCACCTAGACGTTAAAAGGAACTATGGGCAACTTTAAATGTCAAATAACTCTTATTAGAGCATAAGTAAGCTTTAATGGTGTTAGAGAATAATCTGGCATACAATTTTCTGATCTAGTAATGTCAAAAAGCAAGATGAATTAAAAAAATGAAGACGAGCTAGAATATGACATGGATATATCAACTAATAAAAACAACACAAACCGCTAAGAGTCAACCAAGTTCAAACAGCACCAATAAAACCAGCAAGAAAATAAATGATTAAATGATTGATTGAATGAAATGATTTATTTATGCTGCATTGCATGCTGGGAGCCTTCATATCACATACGCTGTAGAAACGAAGTATGATGCTTAAGACATTTCTGAGAGTGCAGTTCCCCTCTGTACAATGTCTGAAATTACTGTGAGTTTAATGCAATAATATAATTTCATACTAAAACGTGCTAGAAGTGTAGCTGCAGTTACTTGTAAGTTAGTGTAATGTCTGAAGTTGGGTATTGAAATAAAGTGTACGTTAAAACTGTTGATACTAAAAAAAACAAGAAAAAATATGTGCATATTTGGTATAGAAAATGGGATTTTTGAAACATGTTATATGTTCAGATGTTGGGTGCCACTGAGCACTGAACGTTTTGGCATTTTTTTGTTTTATTTTTGATCTGGTTTACATAATAGATTTTCTGAATCAGGTGCTGAAACACAGAGAGCGAGTGTAATCCCTGTGTTCTGTACCTGTGGCCAGCTGCACATTAGCTTTTATTAGAACTGTTTTCCAAATGAAAAATGTGTGTGTGCTTGCTCACCTGTATGGCGTTGGTGACGTTCCAGCCCGCCTCCCAGGTTGTGATTCTCGGCCACGTGCTGTGAGCTCCGTCCTCACAGGAGCCGTCTGAGCGTAATGCATCTGGACTTTCAGGACTGTCACACCTGCACGAGTCTCCATACGTCTGAGCCAGCTCGTCCCTCGCCACCAGACCTCGGTTCTCCTCAGCTCCCGCATGCAAGCGCTTCATCCAGAGAGCCTCCGCTCGGCTCTTCACCCAAGAAAGCTGGGAACGAGACATAGCTCAGCCCCTGAATGTGGAGAGAGTGCTTGGCTTTCACAGCTTTACCTCACACGAAGTGCCTCGATCCAGCCAAACTCCCCGGCATCCATCAGAAACGTCCTTCTGTCCAGCCACATGTCAGTCTGAGCAGACGGAGATCCAGGCCATCGCACCTGTGAGGAAAAACTAGCTGTGCATGCATTTTAATTTGGACTGCAGAAGCACAAAGGTGTGGAGGACTGACAGGCAGATGAACTGTAACATTATAATGGCTAAAAATGTGTGTTTGTTCGGAAAATGTTTTGCTTTCCATTTTGTCAGAATGAGGACTCTCTGCTTCTGGTGAATACAGATGAGCCCAAGTGTGTGAGTCTGACACTAGAGGGTGCAGAGGAAGTCCAGAAACTCCAGAGCGTCCCGAGGAGAAGAAAAGGCATTTATCCAGCGTTTATAACTCTCACACACACACTGAGAACAGTCAAGTACATTACATATATATAAAAACACACATTACAGCATGTTGTACAACTACAGTCTCAACAAACAACCTCACACGGAAACGCTTTTGAGCATAAATAAACTGTGCTGTCAGCTGATTTTATTCACACTTTCTTGCTGTTTTCTCATCACTGATAGTTATAGTTTGTGTGGTATGTTTAAAGATTAGTTTACCTTTAACTCACCCTTATGTCTTTCTAAACCTCTGTGGCTTTCCTTCATCTGAGGAGCACAAGAGAAGATACTCTGAAGAACATGTAACTCTTTCCCATAAAATAACTATAATATAATAAAATATAATAAAAAAAACTGTTTTTTTTTTCTTTATGTCATAAGGCTTTAGGGACGTTATTTGGAAGTTAAACAAAGTTGATGTAGTTGTAATTAGAGAAGGTTTCAGTGTTCTCCAGCAGAGGAATGTGATCTCGGGACGCCCCCTCCTCAAAGCGCCGGGGACAGGAGGAGCGTCCCAAACTTCCCAAAGTCACTCGTGGAGTTCTGGAGGCTCCTGGACGGTGTCTGCTTGTCCTGCTGCGGATCAGGACATGAACGGAGCGTGTTTTTTCGTGTTCCTCGGGCTGCTGTGGCGGGGCTGTGGAGCTCAGCAGAGAGGTGAGTGCAGCCGCGCGCGCGCGTGTGTGAGCGCGCATTACGCAGCGTCCGAGTTCACGTCGCGATTTACTCTCCTGGAGTATAAGCTGCATGCAATTTTTGTTTCCGTGTAAAATAGTTGCCTTTAATGCTCAAACGATGCTATCTGTGTTTTGTGACTTACTATTGACTTAGCCTACTACTGAAATAACTTACTTTACTGCATCGACCTGGTTCTGTTGGGTGTTTTTTTTTTTCATCTTTGTTTTCATTGAAATCCGTTGAATGCACATTATATTACACTGGTACATTACAATCAGTTTTTTGTCTCTTATTCTGTCCAGTTTTTATCACTTGGCTCCAACAGAGAATCTATCATTTTATAACATTGAATCTTATACTGGTTCACTCTTTTAAAGAAAAATCAAAATCATGGTTTTATTGTCTAAGCAGAATGAGACCATGTGATGAAACCATTCATCTTCAGTCTGTTACACTGAAGGCACACGTCATGCTATTTATTTGTAATCTACTTCCATCATTATGTGTGGCTACAAACAGTGAAGCTGCTGTTTAAATTCTATTTAATACATATTTCTCATAACCAGTATGTTTTGCAGGGGATCCAATATCCTTCAGTGAAAGAATGAAGGTTCTCACGCTCTCCAAACGCTTACGCTCTGTTCTGACACACGAGCATTGGTCTGCTTTCAGCTTTCTAACACAAGTAATCAAAGCTTTCTTCACCGAGAACCCTTGAATGAAATCAATTTGTGAGCGACCGTTGAGTGGCCTTTTAATATCACGCTGCTTTAAATGCTTTGTTAAGATCCATATTGTTTCATTTCTGCAGTCTCTGAAATGCTAGGCTCTTCCAGAGCAGCTTGTGTCAGTGACATTTCTTTAGCGTTTAATGAAGCAGAGCAGATTAACCCAGAAAAAGCCCGCGTCAAGCATCTTTCATCTTTTATGTAGTTGCTGTTGTGTGTTTACGTCGACTCTGTGTTCAAACACACACTGGGGAATGTGTGTGATCCCAGGTGTCTGTGTGTGTGTTAGAGGCAGCTGAAACTGAATTTTGGGAGTATTTTTAGAAACTGGGAGTAGTTTCTATACCTGATTAAGCAGACCAGGAATAGTGGACTCGTATTCTCTGGATGCACTGATTGATGAAACAGAAAGAGTTCAGAAATGTTTAGAAATGGATGTGATGCTCCATCCATGCTGAAAAGACCAGCACTCCCTCGAGAAAATGGTCTGTTGTTTTTTTCTAGATCAATGGTAGTTTCTCGGCTGGAGCAGGACGTGATTTGTGCAGATTTGTGTAGTTGTGTAGATCATAGGTGACCATGGATCATAAAAAGAGTAATAAGGGTCAGTTTGGTTTTGGGCTACCTCTACAAGTGTCCCTGTGCTACTGGTTTTATGCTCAGGGTCATATATTAGCTATAACAGAAACCTGCGTGTGCTGAGGACACCAGACAGCTTCAGCTGGAAGACTTTCTTGGTAATCTGCTTTTCTGCTCTAAACAGCACTGGACCTGCATGGAAATTCAGGCTGGCCTAGGCTAGTCTTTTCAGAGGGTTTCTGCATAACATGAGCAGTTTGATGTGCTGTCAGAGAGCTTTATAGTCTCGCAAAAATCCCACATCCACAGAAATCCCCAGAGAAAGTGTGTGAAAGCAGCAGACAGAATATGCTTACATGTGCGATCCGTCATGAGGCTGTTCCTCTTATCAAAATCAATAGTCGGTTAATGTGGCACTGAGCTCTAGCTGTGGTGCTGGTTAGTGGCTCACAGATGTGTGTGGGTTGTACAGTCACAAAGAGCCTGATATACTGTAGGCATATGTTCTAAGCTATTTCTGTGCAGCTGATTTTTCTTCAGTGTCACATGATCCTTCAGAAATCAGAATAATATACTGATTTCTTGCTCAAGACACATTTCTGATTATTATCAATGTTAAAAACAGTTGAAATCTTTTGCAGCATTATAAATGTCTATTAATCAATTTGATGTGTCAAACTTTTGAATGGTAATGTAGATAGAGTTAGAAAGAGAAAGCATCTATGTGGCTATTATGCATGTTCACGCTTTGTCTCTGTAATACCTCTGTCAGAAAAATAAAGCTGATTTGAGAATGCTTGAGGAGGAAAATCAATAGGTAATTCCACAACGACGCCAATGAATAGCCCAGTCCGATCAGGTCCAGCTTTATCCTGGTCACCGCTGATGAACAGACGCAGAAAGTACGCTCTGATGGATTGTTTTCAATGTTTTACCGATTGCTTGATGTTGATTTGCTTGCTAGGCTTATTTATGTTTGAGCAGAGAATGGTTTGAGTGTAACGACAGAGAGAGAGAGAGCGGGGAGATTAATTTAGTGTGATATTTTCAGCATTGTTCTGTTGAAGGAGCTGAGGTGCTGTGCTCCATATTTTACTCTAATGTTTCCATTGTTCCCTGCAGTCCCTCTGCAAAAATTACCTTTAGGGGTTCAAAAGCTTGTCGCAAGGGCAATAGTGTGAAATAGTGAGAAAATGGAGGAAAGAAACCAGCTCAGTTTCATTCAGAGGCCTAAACTGAGAAAAAATGTGATTCACTTCAGATGCTGATGAGATTCTGAATGAGGTCTTTATAACAGTACAGCCACAGTCTCACGACCAATTCTTCACAACTAATTTGTACTGGATGACTTGTCTAAAACCCCGTGATGGGTAGGTTTAGGTGTAAGTCATTCGACAGGTTTCTTTGAAACGGATATGAGCCGGGTACGGACTTCTGCACTTATTTTTTATGTTTTTTATGTTTATGTTTATGTTTACTTATTTTTTGTGTTATTTAAGCAAGACAGTTGTGTTTTGGTATTAGTGATGATATGTGTGTTTATGTTCAAGTTATATTGGGGGGTGCTCTTATCCATACTAGGCTGCGTAGATGGGCAGGGAACAGAACAGAACCATACCGCCAATGCCAGTC
>JAUMHP010000076.1:1276120-1291120 GCA_032361065.1 Enteromius trimaculatus
GCCCTTTATATAAAAGTTTAACAGTTACCGTCATGGAGAGAGGTGTGTAGGGGAGTGACTTGTTGATATTGCCCTTCGTTTGTTAAGTGATACATTTTAGAATCGTCATAAATGTGAGTTGTTGTCATTTAGCCTACTAATTGCCCTCTAATTTAACTTTGAGCACCTTCCCCGATAGACGGCTCTGCACGGTCCTGGGTACGAATTGCCATGAGATCAGGTTAGTACAGCAGGTGCTGACATTAAATTATCTAAATATCAGCAGTCAGATAGAAAAGAGTTTAGCAGCTATCGCTACAAAAGCTTGATCTCCACTTCTCCGTTTAGAAAGGAATAATCAAAGCCGGCTGATTAGCTGATCTTAAAGACATTTCTCTCAATCGATTTCCTCAAATACTACAGAGCCATACCATAAAAAAACAGGGAACTGGAGTAACTCGGGTACAGTCCAACAAACACACAAATACTCATTTGTATTTTTTGCAGAGGAAGATACACTTGCATATCTTCTGCATTAAAAGGGAAAAAAATTCCTATGCTAACATATACAAAGAAAATAAAATTGGGCCAAGAACGGATCCCTGTGGAATCCCACAAGGTAAAGAGACAGGTTGTGAGTAATCTAGACCGACATTTACATTAGAATAAAAAATAAAAATAAGTTTCAGATAAATGACTTACATCATGTAAGGTGTATGCATGCATGAATTCCCACCCTCTTTTCCAGCTGTGTGTGTGTGTGTGTGTGTGTGAAATCTCATGGTCAGTGGTATTGAAACAGCGCTAAGGTCCAATAAAACAAGAACAGCTGAGGACCCTGTCAGCTGCATTCAGTAAATCATCAAAGCCAACCCAGTACTATCGTAAGCCCTGAAAAATACTGACACACATGTGTAATTGATTCAAAGCTACCTTCTCTAAAGTCTTTGGTGAAATAGATCATTTTGAAACTTGTAAACAGCATTTTTTAAAGCTGATTAGGGTCTGCTCCTGTTAAAAGACTGTTATTTATTTAGTCAAGATACTGTAAAGCCAAGCTGCTTCAGACCAGAGAGTGTTCATGTGGAAATATCGCTAACAATATCGTGTTATTCTAACAATCAGTGAAGATTTCACAGCAAACACAGCATATGCTAATATGCTGAAAGGCCTTGCTTGTACAGCTAAATTCATACACAGTTTTTTTCTGAGAGTGTATGTTCTGCAAAGGCTCTCTTTTTATAAATAAATATTTGAACTTAATGCGTCTATGTTGTAAAAATCAATTTTTGATTCCTGGGGCACAAGAACATAGAGCGAGAGAATAAAAAGCTTCAGTAAAAGTAGTAACTGGACAGTTGTAACAGTATAGTATGGTTCTGTCCTCATCTGCTGACCATCATGTTATTCCAGACCTTTCCTTTGTTCTTCATATGTCTTTAAAGGCTTGGAATGTAGTGCATCTGTAGAGCACATGGCCCACTTTTATTTGACTTTCACAGATCTACAGTCCTTGAACCGAAAAGAGCAGCAAGAGGATTCTTCTGAACGTCT
Source organism: Enteromius trimaculatus (assembly GCA_032361065.1). Classification (NCBI taxonomy): domain Eukaryota; kingdom Metazoa; phylum Chordata; class Actinopteri; order Cypriniformes; family Cyprinidae; genus Enteromius; species Enteromius trimaculatus. The sequence goes on from JAUMHP010000076.1 coordinate 1,277,654, forward strand.
CGTGTTGAGTTCCGAAAGAAAAGGACAACATGTTTTGATGAAATATTTCTTTCTGAATGCACATTTGCTAGGATTATTAAAACACTCTGCAGCGAGGAAACCACTGAATTATCTGTAAGCAGAATCAGAGAATGAAGGGTTCTGACCTTTCAGAATCAAATCAGGGTAAAAGTGAAATCTCCTAGCGTGCACACACACACACACACACTCCGTGAATGTTTTCATAGGTGGCTCGCTGAACTCTGTAGGAAGTCCCTCTTTTCATCTTCTGTCTCTCCCGCTCTCTTCACCGCTCAATCTTTGATGATGGATCCGGTTTCTTTCTCTCTCCTCTGTATCTGTCCATCTGTGTGCTGACCCTCGGTCTCTCTGGAGTTCAGTACAGCAGCAGTCCAGCACACGCGGATCTTTACTGACACCTGTCCGGACTAACAGGAGCCAGTGGGAATCAGTTCTGATCTGATCCTCGTCTAGCTTTTTTTGTTAATGTTGATGTACATGTTAATTTTAACTGCAAATGCTGTATAGTTGGAATTTATTTTTTACTTTACGTGAAGTTTTAAAAACATTTGATAGATTTTAGAGTGCTTTCCTGACCTGCATAATTAAGACTTCTTTATATATAACTCATAATTAACACTCAATGTACTGACAAGTATTTCTGAACTAGAATACAATTGTACACTTGCATTTATTTTGAACTTTACAGGCAATTTCACATTTGTAATGATGAAGCAACTTTGTAGTGCGTGTAAATGGCCTTTATTTTTTCATATGATCTTTTTTTCCCCAGTTTTTAAATAGTTAAAAAAAAAAAAGATTTTTATAACAACAACTGCACATTCATTCAAATAAAGCACACTTCTTTTTCACAGGGGAATAAGTGAATGTTGCTTCAGATCTGTTAATTGAGCTGGCACACTTTCTTCCAATTAAAGTTTGGTTTTGGTGATTCTTACACATTTGAACATTGTCACACCTACAATGAGTGTTAATGTTTTTCTATTGATGTGCTGACTACGATACTTACGATATTAAAATACAATATGAATGAAATAATAAAAGCAATTAAAAGTAAGTGTTTAAACAATCCTTGTATCGTTTTTTTCTGCTGTGTTTTGGCACATCTGAGCTGTGTTTGAGAGCTTGTTGAGATCTCTTCTGAAGAGAAGGCATCATTTTGTCAGGTGAAGCATCTTTCTGTGCCTCCTTCAGTTAAGGTCAGGGCTGGAGGAGAATGATGAAGATGTTAAGCACATGTTATGTGTGATACTTCTTCCACAGAAGCATGTGTGAGTGATCATAATGCAGGTGGAGTCAGTCAGCAGCGTATTTGTCCAGCTCAATAAACCCGTTTCCCAGCTATGACACTGTGTGTGTGTGTGAAAGTCAGAGCGCAGCTAACATTGTTATTACTCTCAATTTCATTTTTCAGAAAATGTGATTGAATTCATAATGCTTCACAAGATATATGAGACAGCAGTCACGCTGTTAGCCGAGGAGAGAAAATGCTTATTATATTTGGCTTATGTATTTTGCCACGCATTACAAATGTAATGTGGGCGCGCCGCGTCTGAGATCTACGACAAAGCAAATGTTAAGAGGCGCAGAGATATGAAATATGAATGCTGTCTGCACGCATGGTTTTCTCATAGCACACCACACCATTTATCAGAGGTGATCTACTGCTGTGGAAATGCCATGTGACGCATGGTGCTTAAAGCCAATGTTTTGATTGGTCCATGCATTATTTAAGTTTGACATTTCAAGGGCCGCTGACAGGAAGTGGTCTGAGAGACATGTGATTAGGAGACCAAACCTCGACTTCAGAGTCAAATACACATCAGGGGCTCTGTTTCAAACCCAACAGAATCAGTGTTTTACGACTGCAGAGGCAACGAATACAAGATCAGGGAGATTACGAGATTATGATATTCAGGGCAGGAAACTGTTGGGGCCCAGGGTCTTCAGAGGCCCCTTCTTGTGTGACTCGGAAGTTTAGATTTCAGGAACATGGACTATTGAGTAGAGTGTGACTGACCACCAGTGTCCCCAAAACCTTTTAGCCCTGTACATAACCTACTTTTGTTGACAAGCTCATAGTTTATATTTTGTGGACACAAGAGTTATGTTTCTCAGTTTAAACATTTGTTATATTATCTATGTTCTATTGTGGAAAACATAGTGGCTCATGATTTGAAACTCCTTTAGTTTTCATTTTTTACACATTACAAAACAAAGAAAAATCATGTTTTTTTTAATTTATTTCATCAGAAATGCATGAAAAACAGTAATATCGTGGACTATTATTGCAGTTTAAAACATGACATTTTCAGGGTACACAGATGAAAAGAACAGAATTCATTTAAAATAGAAATTGAATGTGACCTTGCTGAATAAAACCTTTATTTTAATCCAAATAAAATCCTCAAAGACTGAACATTTGATTTATTTATGAAAGTATTTTAAATCATTTCTAACAGTAATACATAATGACAGAAATTTTTTTACAAACTACGCTGCTAGATCAGCAACTTATTCAATCTCATTGTTTTAGAAAGTTCTTTACACTTAAATTGACTTGATTTTTTTTCTTTAGATCTGATTCTATTGATGCATAATCACAATTATGTCAGTTCAGTGTTATTCTTTTCAGTAAGACTATCACTTAACCTTGCTGATTTGCTGAAGGTCTCTGCATTTGCTGGGGCTTCTCTGGTAAAACATTAATGCAGTATTGCATGTCATATGATGATCTTCTTGTTGTTTGCAAGGGCTTTCAGGCAAAGACCTGCATCTATAGTTGCTCTCCAGACCAGGATGGAATATCAGTGTTCTGGGGTCTTCGTGGAGAATTGTGATCCGCGGGCGTTTGTCCTGCTCTCTGTGACTTTGAGCTTTGTGTTGAATGCTAAATGGATGGCGTTATTGTTGAGGACAGATGTGGGCTTTAATGTCCTGGGTTCCTGCGTTTCTCTGCTCTTCTGTTCATTCTGCAGCTGTAAATGTTCTCAGCACTGACCTAGCCAATATTCATCCTTAAATGAGGTATTTGTGAGTGTGTTATTCAGTTGAGACCCATGAAGGTCAAAGAAATAATTTACCCCAAAATGAAAATTCTGTCATTATTTAAGCCTGAATTAAACACATGAAACATCCATTTGAAACACATAATAGTCAATTAAACGATGGAATGGTTTACTTCATGCTTTAGTGAAAGACTTCACCTTAACCTTAATATTTAGCCATTTTCAGTTAGAAGCTTTTTCATAATAGTTCAAAAGATCTCGTGTAGCAGTCCTATTCTCAATCTACTGCATAGAAAACACTGTAAAAATGAATATTGCATCGGCTGGCCAGACCTATAGCTCTTTCACCGAGTGTTTCAGCATGAGGCTAGCCAGGCCGTCAGGGGTCTATTACCCAGCAGCCCTCATTCACACGCTTCTGTCCGGCCAGTCAGCACTTCCAGAGGCTTGAATTACCTGCTTGATTCATTGGAAATAAAAACGTATCAACGACACACAAGCATCTGGTGGCTCGTTCACGTATTTGCTGCACCGCCAGCGGTGAAAGCTTGGTGGGAAAACGTCGACTAAAAAATGATTTCTGTAACAAATGTGCACCTATATTCTGAACAAGACATTCATGAAGAAAGTGCTCTGAGGACTTTATTAGCCTTACTTTAACCCTTGCTCTGTGATCAAAACCTTTACTACATGACCAACCTACTACAAAATGCTCATTTTTTGTAGATCTCTTGTTGTGCTGTTATCGCCGAACATTGGATTCAGTCTTTTAATTAGCCCAGGGTTTTGTGTTTCTTTGTGAAGCTGATTGATCGTAGGCCTCATTGATCTGAGCTCATGCACTTTAGTCTTTGGGTTAGAAAAAACATCTTTGTGAATAATTTTGACAAAGTTTGCCTAAACAAATGAGGTGTATAAGCAAATGAGGTGTATAAATGCGAAAACCGAAATCAATAAAAGAGGATGAAAATTAAATCAAGATTTTTCCATTATATATACAGTCATAGCCCTATATCAGCGGCGTTGCAATTCTGTCAGATATGCAACACAAATGTTCCAGTTGCAGAAAGGTTTGGTCATTTGCTTATTGTTTTTGTGGGCTATATAATAATCACACTTCCAGCCAGTTAACTGGAAACAAGTTAACTCAACCTTTGTGTTGTGTTGTGTCATGCATGGAGAAAAGAAAGAATTTGAGAGAAAGAAAATTGTGGAAAAACATGGACGATCTCAATGCTACAAGTCCATCTCCAGAGATCTTAATGCTCCTGTGTCCACTGCTCAATATCACCAAGCGCTGGACAGCCTGACCTCCCTGAACATGGACGGAAGAGCAAAATTAATGAAAAATTACAACAAAGGATTGTTTGAATGGTAGATAAACCCTGATTAACTGCCAAACAAAGTCAAGTTGATCTGCAGACTCAGGGTACAGCAGTGTGAGCTCGTACTATCTATCTGAATGAAAAGACCCACTATGGTAGAGACTCACTGCTGACACAAAGACATAAAAAAGAGTTTGACAAAACCACAATACCTCTGGGAGAACATACTGTGGACACATTTGACAAAAGTAGTGCTTATTGCTAAAGGACATCATGACACCATTTACAGAAAAAGAAGAACAAGTGGAGGTTCAGTCACGAAGTCTGATGATCACCAAAGTTACGGAGCAATGTATTGACCTGTGTGAGAAATCTGCGTCTCCACGAGAGGTCATGGGTCTTCTAGCAGGACAATCACCTGAAACACACAGTTCTGAAGTGGCCAGCAATGAGTTCATATCTGAAACCCATTGAACACCTGTGGAGATCTCACAACAGCAGCTGGAGAAGACATCCTTCAAACATGAATGACCTGGAGCATTTTGCAAAGGAAGAGTGGTGCAGAATTCCAGTAGAGAGGTGTAAGAAACTCATTCATGGTTACGGGAAGTGATGGATTTCTGTCATTTTTCCTAAAGGGTTGCCAACCAAATATTAAGTTAAGGGTGGCAATATTTTTTTTCCAGTGCATTTTTGGGGATCTGTGTGGAATTGTATCAGATGGAATTTTTTTTCAATGCAAAAAATAAATAAATGAACACGTGGGTACTAAAACATTTGCAGCTGCACAAAGAAAAATGTGATCATAATGACTAGAACACAACATGATGATTCATCCCTAACCATAACCATAACTGTAGGAGCCAATTCTTATATGTCAGTAATTTGTATTTTGTTGCTTAGAATGTTGATTGGTGTTTAGTAATTCTTTAAATATATTTTTTGCAACATCCTTTAAAAGCAATTTGATATTTGTATGTATGTTTTAATGTAACTATTACTTATGTTTCTGAAGTGTACTTTGGTTCCACGTATATGCTGATACGTCAGGTTGAATTGACGCGGCCGGAGAAGTGAAGAGAAACAAGGAAAACTTGTGTTTAAGCATTTTAAAAGGAAATACAAGTTAAAGGGTTAACAACTGTATATCAAAGGACACAAGAACCAACTGGACTTTGTTTGTCATTTTTTGTGTTTTGATTAAACTCACATTTGTTCACGGATCTAGTGACGAGTAAGAACATTTAGGACTTTGTATTTACAATAACTTTAATTAAAGGAAGGTTGAAAAACAAACAAACTAAACAGGTTTAAGAGAGCTTTAAGTTATTTTTTTTTTTGACTGACTGTTTCTTGCAGCATATGAGAATATTATTCCTAATAATAAAGTCAACTATTTCTAAGATGAGACCCTTAGAGCACAAAACCTTTAAATTGAGTTGTATACTTCACATTGTTACAATAGGATCACATTTGGCTGAGATACAACTAACTTGAACAATTGAAATTTAGAGAAAATTACCTTTAAAACTGTTCAAATTAAATTTTAGCAATTCATAATACTAATAAAAATACGTCTTACGTGGAAAATATCTTCATGGAACATGATCTTTACTTAATATTCTAAAGGTTTTTTTATAATTTTAACCCATATTTTGTATTATTGTCTATTGCTACAAATGCACCTGTACTCACGCGTGTGGAAGATGGTCAGAAGATCGAGTGAGTCGTGTGTCCAGACTCATTGTGAAAGTCCAGTTGTGACTCACTTGTTGAGTGGTCTTTCATCTGCTCCTGGTTTTATGTAAAAGACACAACAAGTAAAGGAGATGATTCTTTGTTCAGTGAGATCTCTGCGTGTCTTTGTGTACCTGGCCGTCAAAGCTGAAGGTGGATTATTTAAGATGCATTTACAGAGCGGACGAGCTTGGATGGGACGTGATTCACCTCACAGACATGCGGCTCAAACTCTAGGGAGGTGAGAGGAGGAAATGACAGAGCTCTTGTTGTGCGTCTCTGGCCTGCTGTAATGGATTTAACAGATGGACGTGTGTTGTGTTCTTGGAGGAGGTGGGCTTGACAAGAACAGTCTGTCCAAGATGTGCACAGTTCTGCTGTTCTCACAAGGGCCTATTATACGCTGTGAACGTGTGGGAGTGTGTGTATGCTGGGAGATACACACAAACACTCACACTACTACTGTACACCGGCCCAAAGCCTGTTACGATGCTGTGAATGTGGAAGAGTGTGGAGGTGGCTTTGTGTCTTTCTGTAAAACATCCTCAAGCTCAAGCAAACATACACACACCTGCAGGTTTATTTCATCTTTTAGTTTATGATTGCATAACTGATGTGATGTGCTGAATATTGATGAAGTGTTGATATGTACAATGCTTGTGAAAAGTTTAGAAATGTTACCATTTTTCATGTTTAAAATCATCTCTTCTGCTCATCAAGGATGTTGTTTTTGCTAATATATAGTTTATTGCTGTGATCAAAGCATCATTACTTCAGCCTTCAGTGTCACATGAGTCAAAAAAACTTTTTTACATTTTTGACAAATAATGTAAATGGTGATGATCAAACAGTATGGTTATGTGTTGTCACAACCATCACAATTAAAAAAAAGTGGATGTTCTAGATAAAGAAAATACTGCGATTTAACAAAGTAGCAGATATATACAAACACAAACAGCTTGTGTCAGCACAAACCCTTTTATTGTTAAAAAACTACACTGTCACGGTTTACTGAAGGCATGCAGTTTTAGTTTTAATTAGTGATGAAGATGCAGTTATTTTTGCGAATCATTTTGTGAGTGCATTAGTAGGAGTTTCTATTTCTGCCCCATTTTTAATGAATTAGTTGAAGTCATGTTGCACCATTATTTAACATCTCAGAAAGCATGTCATTTTCCAGAAAGTGTAAAGTGTTTCTGAACATCTGGCATGCATTGAACAAAATACCACCAGCTTCTTTAAAAACAACTAATGTTACATTCATCAAAGACACAATCATGCTGGAGCAGCGTGGGCTTTCTCAAGAGCACAGCACTGGTCTCAGAAAGTCCTCGGTTCAAAAGACCACCTACCTTTAGCTTCTCAGCCAAAATCCAAACACACTTCTACCACCAACTCAACTGCTAGATCAAAGAGGTCCAAGAGCCTACAAAAACATTTGTCGCAATGTGGAAGTAGTTCTGCAACAAGAACTCTCCAAAAAATGGCATTTCTGTCAGTTTTCATGGTAGGATGTAGCCTGGAGACAGCCGTTTTAAAGGGATTGTTCACCTAACAAAATGAAGATCTTGTGACCTTTTCTTCATCTTCATGCTATTCCAAACCCTAATTCTACTTTTTTCCGTCTGTTGAGCACATAAGAAGACAACTCTTTTTCATACACAGTTCATGGTGACTGCACTGTAAGTAATATGTTAGCAAGAACGCGCTGTTCTTCTCTGTCCGCTCTCAAATCTTGGTTGGATGCTATTTTGAATATCCGGAGAAGAATGATATTTGAGAATGAGGCTTACATTTAATTTGTCCCCCATCGCAAAGCATCATCATACAGCTTCAGAAGACTAATATAATACATACAGAAGAGCGTAGAGAAATACGTTTGGAGCTCTGTATTAGAGACCGAGTGTGTCTGCTGGGAGAAGATCTGCACCCACAAAGCAGGGCTAAATCTTCTCACTTCCCCCAAAGCATGTCCTACTGTTTCATATGGACCTCATTAAGAGACGAGAACAGACTCCCTTGGCAAACCGCAGTCTAACAGCTCTGAAGGCATGCTTTCGGCAGTCTCTCATGCAGTGAGTTAAAGTTCTCTCAGAAGCTGTAACTCCATGATCAGTGTTTAGCAATTGTGACTTTGACACCATTTGCCCTTGACCTTTAAAAGCAGGGAAAATGAATACCGGACTACTGAGGTATTATTATGAGGCTGTCATACGACTGAACTTGAGCCATGAAACAACATAGAAAGTTCCATAGTGACATGGCTCTTCTGTGATGATATCTTCATGCAACGATCTCTATATGACGGTCAAAGGGCTGCACGAAAGAGCCATAATCCACTCTTCAGCTATTTAAACAGTGGACTCGTTCCTTTTAAAATGCAGCGTTTGATGTTAATCAATTCACCGCTCAACATCCTGCCATAATTGCCGGGCCTTCTTTCATGGAAGTGCTTTATAGCCTGATATGTGTTCCGCTCAACTAAACAGCCAAAAACAACAAATAAATGGATGAAAGGAAAGTCTTTAGACTCTGATCCAATATTTTCTTTTTCTTGTACCATCGTACTTCCTCTCTCTGTATTGTCCTCAGAGTATAAAACGTTACTAAACACTAACCAGGAGACACTCAAACACGGAATGCATTATATGGTCAGTTTAATAAAGCACTCTCGAGACCAATACATTTGATCTACAATCTAAATTCCAGAAATGTTGGGACATTTTTAAAATGTGAATAAAATGAAAACTAAAAGAATTTCAAATCACATGAGCCAATATTGTATTCGTAATAGAACATAGATAATATACCTAACGTATTCCGACTGTCATGAGCGGTCCGTTGTGGTGATGTGTGCAGCCGCGCTTCTCAGCATGGCAGAGGACAGAGGACGAGGAACTTCGAAATGCAATGTTTATTTAGACAGAACTCGATTTAACAAAACAAAAAGCTGACGAGGCAGCGACGACAACAAAACCAATTTAACAGAGACACACGGTGTCAATAAGATGGTGACAATAGAATCGCTACCAGAGAGATATCAATTTGTGCTATTTTATTGATTAAGAAGGGACAAATCTTCAGCGGTAGACTAGGCCAAAAAATAAACAAAACACTTCTTTGTTTGAACCTCTATTTTCTCTGTAATGGAAAAAAAATTAATAAATAAATACAACCAGCTTCCCTAACTCACTGAATATAAACAAAGTGAAAAGATGTACAAGAACAAAAAAACATGGCATCTAACCCCTACTTCCCTTTCGGTGTATGATCAGCAGCAGGCAGAGTCGGTGGTTACGAGTTAATAAAGCAGATGGACAAAGGTACAAACACTCACAAAGTAACCTTAATAACTGACAAAAGACAAGACAAACTAAACATGCTTTTAAACACGAGGACAGGTGAGGAACACAGGTGGATCGGGTAACTAATTAACTAAACAAGAACAGGAACAAGACCAAATTAGGAAACACAGGAAATAACAAAACATATAACAAAGACATGGGCATGACATTACAGTAGTTCAAGTGAATCAATAATATACAAGAGATAATTACAATAATTTACAATGGTAATAGCAAAAGCCACACAAACAGATGGTAAGACGAAAATCGAATATCCATGTCACTGAACATTAAGAAGTCTAAAACTGTCTGGCATGAAATTCTACAAAACTACAAGTTGTTGAATTCTGTGACTCAATATACAAAAAGTATTAGTCAAAATGATGTAACAAGAAGAACATGTTAGTAAGCTTACAAGACGGGCAATGGCACAGAAACAGAGTGTTCAGGGTGTGGCCTATAACTGGGTCATGTGAGGAAGTGGACCAATAGTAACCTCCAGCCAATTACATCCATGCACCCACCTGCAACACAGCATACATATACAACACGCACAAGAGGGCAGTCTATCATAGACCCATATCATAGCATGAACTCCTAACAAATATATATATATATATATATATATTTTTTTTTTTTTTTTTTTTTTCCAATTTGATGTCTGCTCCAGGTCTCAGAATAGTTGTGATGAGATCATGTTTATCATGGTGTAGCATCTCCTCTTCTTTTCAAAACAGTTTGAAGATGTCTGGGCAGGGTTATTATGAGATTCTGGGGCTTTGGTGTTGGAATTTGGTCCTGTTCTCATCTGATATAGGCTTCCAGCTGCTGAAGGGTTTGTTGTCGTCTTGATATATTTTTGGTTTAATGATGCTCCAAATGTTCTCTATCATTGAAGGATCTGGACTGCAGCAGGTCATTTCAGCTCTGGACTCTTCCACTAGAAGTCATGCTGTTGTAATCTCTGCAGTATGTGGCTTATATTGTCCTGCTCAAATACACAAGACCTTCCCTGAGATACACCTCATCTGGAGGGGAGCATATGTTGCTCTAAAACCTTTATATACCTTTCAGCATTCATAGTGTCTTCCAGAACAGGAAGCTGCTTATATACACCCCCACACCCACAGAAATGGCTCAGAGGATTGTGTTTACTGACAGTGGTTTCTGGAAGTATTCCTGAGCCCATGTAGTAATGTCAATGACAGATTCATGTGATGAGTGTCGTCTGAGGACCTGAAGACCACGAGCATCCATCAAAGATCTTCAGCCTTGTCCCTCACACACAGATTTCTACAGATTTTTTTTCTGACTCTATAGATGATGTTATGCTGCAGATAATTAGATTGTAACAATAGAGACAGAGGAGAGTTTATTCGTAGTTGGAAAAACAGGTTCAAAACAACAGCAAACCGGATTACGTAGGTGAGGCAAGAGTTGAGGTACACAGGCAAAGGGTCAAAAAGGCTGGCAGCTATCATACAGAAAACGAGGAGAAAACACTGATCAAACATGGGGGAAAAACACAACGAAACGCTCGGAATTGGACATAGAATCACAAAATTTTGCAAAGGGGTAAGACTGGTATTTATACAGGGGATAATGAGAGGAGGATTAGAACACGACAAACAGCTGTGAGGGGAGAGGTGCACACTGGGATACTGAGTCCGGTACATGAACACGAAGACCGAGACAGACCAGCCCGCTGGGATCATGACAGAGATCTGCAAAGCCTTTGCAATTTAAAGTTGAGAAATATTATGTTTATAGTAGTCCACATTCGTTTGAACTCTTTCACAGATTGGACAGCCTATCTTTACTTCTGACATTCTGCATCTTTTACAGCTAATCACGTTACAGACCTGATGTCAGTTAACTTAATTAGTTGTTAGATGTTCTCCCAGCTGAATCTTTTCAAAATCTCTTTAAATGTGAAATGAGCTCATTTAGTGGATAAAAGTGTACAATTTCTCAATTTAAACATTTGTTATGTTCTCTATGTTCTATTGCGTGTAAAGTATTGGCTCATGTGATTTAAACGTTTTTTAATACTCCTGTTGGCATGATTGTATTCAACATGAGCAGACATGAAGGTCTCCGTGTAGTAACTGTGAGTGCAAATACCCAGACTAAGATCCCAGATTGCAAACAGACATTCAGTTGTGACTCTTAACAGTACAATTATTTTGTATACACTTTCTGTATACTTTTGATATAAAATGACAGTGCAGTTTTATATCACCATCCAGTTAATATCACCATCCATTCCCATTTTATCAAGGTGTATCCATATAAATGGCCCACCCTGTATATTAATTTGTACTATAAACAACTGCACTCACATTGAATTATTAGCTCTCCATGTGTATGAATTAAGGTTAAAAAAGCCATTGTGAGTCTCTTTGCACAGATACACTAATTGATTCTGTAGAGCTGTTATGTAAGCAGATTCGGTTTCTTGTTAACTCTAAAGAAATGCCCCAGTCTTATTAAACACTGACTACACATCCTAGTCCTTTAAAGACATTTTCAAAGTTGCATGTGTGCCAAGCTCAGTATGGTACGTAAAAGCTTTGGACACACTTTTATAGTTTCCATATTTTCTTTTTATGTCATATCCAAAGCCCTTTCCTTCCTGTCTGAGTTAATGCATCCAGAGGGAATACAGATCCTAAAGCTTAAACAGTCCCTCAGCAGAGGAAGATTTTAAAACACTGCCCATCATTTGCTCAATCAACCCCAATTCAGCTCGAGCTTGCAGGAATGTGTTTGTGTTGGCCAGGCAGCAAAACGAGGAAGCTATGAGCACATGCCTACCTTTAGAGACCTCGCTGGCTAAATTATACACACCACCTGCAACAGTTATGTTATAGATGTATAGACTCTGACCTGTAGTTTTCCCTCTCTGAGTCGAGTGATCCATCACATGAACTTTACTACTCAGATGATCTAAATAAATCACTCCGTAACTGAGGGCCCATGAGCAAAGATAGTAGCGGGGTAATTGCACGCTTCTAGAAGGGTCCTGTAGTGCCGGCCTAGCAACTGTTATTAAAATAAATGGAAATATGAAAGACTCGATCTCTCCTAGTATATTATACCCGTTAATAACACAGGAAAGAAAATTACATTTTACGGGGTCTTGTTTGTTCTCTTCCTGGAAGAGTTACTGAAGTTGTCTTTAGCATTTGCCCTTCAGGAAACCACCGAACCATGGTTTGACCTGAGAGGACGGTCCCAGCATTCAGAATAATGGAGTTAGTTGCTGAGTAAAAGTGCTTTCTAGAGGACTAGTAATAACAACAAAACTAGAAACTCTAGTTTAAAGGAATTCATACCAGGAAATGTTCAGCATACAGCTTTGAAACTCTTTAACGACACAAACCTCTGATCATCTGTGCTTCTCATAATCAGATACTGCTCACAGTCCCTAATGAAAAAGACACAGGTTAGTTCTCAGTGAGGGTGCTGCTAGCAGTTGTCACCACACACTTACACACCATCACAAAACACACACACACACACACACACTCCTGATTTACTGCTATCAACACCGGTGGAAAACCCACAGCACCAGCTGATTTATATCAGAGAGGAGATTCACTGAGCAGTGTGCTGTCATTTGTTTTTGCCATTTCTTGTTCTAAATGAAACCCGTACCTAAAAATATAATGAGAAAATTATACCAAAATATATTTCATGATGAAAACAATTCCCAGTTATGTAATGCATTTAACATTTAGTGACCATGCTTCAGTTTCTGACACATTCAGAGACAGATGGTTTGCATTATAAAAAAGCTTGAACAAAAATACCTGCTTTAATTAGTACTGCATTACTCTAAACACATTTCCTCTGTTCCTTACAAACAGAGGAACAAAATAGTGACAGATGCAGTCCACTGATATTATGTTGTAAAGACCTGTTCCGTTAAACAGACATTTGTTATGTAAGAGTGTGCATTATTTTTCTAATAATTTAACGGTCCGGAGTCAATTATTCCGCTTATACTACGGTTGCCACACCTCAAGA
>JAUMHP010000076.1:1291220-1301904 GCA_032361065.1 Enteromius trimaculatus
CAACAGTGTCACCAGCAAAACACCCCCACACCCTTACACCTCCTCCTTCATGCTTCACAGTGGGAACCAGGCATGTGGAATCCATCCGTTCACCTTTTCTGCGTCTCACAAAAACACGGCAGTTGGAACCAAAGATCTCAAGGCTGAAGCGAGTATCCAAAAGGCAGGCAAAAGGTCAGGCATGAAACACAAATGGCAGGACGAGACATGGATGGCTAGACACCGAGAGCTAGGGTACAAGGAACAAACAACCAACAATGACTAGCAACTTGCTTAACCGCTAACCGGAACTTAAATACACTTACAAACATGGTTACGGGGTGGAGTCATATCAGTAGCCAAGACAACAGACAGGGGTGAGTGTAAAGTTCATAATAAAAGGGGAGAGCAAACGGAGCCAAACACGCACACAGTCCGCTGGGGGCTGGAGTGCCATCCAGTGGCTGGGCTGGCATTCAGCCAATCATAACATAGCCCTCCTTCAAAGGAGTGGCTTCCAGGCGCTCTGGACTTCGTAACTGGTGGAGACGCCCACCAGGGCAGGGCAGATGGTGGAGAAGTCCACTTGCGTGGTGCTGACGTCGGAGAAGTCCACAGGGGTGGAACAGGTGGAGGAGACGTTCTCCAGGGCAGAGCTGATGGCGGGGAAGCCCACTTGAGTGAAGCAAGCAGCGGAGACGCCCACCAAGGTCGGAACAGGCAGAGGTGAAACGAAAGTTTGATGTCGGATTCCATGGCCGCTTCAGAGCTGGCTGATAGTTCAGTAGTTTCAGTGAAGGGTTCTGAATAAAGCAAAAGTCCACATCTGACCTCCATAGCAGATGCAGGATCAGGGCTGTACTCCAGGGCAGGTCCGACTGACTGACTGACTCGGGGGCTGTGCAGCCACCAACGGAACCCCAGTAGAATCCATGACTGTAGCCGACATCATTGGGGCTAGTGCAGCCGCTGACAGACCTTCCATGGTCGGGGTCAGATGAATTGGAGGCAGGGACACGGCCTCAGGAGGTTCGGGCCATGGCAAATCACAGTCATCGAAAGACTCTGGAACCTCGGGCCATGGTAACATACAGTCAAAAACGGGATCCACATTGGTCAGATTATGTGACGACAAGCACATGTGTGCTGAGTATTTTATCATAAAAAAGTTGCTGTATGTAATCAATCTTTATATAGAATATCAGATATCCAAACAAAACATTAATGATGAAAATGAAGATTAGGCAATATGTAAATATATATTCGTATAAGAGTAAAAAAATGGTCAACCAGAGGCTGTTTTTTTTAATGGATGTTGTGAGAGGCTTCAATACACTAAATAAACTGATTATATTTGAAAAATGTCCTGTAGCTAACTACAAAACCAAGATACAAATAATAAACGTCATATTGCTTTACATAAAAGTCACTACGGAAACCTATAAGTGTCCGATCTGGCGGCCGTCTCTTTACTCCTCCCCCGACTGCAAGGGGCTAGTTTCGTCAGCCGGTGGCAGGCTAGTGTAGTGGATCTCGAACGCACCTAAAGTCTAAGGCTGGAGTGCCATCGCACTCCGACTGGCAACTCCATTCTGACTGACTCATTCATTCGATGGCTGAGTTTAAGGTTGATATGCTCAACTCACCTTCTGCCTTGAACTTACCTGTCTGTTCTCCTGCCTGCCTTTATCTGAGGTCGCTGATCATTGCAAAGACTGCTGAGCGCTAGAGGAATCACTGAGCACCTGAAAGACTCTTGAGCACCTGAGTTTTCACTGAGCACCTGAAAGACTATGGAGCGCATGGAACAACCCTGCAAACTGAGCTGAACTCTAAGTATACTTACCTGTTACTTACCTTTTATCAATCTGTCTACCTACTGACGTTGCTGTGAATGCATCTCACCTTGTATACTCACCTGTTATGTGCCAGTTTGTTTGAACACCTGAAAATATCCTTTTGGTATTGTTTGAAAAGAGACTACCAAGATATATTTCTGTTTAGAATCAATAAACTCAAAAACTTTGATTTTGTCCTGTGATATCTGAGCGTGACAGTAGTATTTATATATTATGGTGTGGTATCTCCTCTGCTCCGTTTTCCCTACGAAAGACAAAGATTAACAGACTAATTCCATTACTCAAAGCTCATCTATATCATCACGACTCACCTGTGTTGATTCCCGGTGACTGCTTATACCATCACTGTAAATAAAGAGCACTTGGTTGAACTTACCTCTCGTTGTCCGTCCACTTCTTGACACACTGTATATGCTTTTATTTTTTCATTGAGTTAATACTGTAAGTGATAAGGATGCTAGTTCCTATAGGGACTTGCTGTACATTTGTAGTTGAAAAAGCTTTCCTAGAACTCTGATAGTATCTGACAAATGTCACCCGGAATAAAACGCACACACAAGGACACCTGTCACAATTGCACAAAAGACCACAAATTGGAATGCTTCTGATAAGATACGAGGAAAAAAAGCCGAAAACTGACTAAGCTGTGAGAGATAACTTCAGATTGCTGTCATTCACTTACAGCACAAAATTATTTTTAACCCACATTTGGCGGGTGTTAATTTCGAACCCTGAGGGTAACTGATCAAATACAGTAAGAGCTACTATCATTGACCATGTCATAAACCACGGGCTATCATATCATGGATAAGGCATGCCTTACTATGATGCCTTGCCAGAGAAGATATCAGGTGTGATGTGGATGAGAACATGTGGCCAAATGCAGAAGACCGGGCAAAATAGAAGATTACTTTTTTTTATTTTTTTTATTTTTTATTATAATTCTGGTGCTTTTTCTGTTTGTATATCTTGCAGTAATGTCTTTTTGCAAATAAAGTCTGTACTGCAGCAGTTCTGTGTCTGTATTTTTTTATTTATTTTTATTTTATTTTATAAAACTACTCTGATATGGTCATTAATTTTTTTGTATTGAATTTCTGCAGCAAATAAAAACAAAATGCATGCATTTACTAAACCCAACAAAACAAAAATGTCTTAAAATATAAGGGCAGACCTGACACATAAAATAATGCAGTTTCTGTAATTTCAGCTGATAATAGTGTTTTTTAGTCAATGTGTTATGATTGACTAAATGTTCCTGTTGGAAGAGAACATGTGTCAGTGTTTTAATAATTATTAATGATTTTAAAATAATAAGGATTTTAAAACATGTTTGCAGTGTTTTGCTAGACATAGTGTACTGTGGTAGTTTCTTATTGTATTTTGAAAATTAGTTTTGGGGTTTAGTTTACAATGTGTGATTTGGAGCATAAAAATATTTTACTTATTTACCGTTTGTGTGTTTTAGTTGTGCTGGTGCGTTAAGAGTTTATAAAACTTGTTAAATGTTTTGAAAAAACTGTCATAGCGATTGTAAAAAACTGTAAGCACAATTTTTCAAAACACTACACACAATTAACACAACCCTACACAAAAGTAGCACAACACTTCCGATCATTTGAAAAATCGAACACTTTTGTCAAAACTATACACAACTTTATAAAAACAATATTATTTACACCGAAAAAGTACAACTACACTAGATTTCACCAAACACTACACAAGACCAATGCTGCAGGAACATATCATTGATTTCTTTCCCATTTACCCAAATCAGTCAACATGGAGAATCACAACAAAACCAGTCCCAGGTGTCATGCTGCTACAGTAGTGTGCGTAAAACTGTAAGCTCAGCAAACAACAGACAAACGTAAAATACTGTATCCAGTACAGGTTAAAATTACAGTAAATAACAACAAAAAACTGACAATATTGTATTGTATAGTGCTTAAACACATGCTTGGTGTGTCTATAATTAAGCAAAAAAGTGTTTGCACACCTGTTGACTGTGTTGAACCAATTAGTTGGATGGTGTGGTAATTTTACAGTCAGTGCTTTGGTATGGCAAGGAAGTGACTTCATGATAGATTTTTGTGTGTAATGTATGTTAAGTGTGTTTAGTGTATTGCAAATCCCTGTGTTTGCAAAAAGTGTGAAGCTGAATATGTGCTTACAGTTGTGCAAATCTAGGCCAGTGTTTTGCTCCTTGAGAATAAGGATTTGTTAATTGTGAGAAAGTTTTAATTTTAGTGTCTAAGCAATTGAAAAAAAAAAAACTGTAACAGTTTTGAAAACAGTATGTAAGCATGTACAAAATGTCCCGTATGTACAACGATTTTTGGCAGTTGTTGTGTCTGAGTGAGAAAAGAATTCATGAAATTTGAGAGATGTAGTCATTGAAAGCATTTTGTGCCAAAACAATGATAATTGATCCTCAGTTTAGCCCACATAGACTTCTGTTGTGCTCACTGTGTGAAGAGTTTTGCAAAAGTGACCTAAGTATTGAGAAATGTGTCCTAGCGTCTGTAAAAAAAACTGTAACAACAGGGCTCATCTGGTCATAGTGGACATGTAGATGCTTGTGAATTTCATTTACATCTTCCACTAGATGGCGGTAGTAACCTGCAAGTAACTAAGTTGACCCACTTGTACTAATCATTAAAATGAAAGCATGTATGTTCTTAAGTCTGTATAAGTATATCTTCATAATGCATGAGAATGTTGGAAATATCTCAAAACAGAATAATTGGTCACTTAAATACAAATCTTTGGCAGACTTTGACTTTTGGATTTTTAGTGCACATCAGGGAGCTATTTATTGCCTTAAATGCAAGAGAGTTGTGTGTAGGGTTTTGAAAAAAAGCATGTTTTAAACCTGCAATTTAAGTGTAAAGCAGGAATTGTGCTTGTAGTTTAGCAGAATTGGGTCAGGGGGTGGGTGCATCAGTTACATGTTGTAGTCATTGTGTCTCAAGTACAAGTAATTGTGTGTAAACAACTAAGAAAAACTTTAACTTGACTGATGAGCAATGTTTGCCCTGCCCAAGCAGCTTGGGGAAAATCGCCTAGCATGGAACAATCTTCATCTTAATACCTGAAGCAACATTCATGATACATTTTAATTGGAATTTTTGATTTTCTAACTAGAGTTGGTATGTTTTACTCAGGCAGAGAGTGAGCATGCTCTGAATATCATCTAGCACTGTTGAAGAAATCTGGTTTGTCACAATTGCCCTCTGTTCCAATGGCCACAGGTTACAATGGCCAGCAGAGGAGTGAATGTAAACTTCACTGCCAACATCCTGTCACTGCATACAGTCTTGCAAATCAATCATTTATGTGTTATAAACAGTGCAAAGGTGTATAATTCTGCAGATAAATATTGATGTCCTGTACTTTGGTCCTTGTGAGCAGTGCAGTGAAACATATCGTTCGGACTGCATTTTTGGTCTAAATATAGGATGTAGTGATTTTTGTAGATAGTTTCTGTTTCCACTGCAGCAGTGCAATAGACTTATGTTCCTCATAAAAACAATGTATCATCATTACCAGAGGTCTTTGGGGTCTGACAGATTCCTTAAACATTAATGTGAAAAGAAACAACAAGTTTGTGTGCTTAAAATGGATTTGAACATTGATATGTTTAAAAATAATTGTCAAGACCAAGATCAAAAAGCGCTAATGGAACATGGCGATGAAAAAAAGAGAGGAAAAAATATATATATATATATATATATATATATATATATATGAGGGGGAAAAGTATTTTTTCCTAAACAGACTGTTTGACTTGTAATGATAATTAGTAATGATATTAGAACACATTTTTGGCTTAATATTCAGAAACTTGCAAGCAATACTCAGAATACATGTTGATTCTATTTTTTATATCATTAAGTCTCAAGCAATATGTCAGTAAATATGAACTAGTATTACACAAATGTATTTTAAATGCATTTCTACGGAAGACATATTGTAATCTATTGTATTTGTAAATGGCATAAAACAGGACATATTTACAGTTCCTTTTCAGGAACTCGAGCTGTGTCGACGAGGCGCTATGGGAAAGCCCTCAGCATGACGGCTCTGAATCATGTGTGAAATCAGGCAAAGATGTGTTGGGACGTCATGGCGGGTGACGTCACTGGCCAGGAAGCATATAAGCACGAGGAAAATGCCGGCCAGATAGCTTTACTGTCATTCAGCGAAGCACTCTTTGTGTGTGTGTGAAAACTGTCCTAGTTTAAAAAGAAATAGAAGTGTCTCTGTGTGAAACAAAACGTTTGTTTTTGAAAGAAAGAAACCATTTCTAAAGCATAACAGAAAACAAAAAGCGGCAATGGCAGGCAATACAGAGTTTGTGCAAGCCCGTGTGAGAGATGCATTCTTCCCGATGACTCTCACACGCTCTGTGTTGTCTGCCTGGGAGCAAATGACGCTGAAGCAGCCCTCCAGCAAAGCAATAAGGAGGGCTGCAGACATTGTGAAAATCTTCCTTTGGGCGTGCTACGCTCCCATAAGGCTCTCTTCAACGAAGAGGGAGTCTTTATAAGCGATTCTCGTGGATCTGGTCCCCAGCATACATGGGGATCACAGCTCGATCTCTGCGATCTTGAATTTTATGAAGAGGAGTCCGAGACAGGCAGGTCCCTATCTCGCTCCTCTGCCATGGGATCGAGCACCAGCCAGACAAGGTCAGAAGCGCGTCCTGCTACTTCCCCTTGCCAAGGCGTTGCAGCGCTGCTCCTCTCTGTGTCTGATAAAGAGATGGAGAGCGCTGAGGAAGAGACTGCAGTCTCTTCTTCGCCCCAGTACGAGTTGGAGGTTGTGACTCGAGCCTTTGCCAAACCAAACGAGTGGCTGGCCGAGGTTAAAGCTGAACCAAGAAAAAGTAAATTAGATGAAAGATTTCTAAAATCGCGGGCACCACCAACAGAGCCTTTCTTTCCTGACTTGCACACCGAGGTTTCAAGATCATGGAAAAAGCCATATTCATCAAAGGCTAAGAGAAAGACGTCGCCTCGGGTAGAGCAGACGCTCGCGGGCTAGCTCTCTAATGATTTGGCTTCGTCTTTGAAGGCTCCGTCCCTGCCTACGAAACCGCTAAGAATAACATCAGCGTTAGTGGTCAGGTGGTACTCAGCAGCAGGTCAGGCTGGTGCGTGTCTCCACACAATGGGCGTGTTACAGGCGTACCAAGCCAACCTGCTGAAAGAGCTGGATGAAGGCGAGCATGTCAGTAGTGATGATATTAAAGAGCTTAGGAGGACCCACTAAAGAAACCGCTAGAGCTATCGGTAGAACTATGGCAGCATTGGTGGCCGCAGAGAGGCATCTATGGCTGACTCTGTCAGATCTGAAGGAAAAAGACAGTCTGCCTGATGGACGCCCCGCTTGCGCCAGAGGGTCTGTTTGGCGACGCTATGAATACGGTCGTCGAAAGACAATCGTAAGCAAACGGCGGCATTTCAGCGGTTCCTCCCACGCAAAAACAGAACGTCGCCTCGAGAGCTGCCCCCAGAGACAACAGCAAGGGGCGTTCTACAGCCGCTACTTCATAGTTTCAAAGAAGGATGGAGGGCTGAGGCCCATCTCAGAATATTGAACTGCTCGCTCATGAAGCTGAAGTTCAGAATGCTCACAGTGAACCAAGTGGTTCATCACAATAGATCTGAAATATGCATACTTTCATGTATCGATCCATCCTTCACACAGGAAGTTCCTGAGGTTTGCTTTCGGGGGCAAAGCATACCATTATCGGGTACTACTCTTCGGCCTTGCCGAAATGTGTGGATGCACGCTGGCTCCACTGCGACTCCAGGGCATCCGCATATTAAATTATATCGACGACTGGCTAATACTAGCACGATCGCCGGAAGAAGCGAACAGACATCGAGATGTCGTCCTCGCTGACATGAAACGATTAGGGTTGAGACTGAACGCCAAGAAAAATGTACTTTCTCCAGCTCAGAGAACCACTTATCTAGGCGTGGTGTGGGACTCGACCACGATGCGGGCTCATATGACACCTGCTCGAGTAGAATCTATCCTCACCGCCATCGCGAGAGTAAAAGAAGGCAGGTCACTCACTGTCAAGCAGTTTCAAAAGCTGCTGGGTCTGATGGCGGATGCGTCCAACGTCATACCTATTGGCCTGTTGTACATGAGACCCCTACAGTGGTGGCTCAGGAACAAAGGCATATCCCTGAGGGGAAATCCCCCTTTGCATGATCATTGTGTCACACCGAGCTGTACATGCCTTATTTATGAGTCGGAAACCTTCATTCCTAAATCAGGGCCCAGTGTTGGGAGATTCCGCATCCCTCACTGGTTGGGGAGCAATTACGAGTGGTCGCTCAGTCCGAAGTCTGTGGAGAGGTTGCCATCTAGATTGGCACATCAACTGTCTAGAAATGTTAGCAGTTTTTCAAGCACTCAAACACTTCTTCACAGACGTAAGAGATCAACATGTGTTGGTGTGCACAGACAACACTTCTGTTTTCTCTTACATCAATCACCAAGGAGGTCTGCGGTCGTGCCCCCTTTACAAGCTGGCACACCAGATCCTTGTGTGGGCCCAGGAGAGGTCCCTCTCACTGAGAGCCGCCTGTATTCCCAGGCATCTAAATGTAGGAGCAGATATCCTGTCGAGACAGTGGCCACGGCCTGGGGAATGGATGCTTCACCCAGAAGTGATGAAGCAGATCTGGAGAAAATACCACAGGGCAGAGGTGGACCTCTTCGCAACTTGAGAGAATGCGCAATGTCCCCTCTGGTACGTTCTAGTTCATCCAGCTCCTCTGGGACTGGATGCCATGGTACAGACATGGCTGAGGCTTCCTCTGTACGCCTTTCCCCCAATCGCTCTCCCCTCCGTGGTGCGCTATGGTTAGAAGCCCTCTATGGGCCACCATTTGAGCCCATAGAGATTTCAGATCGTTTGCTAACGATAATGTAACATAACTCAAGTAACGTGTAACACAAATTGTATGTCTCAAGAGTCCTTATTGAGTAATAACCTATTTTAGCAAAACAGTAATGCTTTAAGTGAAATGTATATATAAACTAATCAGAAGATCACAGAACGGCTACATGAGGTAGTGGGTATAAGCTGAAGAACACAGGAGTCTCTAGTACAGTAAGTACTTTACTTATTTCCTCAAATTAAATAACAGGCCTCTTGAAAGAAAGGAATATGTAAATCAACAAAAACAATTATCTCTAATTAACCTCTCTTTCTCTCTTTTAGGCTTACGTGTACTACGCTTTAAAGACACGTGAATTACAGCTCCATGTTAGACAAATTAACTCAACGAACATCTTTTACATTGCAAAACAACATACAAACAAATACAATTAACTGATTCATTTCACAAATTCAATAAACATTTGAATTTGAACAACTGTTGCATGTTTTTTTCACAATGAACAACGATTAAATCAGCAACTCACTGCATCCAACACTTCAACACAGCAATCCACAAAATGTAAATCCTCTTCAAAGGAAAAAAACCTGTATCTGTCAGATATGAAGTTCCCATAATGGAATCCAAAGGGGTTTTAATCAAATATGTCTCAAATATTTTTTCTGTTTCAAAACCACTCATTTTTATTTTCTGTTCTTTCTTCCACTATAGCGATAGCTCTTCTCTCTTCCTGCTTCTGCTGACTCAGCAGGGGGCGGAGCTTCTAGGTTTTTTCTCATTGGCCACTTTTCTACAACAGCAGATTTAACTTGTTTTATATCATTTTTCACAATCATTATTTTTATTCTCACAGAAGAATTTTTTTTATTTTGAAAACTGTATATCTATATGTTTTTATTAAATTTTAAACTATGTACAATTCTAATTAGGATTGCTGAAATCAAGTCAGGGTTACAATAAAGACCACACATTTGCTAGCATTGTGTTCTCTGAGGAGAGTAGGTGACCTCCAGGCCCTCTCAGTGGCCCCTACGCATCTCGACTTTGCACCTGGCATGGCCAAAGCCTTCCTGTACCCGCGAGCGGGTTACAACCCTAAGGTACCTACGGTCACACCTCAGCCAGTAGTACTACAGGCCTTTAACCCAACTCCCTTCAGGAAGCCTGGTCAGCAGAAGCTAAATTGTGTGTGTCCAGTGATAGAACAACAGTCCACAGAGCTGCCATGTGGAGAAAGTCAGAGCAGTTGCTCGTTTGTTTCGGTCCCCCCAATAAGGGGCTCCCAGCGACCAAACAGACTTTGCTAGGTGTCTCCATGGCCGCTATCTGTGAGGCTGCCGGGTGGTCAACCCCCCCACACATTTGTCCGATTTTATGGACTCGATCTTCGAGCTCCTCTGTTTTCTCGTCCTAGCTGTGCACAAACACACACTAGGCAGGGATTTAAAAGTCTGGAGGCATGGGCATCTTGTTTCCATAGTGTCTTGTTGACACAGCTCGAGTTCCTGAAAAGGAACGTCTCAGGTTATGTATATAACCCTGTTCCTTGAAGGAACGAGACGCTGCGTCTCGAAACCACACTTTTGGCAACCCCTTCTGGCGCTCCGCTGCATGACAGGAGTTATCTGGCCGGCGTTTTCCACGCGCTTATAAGCTTCCTAGCCAGTGATGTCCCAACTCATCATTGGCTGATTTCACAAACGATTCAGAGCCGTCACACTGAGGGCATTCCCATAGCATCTCGTCAACACAGCGTCTCGATCCTTCAAGGAACAGGGTTATATACATAACCTGAGACGTTTTTTATAAATCACAGCTGATTCCCATCCAGGAACCACACTGGGGTGTTGAGGTTTTTCCAATCACATGATCATATGTTCTAAAAGAGGACTCTTTGGGCTGATCTTGTGTGGAAAAGGA
>JAUMHP010000076.1:1302004-1313019 GCA_032361065.1 Enteromius trimaculatus
CTGAAAATAATTGCACACCTCAGAACGTTCGTCAGCCAATCAGATTCAAGCATTCAACGGCCCCGTAGTATAAGTATCAACAAAACACTCTTCACTGTTATTAAATATCATAAAGTGTGTACATTTTTCTCCATACAGTATGTCACAGCTGAGCCATACGTTCTCATTGAAATCTCTTCATGTGGTTCTGTGGACTCTTGGAGAGCGCTGATGTTCGTTTGCAGTATTTGATCACAGGGCTGTAGTTTCTGACCCGTCACACTGGGCTTGAGCCTCTGTAATTGATTAGGTCTGAGCAAACGTAGCACATTTCCTCATCTCTGTCAGCGGTGGGGTTTAGAGCCGTGTCACAGTCAGGGGCAAAAAAATGCCAGAATTGCGATTAATTGTCTCATAGCAATTCCTTTGAATTTCTTTGATTCTTTACATTTTTTGATCATTTGTCATTCAGACAACCCAACCACTAGTTTTATTATATTACACGTCCATTTCTATAAGAGCAAACAGGATTCAGTCAGGATAGAAACGGACAAATAATCCTAAACCTAATGTTTACTTCAGATATTTGCCCCCTAACTTTTATTTGCAGGGGCATTTTAACCTTTATAAGCATAAAGTTTCTGAAGTTATGTTTCCCCAATTAAATTAGAATAATAATTCCATCAGAATCATTATAAAAATAAAAAAGCAGTGCCACGAGTGCATAAATAATGCTATGTGATTGTCTTAAATATAAAATATATTGAATATAGAAACATGACATGTTGGGGGAAAGTCACTGTCTCAGTGAGTGTAGCATTGAATCATTCTTTCAACCGTTTTGTTCCTTCAGCAATGATTCAGTCACTGACTCGTTCTGAAACAACGAATCAATCAGAAACCCCACTGTGTCGGTTTATTTTCAGAACACAATAGACCAGAAACATATTAGATTTTGTGTCTTAAATGTTTATACTTAATGTCTACTTAAACATAGACTATTCCTTTATTGAAATATTTATTCATTATATACTACTGATTTTTATGACTCTTAAAACAGGACAAAGGAGCATCTGGTAGACAGGTTTGGTGTGTCTGATTAAAAACTGCACAGATGGCCACCCTGCTAGTCACTAGCGGTGTGTAAATGTAGTTGTAGGCAACAGAATGACCTCTCGCTGAAGTGACTTCATTGTGAGCTGTTGAAGGAAATTATTACATGGAGTCATGCAGATGTGCAATGCTTGAGGATCCTCTAACGAAGAGTAAACAAAGGGGTATTGCTCCACGGCAGAGGCAAATTGCATCTTTTGTTCATTCGTTTGACTCTGTGTGTGTGTGTGTGTGTGTGTGTGTCCACAGCTGCATGTGTGTTATATGTGTGTATTGCTTCACTTGCAGAAATTCTTGACCTGATTGTCCTGAACCCCAAGTAATAAAATAAAAAAAAAACATGTCTAGACAGTTTGTGGCTTTTGCTTTGTGTGTGTGTGAGTGTGTGTGTGTGTGTTTGCTAGCCAGACTGCAATTCTAATCTGCACGGTTTCCTGTTTATGGGAGCGGGGACGGTGTCAGGGGCCCCAGGGGGAGTTGCTAGGTCTGTTTCCTTCTCCAGTCATATCATAAACCCATCACATTAGAGCACGTTTTATTCCTGTGAGATAACATGCCCCGTGGAGACCTGCGGATGTTTCTTTATCATTTATGCTGTATGTTTCATGTTATGACTGCTAGGATGCACTTTCCATGAAAACAGTGTACAAAAGGCTCGAAACTTGTTTTGCTTTTCAGCAGACGGTCAGAGAAAGCCTGCTTTATCTTCAGAAACCGTTTATCATCCACCACAGGAGGTCAAACTAAATTGTATATGCGCTGTTTATTTTGGACGTGTGTGTTTTTAATATGCGGGAATATTCTCAATTGTACATTTGGTTAATTGAGGCCTGATCAAACCACAGATCAGAAGCTGTTTCTGCTACAGATGTGTGGAGAAATGCTCTCTGTTCACAGTCAGATATGATTCATGTAGTCCATGAGCACAATAGAGAGCAGTATTCACTAAACTGAAGAACAGTATTATAAAAGCACATATAAATCTTTGGTCCAGGGATCATTAATTCAACTTAACAAACGCCGTAAGAAACTGTTTAAAAAGACTGAGACTATTGACAGTTTTAGAAAGGGTCTAAACGATGACTTCAGAGAACTATAAACATGTGCATGTGTTAAAATATTGAAATATTAACTTCCTCAGAGATATTTCAGGTAAATATTTGATTTTAAGGGAGTTGGCTGACAAAAACATTCGGGAATCCCGGCATTATATGAACAAACATTAATAAATATGAAAATAGCTGAGTGATCCTCTCATGATATTAAACTCTCAAAGTCTCACAGTTCTCTCTCTCTCTATATATGCAGTACATATCTCATTGTATAATATGTATTAATCATGTAATCCATAAAAAGTACCTGTAATCTGATTACGAGCATTAAAAAATGGAATATAATCTTATTACTGATATCAAGTAATAGGATTATTAGTAGTAAGAGTATAGTTTTTGTGGGGTAACACTTTACTTAAAGGTGTCCTTGTTTCATGCATCATGAATTAAACATAGCTAATAAATAAATATAATTACATTCATGCAAAAGTACAGTCAAGTAACCCTAACTCTAATCCTAACCGTACAGTAAGTATGGTTAATAAATATTACTTAATAATACTTAACTCTTTAATTATGCTGTAACAGGGACTCCTTAAAATAAAGCAACCGTTTGTGGAGTCTGATTCTATAACCCTGATGAGTTACTACATAAAGCCCTGTCTACTAAATAAGAAAGTATGTGATACTCCAAGAAGGAAGAAATGTCAGAGGCACAACACGAGTAGGTAACAGACAAATATTTGCCTACTGTTCATTGTATATTCTCTCAATACAATTGATGTACTTTTATTTGTTGTCCTTAGTGCCTCATTCTCTGTGCCTCTCCTGATATATGCCTCACAGAATATCTATTTCTCAAAAAACTTTTCCTTTTATTTCCACAAAAAACAAATAAATAAACATAACGGGACACCGATTTATTCGCTGTTTGTAGAAAAGAGCCAGAAATGTATTTGTGCCATCAGGGCTCATAAGAAAAGTCCAATGAAATGAGCTGGCAGACCGGAGCAGTGTTGTGTGAAGTGTTTGGCTCTGATGGAGTTTCTCTCGGCGCTGGCCGTCGGCCCGATAGATTGATGTCCGTGTGTGGCAGCTCTGTGTGATGACTGATGTTTGTGTTTGCCAGGAGATGCAACCTTGACTGTGATAAAGCTCAGAGCTGTCTTCAATATACGCTCACTTCCACAGAATCAAACTTTCATCAGGATGAGTCCGCCGGCGAGAAGCAGAGAGGAAAATACAGCTGAAATATTAAAAAGAGGAGCAAGTGTTGCCTGTAAAAAAAGAGTATGGCGGTGATGATGTGAAGTCGTAATTGTACACATCACTTGTTGTGCTTGTATTTGGTTTCATTATTCCTGTGCTTGTTGGTTGCAGCCAAACAGAGATATTTAAAAGCAGAGAAGATGGACCACTGCTGTCAATAGGAGAAATCAAGAAATTCCTGCATGTTTTGATTGATTATGTATCATATGATTATTACAGACAACATCCTGAATAACCACTTTTGTTCTTTTTTTTTTTTTTAAGAAACTATAAGTACTGTAGTACACAACCTTCAAAAGCTCCCAGGGAAAGTACAGGTCAGTCTCTGTCTCCATGCGTTTGCAGTGGTTCCCAACCCCGTTCCTGGAAGCCCCCAGCACTGCATGTTTTCCATGTCTCCTGAATCAAACACCTGAATCAGGTCATCAGCTCAATAGCAGAGACTCCAAGTGCTGAAACAGGTGTGTCAGACGAAGAAGAGATGTGCGGTGCCTATAGGAATCACCGTTCTATAGTACAGAGAGATACTACGTTGCATTCCATGCTATATCCAATAATAGTGTATTATAAAAGTTAACAAACAAAATTATACCACAGACATTGGGATTTAAGGTGGTTTGGCGAGTCAAAATTTCTTACAATTAGCTTCTTGTTTTTATCTCAAACTTGAGCATTATGTTGTGACGAGGAAGAGGCCAAGGGAGGATCCATGTGCATCTGTTTATTAAAATCCTCAGCAAACATATCCAATACGATGAGCAGAAGGCATAAACATAAAGCTGGCAAAGATCAAAACACCAAAAAACAGTCCAATCAAACCGGCAAAGCAAGGGGCAAACGTGAACAGGGAAAATAGTCACTCTACCACTGATTCTCACTGTTAAATCTTAAATGCAAATAATAAAACTGGCCATGTAACTGCGTAAACACGTTTTATAAGTAAAGAGACTCAGAAACAGTTGTTGGACACGAGGCAGTCTCTTCCTGTATACGTGTACAGTTGGAACAAGCCATAGAGAGGACCAGACTTCATACTGATAGTCAAAAGCAAGTAAACTACAGAATCACGCAGAAACACACACATGAATAGAGTCCGGGCGGCAGTGAACAGGATGTTCTGATGGTAATTTCAGCTCTGCTTATGTCCTGTTAATCTCTCATATTACACATTAAAGCGCCTCAGTCCTGCAAACCCTGCACTCATACTGAAATCAAAATACATGTGTGTGTGTGTGTGTGTGTGTGTGTGTCCAACACCAACACAACCAGTGCAAGCCTGCTTCATAATAATAAACAAGTGATGAAGAAAAAGAAGAAAGGAAGGAAGGAAAAGAGGAATAAAAGCACGCCCAATTGCAAATTACAAGTGTCATTATCCTCTATTAAGGAAGTCGTTCATCTTTAAGTGCCGTTCTGTGTTTTGTCAC
The DNA here is from genome assembly GCA_032361065.1 of Enteromius trimaculatus. NCBI lineage: Eukaryota > Metazoa > Chordata > Actinopteri > Cypriniformes > Cyprinidae > Enteromius > Enteromius trimaculatus. Next base: position 1,306,845 of record JAUMHP010000076.1, read on the forward strand.
CATGGAAACATAGTGATGTGTTTCACAGAATGACAGAAACAAAGGTGAAAGTCAAACTGACTCACTCACACACACACACACACACACACACACACACACACACACAGAAAGAGAGTGAGGAATTCATATTGAAAGATGAGACCTGGCTAGGAGCAATCATTCATTTCTTAACATAATGCAAAGTACATAACTGAAGAGTTTTCATTCTTCCTATGGGGCATTTAAAGAAGCACATGGCATTTTAAGTTTATGTCTGAAGTCCAGCTGTAATTATCAGCTTTCTCACCATGACTGTCTTCTACAGAAGCAAGTAGACAGCAGTTTTGATTGGATGGTTAACGTGTCTTAGAAAGAGAAAGTTACCCTGACGAAAGACAGTTAAAACACTAATCACAAGTGAGATGTCAGTCATTTTGACAAAATATCATAGTTATTTATCAGGGAAAACAAACCTCCTATTTCGGTGGAAAATGTCTGTATGTAAAATATAGTGTTGTGTAATCTTTCATATCTGCTGTGCCGATATTCACAACAACATCACTGTTTTATGTGTTATATTGGTCGATATAGGGATGCACAATGTGTAGCATAACGTTATTTGTAATGCACCTCCTAATTAATAATTTACCTAATTATTTCAGATGCTTTCTTACTTCTGAAAAGAAACAGTCTAAACTTTCAAATCCTGTACATTTTTAAGTCAATGTCATTTTTTCACTCTCAGTTCAAACAGCAGTGCTGTTAGTTTTAACAGTATACAGTCCATTATGAAGAGCACCATAAACCCGTGTGTCTGTGTGTGTTTGAAAACTGATAACACAGATTCATCACAAACTTTGATAGAAACAAATAGCAAGACTAGAAAAATCATCAGCGAATCCCACCTTGAAATCTATCTAAGCAAACACACACACACACACACACACACACATAATCCTCTTGAAGGCTGATTGAATGCAGGACAAAGATTGACAGGTTTATGGTGCAAGGTGTTACAAGTGTGTTGTATGAAGTATATCAATGCAAGTGTGTGTACTTCCCTATGGATGTGTGTTTGGTGTGAGTGTGTGATGTTGCAAAAGTCATATATACATGTATATATATATATATATATATATATATATACATATATATAAACTCCCATGAAATGGTACATTTTCCTAAGAAGCAGAATTGCAAAAGATCCCAACATTTGTTGAATTTGTCCATCGGAGAAATAAAAAATCATGATTGAGGCGGTAGCTGTCCTGCGGCAAGAGTAGAGAGCTGTAAAATGATTGTGGAGAGCAGCTCAGGTCACTTTCATTTACATTCCTCAATCAAATAGACACTTTCATCTGAAGCCACTTATGATATTTGTACTCATGAAATGAATGATATTTATTCTTAAGGATGCTCAGATGTTTTTATTAGGAAATGTGTCCCTGCAGCACAGGTATATTTGTAGTAATAGCCATCAATACATTGTATGGTTTTACCTACATGGAAAATCATGTTCCAGGTACAGTAGGTATTTTGTAGATTTACTGCTGTAAATACATCTAAACTTAATTTCTGATGAGTAATATGCATGGCTAAGGACTTCATTTGGACAACTTTAAAGGCTGTTTTCTCAATATTAAGATTTTTTCAAATCATAGATATTCAATTAGTTGTTTCTCGGCCATATTCTAACAAAACATACATCAATGGAAAGATTATGCAGAATTCTCAGAAACTGACGCTTGGTGCAGGGTCAAATACTGAACAGTAGCCCATCTTATCTGGAGGCATCTTCTGCATTATTTGGTTCTGCAGGGATTGTTGGTATTAGATGAAAGGTTTGTAGGTCTGAACCGTCAGCCCATTGTTCACAGCAGCATCATGAATGCAGAGAGTAGACGAGGAGCTGGATGGGAGTGAGTGATGGAGAGATTCATCTTCTGAAAGCACGTCTCTGGGCCGTGAGACCTGCTGACAGAAGGCTTAAGGCTCTGAACGCCCAGAGCCGCATGAAAGAATAATTAGTTTTGTCAAGCTGAATGAAGGATCAGCCGTATCAGGATATGAATGAAGAAGGAATGAACGCTGATATCGATCCGGCTCGTCTCAGAGAGAGCGATAACCCTGAACTGTGTCCCAGCAGCACCTAGCTCTCGGAAACATGACAGGTCTTTTACAATCATTTCATCTGAATTCATAATTATGCTTTTAGCTATCTGGAGCTACAAATGTCACGTGTCTCCAGTGTGCTTATGTGCCACATTTTCCCTTTTCAGTGCGTCTGTCCTCAGATCAACTTAAAGGTGAACACGCTCATGACAATATCTAAAGACCAGATCATGAGAGGGTTTTGATCAAGTTCTGAACGGCCAGATGTTGGTCTTGTGATGATTGATCATCTGATTTGCAAATGGCAGTTTTACGTTAAACCAACATCTGTTAGTTTTGGGCCACATTCAGAATTCAAGAACCAGTTTTCTTTTGGATTATACAGAGAATAGAATAGCTGTTGTGTTTTATTTGCTTTGCTAAATTTAATATTATAACTAAGTCCAGAAAATGCCATGTGTAAAATATTGTCTTGTCTTAGATTTTCATTTACCACACCTTTATTTATGTATTCATTCTGTCTAGATTAGGCACATTAAGAGTCATTCACTCAACTGATTCACTTCAACTTCTCTTAATGAATGTGTCATTGAAATCATTCATGATGAACTGAGCATTGAACAGGATGAGCATCAGCTCGAGAAAGGAGTCAAGGTGACAGTTATTGGTTAGTCCTTGTTTATTTATATTCTTGTCCCTCTTAAAGGTGCTGTATGTAGGTTTCTTGAAATGTACATTCCGGGGCAGAATGCCTTTGTTGTTGCAGTACCTGTTTCAATCAAACACACTGCACATTACCAGGTGTAAAACAGCAGAACCACACTTCTGTATCCGAGCACAGTTGTATTGACCTGTGCATGGCCTCTTGCTTACATCCAGGGCTTAATTTGTCCAGCTGGTTTCCGGCTCCAGCACCTACGAAATCTGATCCGGGACCTCATTTTGGCAGATCTCCCTTCTCACAAGAGCGCTAGCTTTATTTTTGAAACAGCTAACTTGAGTGCGCAAAAGACACAACATGTGAACGACCGCTTTTAGGCTACTTTCACAAGACCAGGCTATTTTGCATATGGTTGCTCAAGCTTAACAAACTATGAGAAATAACTCAACATGACACTCGTGAGGTGGTTTTACACACTGTGATTGTGAGCGCACAGAATAGTGCGAAGGGTTAACAATACTTTTAAATAGATGTGTGTTTTTTGTGACAATGACCTGATTAGAGAAGAGACAGTTCTGTCGACTGTTCTGAAACGTAAGTCTTGGCTCAGACTAGATGCAATGATAAGAGCGTGAAAGAGACAAGACGGGATACAGCTTAATCACTTATCATGCGGTTTTTAAAATGACTGGATTCATTTAATCATTTAACCTTCTATATTGAATAAATGTTTGCAGTAATGTGAAAGCTGCTGGAATAGTAAAACTATAGCCTACATATGAACAATCATCCGCCGAAATTCAGGACCTGATTAATTATATCTATACAAGCAAAGGAAAGTAGCTTTTCCAGGTCTGTAAATTGCTGGTTTAAGAAGTCATGGCTTTTCCAGCTTTTCCATGACCACACAAGCCCTGATGAAAGCAACTGATTAATCAGATCAGTTTTGATGGTCCAGTAAGTGACTGTGTGAATGCTGTTACCTCAATCAGATAATTACCTCAATAATTTACAGATGAAGCTCTTCTTACATCTGAATCAAAACTGTGTCATACAGAGATGGCCCTCCTGCTTGTGATATTGCTGTAAGGTTACGGTGTGACAAAGAAAATCGTAATTTTCAATGTTTCAGTGTGAAGTGCACTTACCATATACTACTAAACACACAAATCAATCTGAATGAGACTCACATGGAGGCAGATGATTTAAACCTTGCTGCGTATCATTGTGTGTGTGTGTGTGTGTGTGTGTCACATGCTATGTGGCTGCCTAGTAACTTAGTAAAGAAGTGTGTGTGATGATTTGGGGGTTCTTATACGCGGCTCAACTTGAAGCAGACTACACTATTTTTTTTTTGGGGAGCTGCTCCTCTCACCTGATTACCAGTGATGCAATTCCATGTCACCTTTATGTTTTCCTTTTTTAACAATATTTCTTTCAAGACTGTCTGCTGTCATGTCTTGCACTCTGTATTTTCTTTTGCCATCTTTGTTAAGATCAACATTTTGCTCAAAGTTGCTCTTTTGGCGTGTTATATCTTTGAGTGGCTTGTCCAAAGCTGAAGAATATAATGCAGTGATAATGCAAATGTTGACATTTGGAATACATACATTTCTGAAACGTGTATTTCAAATCTGGATGTTAACAATGTGAAGTGTATTTATGCACCAAATATACACACACACATTATCTGCGTATTAAAATAGATGATGGTTCGTAAAGCTCCAGTTTCAGAAACATCCAAGCTGGAAGTTGTGAATATTTCCTGGGAAAATGTCTTGTTATGCTTTACAAATGTGTCCCATATTGAGCATAATATCCATTTGATTGTGGACATTCCAGAGGCAGCTGCTAAACTGTGATGTGTGAAAGACTTGATCCCTGCGACTGAACAGCATTCAGAGGATTCACTGTAAAGAGTGCAGGGAGAGTGATTGTGACAGAGAGGAGAACCTTGCTTTTGTCCAGCTCGCATGTCTCTGAGAACTCAGAAGGAACATCTGTCTGAGCAGCTGAGACTGATTTCATGAGATCAAGCACGCTTTGATTCTGACCAACTACGCACGCTCTTTTTTGTTGCTGTTGCATGAAATGTACTTCACAAAACAGGAAACCCAAGAAAATGAATATTGCATCCAGATTTAAAGCATGCACACTCTGCATGCAGACCCTCATCTTTCCATTTGATCAGGTTGTTGAAATACTAATGTACTGCTGCACACTAAATGCAAACTAATGATTCATATTAAATTCTGTACATAACATTTGAAATAGCATACTATATGTGTCCGGTTAAAGCTGCATGATTATGCCAGAAACCTAAATTTTGTTTTCAGTGATTAATGATGATTCATGTCAGTCGCAAAAGGACTTTAATTCCTTCAGATTCAGTGCGGTATATTTTGCGTTTCGCTATCAAACTGTGAATATATTACATACTTGAGCTATATTTTAATATAAATGACATTTCTATCACAAAAATCATTGTGACTAATATTCTAATGCAATTAACACCAAGCAAAAAATTTAAATGCCACATTGTAAATTGTAACCTTTGATGTAAACTGTAGTATATTTTATTGGGCATCACTAATTTCTTTCATAAGTTTATATTTTTGAGTCATGCTGTTAATATATGACTAAAACCCTCTCTTACTCAAGAGCTTTTAAAAGTGAGGTTTCTAATAACATTATCTATATCTGAAAGCTGGAAATGCTGGAAGAGAGGAGAGTTTTAATTACATCAATGAGGATGAGCGAAGCAGGGCAGCTTTCAGAATGTTTTGGTGAGGGATGTGTTTGATGAAACAGACATTACATTTGATTTCATGCGCTTCAAAGTTTCTTGTTACTGATATGATCCTTTTGTTTCAAAACATCTTCAATTTTGTTCTAATAAGACTTTCCCATGATTCATCTCTGAAAATAAAAGCGGATATAGCTCAGAGTTGAGCTGTCAGTGGGATCGTGACGGAGGTTTTCTCTGTAATCAGTAAGTTCAAAATCAGTTTGAAAAAGGAACATCTTTTTTTTTCTTTTTCTCTTTTAACAAAAATGAGAAATGTTTCACACAATGCTTGAATGTTGCAACAAAACCTTTTTAAATGAATGAATTAGTCTCAGCTGCGAGAAATGCTACTGAAGGCCATTTAAACACTCACCTTTGATTCTGACAAAAGACTTACCGTGAACAAAAATGAATTGATTGGACAGATATGTGAAAACTTGCTGTAGAATTCAATTCAATTCAATTCAAAAATTTTTGTATAGTGCTTTTCATGATACATATCATTGCAAAGCAGCTTTACACCAAAGAAGTGATCATCTGTCTTGGTAACAGCTAACCGTGTGTGTGTGTGTGTGTGTGTGTGTGTACTTGTATTTCTTACTTTGTGGGTCCCTGTGACCGGGAGCACACCAACA
>JAUMHP010000076.1:1313119-1334841 GCA_032361065.1 Enteromius trimaculatus
GAAAATAACTGCACACCTCAGAACGTTCGTCAGCCAATCAGATTCAAGCATTCAACGGCCCCGTAGTATAAATATATATATATATTTCTCTAATAACTGATTCAGTGGTCTAACATTAATTATTACCCCAGTTCTTTCTGGACAGTGAGATTGTGACTGAATGCTGCAGCTGACCAATCAGACGTCCTCCAGCTGTGTGTGAGTGTTGAGTAGTTTGAAGAGCGTACTCACACATGTTTGACTGACATGGCCTTGTGTTACAGCAGTTCAGTCAGAGCTGGCTGCTTCCTCTGGACACTGCTGAATGAGCTGTGAGCGACAGTAATCTGAGCCTGTTATCTGCTGCAGATCAAAGAACTCGGGATGCCAACTCTATTGTTGTTTTCTGTGTGTGTGTGTGTGTGTGTTCTCATGGGGTGGTGTTACCTGAAAAGGTAACAGGATTGAATAGAGACTTCAGCCGAGCTTCTTTTTCCCTCGTTTCTCATGTTTTCTTTTTATTCAGGTCAGCTCTTCAGGTAAGCGGCAATGTCACTGCGCCCTGAAGCTTTCTGAAGGCCACAGCGAAGCTGTCAGGGACGGCGTTTAACATGCTACGTCGCGATATACACACTCACATGTGCGTGTGTGTGTGTGTGTGTGTGTACACGCGTGCCTCAGGTCTACTGCTGCTAAATAAAAGAGTGGAGAATCATGGGAATCAAGTTTTACTTTTCTTTCTCAGATCTTCTCTTTTATTTTTGTTCTCCTGTAAGACGCTGATCTGTTAGTGTTATCCCAAAGCTGCTGCTCTGAAAATCCGCCTGCAGAAATACACTCACAAGACCAGAATTAGTTTTTTTGTGAATTGTATAGTTGTTGATAAATAGCATGGGCTCATCTTTGACTGCTCATCGACGCCGTGTTATATTGTACCACCACTAAAGGATGTCCTTTAGAGAAACTACAGCACAGCCATATCGCTTTTACAACAAAACTGCCACAGAATACAAATCATTTTCATAAAAGTTTAGTAGTAGATTTTAATAAATAAATAAATATAATTAATTAAATAATGCCAACTAAAGTTATATCAATGATCCTGCTCAAAGTGGAATTTAATTTAACATTCATTTACTTTTATTTAAATCCATCTAGCAATGGCATTCAGTTATTGTTTTGTGTTCACTGAAGATTTTTGTATGTTTTTTTGAATGACGTTTATTGATTGATTGAATTAGCTCGCCAAAGCTGCTTTTATTTGTTTAAAACACAATAAAAACAAACTATTCTAAATGATTTAAACTTACAATAACTGCTTTTTCTGTGAATAAACTGTAATGTATTTCTGTGATGTTCATCATTACTCCAGTCTTCAGTGTCACATGATCTTCAGAAATCATAATCATATACTGATTTACTGCATATAAGAAACATTTCTGATTATTAGAAATGTTAAAAAGGAGTGTGCTGCTTTATATTTTTGAGGAAACTGTTATCAGTTTTAATTTTCAGCATTGTATGATGAATGGAAAGCATTTACTTGAAATATTAATCTTTTGAAACATTTTAAATGCCTTTACTTTAAAAGATTGCTTTAAAAGATTGCTTGCTGTTTTCAAAGTTTTGAAGAGATTTATTCTTGTACAGATTGTGTTTGCTGAAAGTGTACAGTATGAAGTATGTATTTGTAAGAATATTAATGTAGTGTTCCACGTTCTGCTCTCACACAGGTCTTCCAGATCGCTTATGTGATCCTGAAAGCTGCAAACTCCCCTCGGCCTGGAAACTGGATTCTAGAGCGTTCTCTGGACGGGGAAAGCTTCATGCCGTGGCAGTATTACGCCATTACAGACACAGAGTGCATCACACGCTTCAACCTCACCCCCAGAACAGGCCCGCCGTCCTACATGCACGATGATGAAGTCATCTGTACTTCCTTCTACTCTAAAATCCATCCTCTGGAGAACGGCGAGGTGAGAAACACAAATATTCTGAAGAAATAATAACTTGTACTGTTTTATCTTTATCGGTTATCTTAACTTTAAACAAGTTGTTCATTTTGGTGGCCGTTTTACTTCCTCTCTGACTTCCTGTATGGTTATACCTCACATCTAACCCTGCTTTATCCCAATAATTACATGACTGAATACCACATAATAAATAAAAAGGAAATATTCAGAAATGTATTGACATTATTTAGCTGAACAACACAAGGATTCGTAAATAATGGCAATTTGGGTGAACTGTCCCTTTAAATGCATTTGAATATGTGGCACAGAGGCTTGAGGAACGGAGAAGCTCACAGAGCCTCGCTCCACTGCATCTTAAGTTACCTTGTTAACTGTAATTCTTAATAAGAGAAAACAGACAAGAGAAATATATTCACAGTCACAAACTCCAGTGTCCCTCTCATTCACAACCCACTCGATAACACACTCTCTCATTTACACAGATATCAGATCACATTTACATACAAACCAAACATGTAGAATTATGCATGTTTGCATTAATACAGCGCTAGTGCGTCTGACAGCTAATAGCAGACTGACATGAACACCCACACAGGGATGAGAAATGAGATGGAAGTTCTCTTACAGCAGCGGGTTAAATACAGTGTGTGTGTTTGCTGAAAGTCAAATTTACAGCTGTCGGATCTTAGGATTATATTCAGCAGCATTGTGTGTGTGTGTGTGTGTGTCGTTCTAATGAGGGAGGTGGGTGGAGATAGATCAAGCCTGGACTCAAATGTCGCTCTATCTCCTTTAAAAACCGACAGCATAAACTCACCCAGCACTAATTAGCACACATCATTAACCCAAGAAAAACAGCCCAGTACTGCACACACACACACACACACACACACACACACACACACACATCACTTCCTTGAGCTGCACTTGCATTAAAACTGTGATTGAATGTTGCTTATTTGTTTATATACAATGAACCCTCTGGTGGTCTTTGATCATTTTACACACACACAAACATTTTAGCTACAAATCAGCAAAGTGTTTGGTGGTGTCTACATATATCAAAACATAATAAAAATAAGTATTATTTTTAAGCAACTTAGCAAAAATAGCCCTGCATACATGCATCTGCTGGTTACACTGTAGTATTATATATGATGTTATATACGGAGAGTATGTTATTACACTGCTTAGTTGAATTTAATGAAACTAGCTCTGCCCACCAATGTGTGATTGGGCTAGTCATCATTAGATATTCGTTTAACATTAGCTGCAGTGGTGCAAACCGAAACAAGTATAGCGTTATTATTTTGACGTGACCAACCCGTGTTCATTTCCGCCTTTTGACAAAATTGTTACTCCCTTTTAAATTTCACGTCACATAAGAAAAACATTTATTTTTAATAAAATTTAATTTAAAACTGAAAATAAAGTACTGGGTAGGGTTAGGATAGGTGAAGGGAGGGCTTTATTCTGCCAATAAGGGTGTCAACCATGGCATACATTTATTCATTTGAATTCAAATGAACGTTTATACTCAAGTGTTCTGTTTTATAATGTGTGTGGATGTTCATCTGAGGTGCAGGTAACTGCCACTTGCAAAAGGTGGTATAAATACTAATACTTGCACTTAGTATAAATATAATTCATTGCTATTTGCACTTATTATACATAGCCTCTATCGCTATTTACACTTAGTGCAAACAGCCGCTGCCTTATATATATATACAGTATTTCTCATCTTCATCCACAATAAACAAAGTGTGAGGAAAGCCAGCGGGGTTAATTGTTTTATTCACATGATAGAAAGATTATGTACAAATGTTTAGTTAATGCACTACATTTTGAAATATATATAAACCAGTGCTTTATCAGAAGCACTCAAGATAAAGTGTTACCCTTGCCCCAAACAAGCTGGAGATTCAGTGACTCACTCATAAAGACAGTCATGTGTCGCAGTTCATCACTTCCTGTTTTCTTTCAGATTCACACGTCACTGATAAACGGGCGCCCCAGTGCAGACGATCCGTCCTCCACACTACTCAACTTCACCTCGGCACGCTATATCCGCCTGCGCTTCCAAAGGATCCGCACCCTAAATGCTGACCTCATGACCCTTGCCCTCAATGACCCCCGAGACATCGACCCCATCGTCACCAGACGGGTGAGTGCCTCAGCTGGAGCTGGAGGAGGACTGGGTTTTCATCGCTCAGCGTCATTCATACACCATCTGTGTGTGTGGATGTTTGGAGCTAACGCTGCCCTGCCTCATCCATTACCAGCCTCTCCTCCTCAGACAGATGGGTTTTAATTAAAATCATACAGTAATTAACAAATCAGCCCTCTCTTTCCCTCAAAGACGCCATATCACACGCCTCCACCCGCCCACTTCCTCCTACAAACTCATTAACTCGCTGATTGACCTGTTTCCATCAAAGAGTAGTTGCAGTGAAATGCAGGATTACGTTTCTCACATGCACTGAGCAATTTGGATAAATGAACCCAAAGTATTTCGTTCAAAGAGTCATTTTGCAATCTGAGAGGCTTAAGCCACACTGGTCGTGTTTGATGACGAGGCTGATTTAAAGGTGATGTGTGTCATTCTCATATCCAAGTGTTTTGTTGCGAGTTTGGTTAGTTGCCTCACCCGGGAAGTTTAATACTGTCCACAACCACCCTGACACACATTACAAGTGTAGTGTAAAAGTTTGCTTGTTTATTCAGTGACAGTATCTTTAATGTCCACGTGACTGTATTTAGTTATTATGGAAGAGATCTGAGCCGGATGATGACATCACTGAATCATCAATGACTTGATTTTAATGGAAAAATATCAAACTTGTAAAATGTGAATGCTACTTTATTGAAGAGACAAAATAATAAACATTAGTAGCATGCAATGTTTCACTGCTGACAACAAGAAAGTTGTTCTTTAGTAATCTACAATGTGTTTGTTGTGTTCATAGTCAGGAGCAAAGTGTCCATCTAGCCCTCACACTATTCACCTTAAAAGTGACACAAGTGTTTGTTGAGGTCTCACTCATTTGTCCTAATGTCAGCGTACAGTATGCTGGACCAGCAGCACACCAGTGTCCCGTGATGGTGACCAGCAGCCAGTGACCGAAGCTGGTACCACTGCGCACTGCATACGGTATGCTGAAGACCAGCAGTGTTGGGTTTTTCAGCAAAGTAGCAGTTCACATCAAGATGAATTCCTTATTTTGACTTTTACATTTAAAAATATTTTGGCAGCTTTGGGGGAAAAGTGCTTCACAAACTCCTGCTTTCATCGTGTGAGGGGTTATGTGAATTTGTGGCTGAAAGGCAGAGGTGTTCTTAGAGTTTAACTTATAAATACTTTACTTCCAAGATTCATCAGAAGCTCTCCGTCCAGGGCACAAAAGTGCCAAGTGGAAAAATAAATGAAATCATAGACAAACATGCTTCTGTAAATATTTAAACTAATAATAAACCTTGTAAGAAATAGACAGTTACTGTAGTTTTGCTCCTTGCTTCTTGTCTAGTGGATGCATTAATTAACTTATGTATTGCAGTAGATGTTGAGGTTAATGTGATCGCATTGCTTTTGTTTTTCAGTATTACTACTCCATTAAAGATATATCAGTAGGAGGCATGTGCATCTGTTATGGTCACGCTAAGGCCTGCCCTCTCAACCCATACAACAAGGTTTGTCATCTGAAGCTAAGCAATCTTTATTCTCAAATGACTTCATATGCGCACTGTAATTAGGGTTATTACTTCTAATTTGTTAATTACAGACTAATCGCTTTTGACCTTTAGAAAGCATGCACTCACAACAGTGGTAAAAATAATTCAATAGTTAAATAGTCTTACTATGTCTTATATGATCAAGATGGTGTATTTTGTGGTACAGTACATATTTGTTGTGTGTTTTCAGAAGATGGTTTTTTTAATTATAATTTTTTTTTACAGTAGCACAACATGTCCAGCACATTTTCATCTAAAGGGCAAACATTCAACAACACAAAACCAACAATTGGATGCATTTTCAATAGATGAATAGGTTTCATTTGAAGTATCACTTTAAATGTTGAGCACAGACCAGACAAGAACATATCAGTACACAAGGGTTGCAGACACTCGCAAGGTTCTTTGCCAAAAAGAGAAAACGAAAAGAATGAAGAAGTAGATGGATAAAGAAAAAATAGTTAAAGAACGGATCTATTCTGATCTATTGATCTATTCATTTAAAAAGTATTTAATATCACTCTCCTAACCTCAGCCTAGAAACATTCATCAAAATCACACCTTTACCGTTTTCTAGTTTAGGTCTGGTGACTCGTGACTTTAAGGAAATTCTAACCGAATTCAAAAGTTCATAATTTTATGGCTAATATGCTGAAATTAAGTTGTTCTGTAAATGAATGTTGGTGCTTTAACATTATGTTAACAAAAAAATAAAAGTTAACCTGCTTACTTACTCTTTCATCTCACTTTTTGGTGAAAAGGAAGTTTCATGTTGAAATGAGTGCTCCACTTAAGTTCCCATTAATGGGAGCACCCGTGATTTTGACATTGACAAGCCCTGTTAGACCACCAAAATTAGCCTCTTGCCTGTTATTAGGCAATTGTTTCACCAGTTGTTTTACACCGATTGTAGCGTGACTCACTTACTCTGTTCTGTATTGTGTTTCCCATGTGTTGAGTTTTGATTGAGAAGGCATTCTCCAAACAGCCCACAGATGGTTTGATTGACTGTTTGGTTTTGACATCAGAAATTCAGCTGTGAGTGTGAACACAACACTTGTGGTGAGAGCTGTGATCGCTGTTGCCCTGGTTACAACCAGAAACCCTGGATGGCGGGAACCTTCCTCACACGCCACGTCTGTGAAAGTAAGGAGTCTCAACCATGTCCCACAGAACTGAGCAGTTATGTCCTATTTAGGTGTGCTCTAGAAACATCAGTTCATGTTATATGGCGTATTTATATTACACTATGTTAATACAGCTTAATATGAATTAGCTTGAGCCTTTCAGTATGATTGGTTAATTAGTATTTCAAGACTGGCTGATATCATAGTTTAACAGTACTGGGACTCTCCACTGCTTGCATGTGCACATTCTTCATAAAATGTTGAACCTATTAAGACAATATGAGATTTATCTGTCTTTATAAACACCGAGCCATTGAATTATTCACTCAACTAAAAAAAACAAAAAACATTAATTTTCCAGGACTTAACCAGATGTCTTAATGATTGTTTGTTTAAAGCATTGTTAAAAAAAATAATTCAGGAACAAAATTTTTTATGTGGAATTTATTTCTTTTTTGCAAGCAAAAACACACATAATAGCTTGCAAAAGTGCAATATTAACTAGATTATAGAACCAAAGTATTAAAGCAATAATCTAGTTGCCTTCTTGTTACTCTTTTTTTTGTCACTCCGTTAAGGAACGAGCCAGGCTGCAGTGGCTGGCTTTAATGGGACGTTCTTGAATTAGCAACCCAGATTGAGTTCTCTTTTTGGACTATCAGTGGAAGATCTGCTGTTCATAGTGTCAGCACACCTGTTCTGTGTCTGAATCATTGCTGTGCCAGTATTTAGATCAACTCTTGCTCATGTGATTTTGTCGTATTATCAGTGGCACGTGTCAGGAGCTGCTTGTAAAGCTGTGCTGCTTCTCTTGTTGTTGCATAATCATCTCTTTATTTGCCAGAGTGTAACTGCCACAACAAATCAGAGGAATGCTACTACAATCAGACTGTGGCCGATGCTAAGCTGAGTTTGAATATTCATGGTGATTATGAGGGAGGCGGAGTCTGCCTTGATTGCTCTGACAACACAGGAGGAGTTAACTGTCAGTCATGTGTAGACGGCTACTACAGACCGAATGAGGTGAGTGGCTTTATATATACTGGTCAATGGCTATGGGGCAACTTTATTTTTAAGGCAGGGATCGGTGAAGGCAGAATCAAATGTTTTTTGTTGTGTGATTTAGCATTATGTGAATATTTTTCCCAGATGAGTCCATATGATCCCTGGCCCTGCAGACCCTGCTCATGTGACCTGAGAGGATCACAGCACTCTGCATGTGTCCCAGACGAGAGCCAGGCCACCGCAGGTACAACACAACACCGTCGACACCTACGAAATGTTTGTGCTGATCGGATCACTGAAGTAGCATACGGATGTCGTTAGAAGCAGGTGATCACATTGAACTGTCGTGTTACAGTCATCCTTCCTGAATACATCACGTGGAAGATGGAATAAAGTGGGCCAGTTGTTTCACTGTAAATGATCTGAATACGTGACCTTTTCTGGATGTCTTTAAAAGATGGTAATAACAGGGAGCACAATAATTTGTAGAATGGCATTCATTTTACAAGTTCTTAAAAGGTTAGTTTACCCAAAAATGAAAATTCTGTCATTTTATTTGCGCAAAGAAAACAAAAATAACAAAATTTCTTCTCCCCTAAGTTATGTCTTCTGCCATTGTAGAGAGTATCACAAAGCATGCGTACACTTTCCTCTAGACGTAAATGACCGCAGATTATGCACATCATTTTTATTTTTGGGTGAACTATCCCTTTAATGCACAGTTTATACATACTATGTTATTTTGTAAATCGCTGAGTTTCATTCAGGCATGGCAAAGCAAACCGTCACTGGACCACTTCAGTTTTGCACAAGTCATTTTAGATAAAGTAGCAGACCTCCTAAAGCATTATTAAGTGTATTGGTTTTAGCTCGCTCTCATTTATCTTTGCCTAATGGAACACTGTAAAAAAAAAAGAAAGAAAAAAAGGATGACAACTTACCCCACTCCCTGGTTTTCACAGGGTAATTCTGGCAAAAATAATTCGTTTTTTTTTTGCCTTCGTATACTGGGGTGTTTTGTTGTGTGTTAGAGCTCAGGCTGTAATGGTGTGTTTTCTTGTCTCTGCAGGTTTGGCAGTGGGCTCGTGCATCTGTAAGCAGGGATACGCAGGTGAGAAGTGTGACAGGTGTGCGTTTGGATACACAGGATTCCCTCTGTGTGAGCGATGCAGCTGCAGCAGTGAAGGCAGCCTTAACCAGGATCCCTGCCAGCTGCCCTGTGTGTGTAAGGTACGACATTAACACCGGCCTCCCTCTGCTTACACAGCCACCATCCCTGCTCCAACAATCACCAAAATATTATTATACTTTGTGTACTTTGATTATTCGATGCTTACTTGGAATAGATACTTGTGCACCTATTTTATTATGTTTTCCCTTTGTGCCTGTGGCAGCCCATATGGTTAAAAGTTTAACATTGCACTTATGAAAAACATTATCTCATAACTTCTGCATCATGCATTCTAGAAATGTGCTCTGTTATCCCCTTTGGTCATTTTAAAGAAGCTTTTCTTACATTACTTCTCGTGCAAAATTTGCCTCACTAAACGTGTTGATCAGATGTTTGATTTTCTGAGAAATGTTTTCGTGGAGGTCAGTGCGATTCCTCGGGTGTGTAGGTTGGGGTCATGATGTTTAGATATTTATGGATGCCAATCTGTATTTGTGAAATCTGCTGTTCACAGTATGCTTTTAGAGTTGATCCTGCATCAGCCAATTACAAAGAGTGGTTTCTAGAGCAACTGTGCAGGATAAACTTTGACACTGGTTGGGTTAATTATTGAGATGTGGAAGATCGGGCAGACACAGTTTGTAGGAAGTACAGAGAACCTGCAGCATTAATGATTTAACAAGCAGCTCTTCCTAAAGTTAGGGTTAGAGATAATTACACTCGCTGATCAGTTACCTCAGTGACGGGGATCTTCACTTAGCTGACAAACATCAGAACCTCTGCATTGAGCAGTCAGATATTTATGTATAACAACTATGAGAAGCCTGAAACCTTTGCTAGATGGCCAAGAGCTCATAAACGCAAATACTCTGAAGAGCAACGGCACAATGGAGAACTACAAACAGAGCAAGACACTAAATACTTACCTTGTTCATTTAGCAAGTACTTTTAAACAAAGAGAATTACAAATATGCTAACTAGCTAAATTATACAAAGAAATAGCTTGGATTGCACTTGAATAAATCAGTACTGTAATGTAAATGTAATGTTTTGTTTCTTGGCTGGTAATGTTGAGATGACAGGATTGGTTTCTGTCCTCTTTCATCCTCTGGCTCTGTGTCCTCCGGAAGATTTGCCAGTGCTGAGCTACAAAACACATGCAAGACATCAGACCTGGCCTATGATCATTATGGTCAAAGCGTAGTAAACGGCAGGCTCTTAGCACAGATCATTGACAGAGAGCTCATACTCCCAACCAGAGTGAAGTGATTCCAAATTAAAAGCCAGAGATGGTCCACGGACATAAGCTGGTCAGTTTTCAGGACCTAAATTTTCAGTACGTAACAGAGGGTAGGTAAGGGATGTCACCATCAGCTGGAGTGACTGGAGTTCTCCCCGCTGAGTGCCAAGAAGACTTAATCAGAAACTGACTGTTCAAATACATTTGACAAGAAATCTGATGTATATTTTTACAAATTGACGAAAACTTCAGGAAAAAGAACCAAAAGATCCTGCAATTCAAAGAAACAAATGGCAGCAAAACAAGGATTTGCATTTATCAGTTTATGCTAATATGTTGAGTTTTGTGTTAAAATCATACCCAGTATATTGTATTGTTAAGCAGTCATTGCCTGATGGACAGAGAATTGGACCTCTAACCCAAAAGTCATGCGTTCAAGTCCCAGGTCCGGCAGGGATTGTAGATCATCAATACCTCGACTGAGGTGAGACCCTTGGGTAAGGCACTGTTCCCCGGGCGCTGAGCACTGGCTGCTCACTGCTCCGTGTGTGTGACAGGTAACGACCTTCAAAATGGTACAGTATAACACTTTTTTCAGTAAGTCACTAAGTGACAGAACTATTTTTGTCTACATTTTCTCATGGTATAAACGCACCTGGGTGCGCTTTTTAGTGAGACACAAAATATGTACCAATAAGTACATATCACTGCAGTTTTCAAATGCAATAAACACTAGAGGCACTAGAGACACCTTTTATTCCTTTCCAAACAAATTTCGATTATTAAAGAGTAATTTCTGCACAGTTGCTTAAAGAATATCATGTGATGACTTCAAAACAATATTGATATGCTGGGAGATTTTAAAACTGGCGTTGTCATCACGCATATCCAGCTTCATATCTACATTATGCGTTTCAATAGACAGTAGGTTTGTTCGGTAGCTCACGGAGAACAGAGATGTACTTGAGAGACGAGGAGCTGCTAGGTTTAGGGTTGATTTGGTGTAGGGCATATTTCCAATTATTTATTTTTTTTTTTGATAGAGCTTTAACTTTTACCAACACTCCATGGATATTTCAATTCTGAACTGCTGCAGTGCATACCTATATCATCCTAATAAATGTGCCAGGGATCATGTACCAAACCTTGTTTCAGTGCCATTCAGCAGACATTTCTGTGTTTTACTCTTGATCTCACAGCTACTCTTTTGCTCAGTCTGGCTGTTAACAGACCTAAGACAGGTAAGATGCCGTTTTGAATTTAAAGCAGGTGACAACGAGGCTGAGAGGTAAAGACTGTTCAGTGGCGTTTTTGTCTAAAAAATGTTTTTGTTGTTGTTGTTTTTCTTCAGAAAGAAGTATTGTTCTATTGTTAAGCAACAGTAAGCTACATTCCTTAAACACTTCAGTCCCTCACAGCCTTGCTTTCATTCCAGTTAGAAATTAAATCTGGCACAAAGGTCTGTGGCAGCATTAGCTTTCTACAGACTGCTCATCCTGAATAAGACAACCAATTAAGCAAGAAGGCACTGAATCAGAAAGGCCACCGTTCAGGTTGTGAGGAATCACACACAAGCCTGTGGTGAAACATTCTTAATAAATGGAAATGAAAACACAGAAAACTGTTGCCTTTGTTATCTCTGGCCAGTTCAAGTGCTATATTCATACAGCACGTGTTCATTTATTGTTTACTAGATGCTGTAAGAGGAAATGGTTGGAAAGGGACATGCACCTTTTTGTGTGATAATGATACTCAAAGACTGGAAGATGGCATTAGCTTGCCTGAACAATGCTGGTCCAAAAAGCACAATGCGCTTCAACAAAAGCCACCATGAAGGATCTAAAGAACATGCTTTAGGAAGAAGAGGCATTAAGGTCTGGGTTAGTTTAACTTTGAGAAGTGAGATAAACAACAGTCTGGTGCAGGGGAGCTAGATGAATATATAGCTGAATCTCATGAAAACAGATTCAGAGTACAGGAACCTTCAGCTGAACATACACACTGTAATAAAATGAAATGCAACATGGTGCAATGCATTATTCAGACACAAGTAAAACATGTGAAAATTCAACATGGAAAATGGCTTCGTATGAGAACAGTACTGTAACGCCTGTTAGTCTGCCTCTGTTTAGTTTTGCTTTCATTGCTCGTGTTTTCCTGTTTTTCCTTATTTGGTCTTGTTCCTGTTCTTGTTTAGTTAATTATTTACCCGATCCACCTGTGTTCCTCACCTGTTCTGAGTTCTCCCTAATGTTGTCTTGTTTAAAACCCGGTTGAGTTTTGTCTTGTTTGTCGGTTACTTTCATACTTTTTGGGAAACAGAAAGGTTCTTCAGATGTTAACGGTTCCTTATGGAAACATTTAGACAAATAGGTCCTTCTATGGTTCGTGAAGCACCTTTATTGTGCTTAAGCGTGTTTTTCCAGTCGTTCAGTGGGAAAGCACTGCTGTTGTATAAACCCAGGAGGCCACATGAACAGCAAATCAGACACAAATCGCCAGAACAGCCTCTTCCTCCTGTGAAGACAGCAGGTGGGAATGCTGATTGATTTCAGTCTCATCGAGGGACTTAGCAATTTTCCAGCGAGGGAAGTGAGTGTTTTGCAATAAAACATGCAACAGACCCAGTGATTCAGCCTGTCCAGAGTAGGTGGACGTTTGCATGAGGGATCTGACAACCAGTTCCAAGAAAGCAACAACAGCCATTGATTTTCTATTTCTGTGTCAAAACTCACAATATAAGGTTAGGTGTTCCTCTGACACCTCCAATTTCAGCGTAAGAGTGAACGCCTTTATTTGAACGCTGCTGTGCAGTTATAGACGCATATCTGATGTCGTCTCTGTTCTGTGTAAATTAAGGACTGCTCGAGATCTGCTTTACACTTTGATGACAACTCACTCGCATCTTTTTTTTTCTCGGCTGTCAAATTAAAAAAAAAAATAGATTAAAGTCTTTCGATGCACTAGAAAATAGAAAAAAATTGAGCCACTTCAGTTTTAATGCAGGCCTAGAGAATCTGATCAAGAAGGGTTTGACAGGATTTCTCTGGATGAACAGATGAAGAGTGAGCAGAGGTGAAGCATGCTTGGCTTTGCTCAGATGAAGAGGCTGTGATGGTTTCAGATTATAGAGGCAAGCTCTGTTCAGTAATGGCTGGGCTCAGGCAGAGCGCCAGTGTAAATGGGACATTAAGAAACATCAGTAAATGACACCCACAGACGGGATGGACTCGCTCCAGGTGCTGCTGTCGGATGCCAAACTTGCAGATAGCTGTAATATACAGAAATAAATGAAAGTGTCAGAAACACAGTCTGGTGACTGGAAGAGAAGAGGTCCTCATACTGTAGTTAGTACTGGATTCACACAGTAGGGGTGACTCGATGGTCAGAATTCATGAACTGACCTAAAGAGTGTGGGTGTGAATCTGAATTGAGCTGGTCGCGTCACTCAGGAGCCTGAATTCAGTTCAATCCAACAATTCCACACAGAGCAATTTCACTTGTTCACCATGGCACAAAGAGACTCTATCACATAGATATTACACTATAGGGACTGTGTCTGTTCCCCGAACTAGAAAATACAAACAACATGGTGAGCAGAAGAGACTTAGTCCCAGAAATCTCACTGATGTACATATACTGTAGCCACACTTATTAGTTACAGCAGTTGTTCAGCAGAAGATCTGAATGGTGTACAATCCCGGTTACACACACAGATGTGAAGATGTCCTGCAGCTATTGAAATAAACACAATGGAAGAATAATGACGTTTCCTTCACTGTAGAGGTTTGTACACCTGTGTGTGTGTGTGTGTTTGTTTAACTAACACACTTCCCATGGGTTAGTGCTGCTTTAGCAGTGTTTAATAGTGCATGCAGCCCAGTTTCACTCAACAGTCTCTCTCTCTCCCTCTCTCTCTCTCTCCCTCTCTCTCTCTCTCCCTCTCTCTCTCTCTCTCCCTCTCTCTCTCCCTCTCTCTCTCTCTCTCTCTCTCTCTCTCTCTCTCTCTCTCTCTCCCTCTCTCTCTCTCTCTCTGCAGGAGCATGTGGAGGGACCGGACTGCGACCGCTGTAAACAGGGATTCTATAATCTCCGTGGAGACCGTCTCCGTGGATGCGAGAAGTGCTACTGTTCTGGTCTATCCAGCCTGTGTGCTGAATCCCACTGGGACTACAGTAATGTAGGAGTGAAGCCGTTTCTTTACCAGTGTGTGTGTGTGTGTGAGAGGGAGACAGGAGTCTCGTTTCTCATTAGTTAAATCTTAAATCTCTCCTTGGCTAGTGGGATTCATTCTTATTAAGCAGTAATGGCTGTTCTTACACACACATGCTCACATGATTCACATGGAGATTTTCCAGTTTAATGAGTGAGCAGAAGTTCCTGGTCATCATGTTTAGGAGTGAACTGTCGTGAGTGCAGTCTGTACACACACACACACACACACACAAAGGGGACAGAAGTTAGGAAGGGTTAAAGGTTAATAGTGTATGGGTCCCAGGTATTTTCTGCATCAATTTGTGTGTGTGTGTGTGTGTAAGAGAGAGAGAGAGAGAGATGCTACCAGCATCTGTCTGTACAATTAAGCTAACCTTGAGTTGTCTTTTCAGAGCTCTGCAAGCTTTAATTATGGCCGTGTGTGTGCGCGTGTGTGCGCGTGTGTGTCAGTATTGCTCATGCTTGTGTGAAAGAGTGTTAGTTTTTTCAAGTGTGTGTGTATTCTGTGCCTTTGATGTACAGGCAGGTCTAATTACTTTAAATGTTCTTATTAAGTGATCAAACATTGATGAAACTGTCTGACACAAAGTCTTACTCGAAAATGAATGCTTTACTATACTGAAAAAGGCCTTACAATTGGGTTTGGTACAGATTATATGATTATATGATGTACACAGATGAACAAATCAGATCAGTCTTTCTGTTAGGCTAGAATTTCACTCACAATGCCAGTGAATCCAGTTATACAATAATCTAATACAAATAAAGTGAATGCACAGAAAGTTCAGAGGCTACTGTCACAAAACTGTCTACCAACATTCTTCAGAATAGAGTTCTTTGTGTTCAATAGAAGGAAGAAACACTTACGATACAGGTCTGGCAATAGTGTAGGCTGAGAGAAGGATGTCCACTAACAGTAACTCTGTGACTCCATGTCAACTAGCTGTCATTAGAGTATTAGACCGTCTGCTTAATATCTTCTAACACTTTATTTTAATGAGTCCACAACATACTACATACTGACTATCAGAAACTTTATGTCAGCTTATTTAGTCCGACATTATATTGAGTGGCCTTAACGTTGGTGTTATAGATAGGGTTAAGTGTGGATTAAGGTGTCAACGATGCAATTATAATTACAGAAATTAATTACAGATGCAATTACAGGCAGGAAATTCTAAAAAAGAAAAGTAAAAGTACAATGTAAAATCATGCATGTGCACAATAAGTGCATTGTACTAAATGATTAATTGAAATATAGTTACATGCTGTAGTACTTAAGACCAACCAATATAAAGTGGGAGAAAAGGATACATGCAAAAATACAGAAGATCATAATAAAAGAACACAGAAGCACTACTAGAACAGAACTGCTGTAACTTGGAGGAATTCATTTGCCGACTGCTCTAATCACAATGGAGGACGACTGATTATGAGGTTGTGATACGCCAAAAGAGAGAATGCTGGACCTTCTGCACGTGAATGTTGCTTAATCATATCTTTTGTCATTTGAATTTGATGAGCACACTGTATATGTCTGTAGCACTGCTGCCTGGTGTGAGAGACCGGACTGTTCTGGTGTGTTTCAGGTGGAGGATATGTCTGGATGGTATCTGACAGGAGCAGATGGGGAGGGGCTTGTGTGGGCGGTGCCCAGCAGAGAGACGGCCCACCAGCTCACCGTCAGCCAATCAGATGCGCAGACTCACCTGACAGCTCCGTACTACTGGAGCGCCCCGACTGCTTACCTGCGCAAGAAAGTGAGTGTGTGTGTGTTTAAGAGTGTGTGTGTGCTAGTCTGAGCTGGCACACTGTGCTGATGTATAATGTTCTGTAACGACACCGTCACATAACCACAATACAGACATCATTTATCATCATTATGTTACAGGCTCATTTAGCCTTTCATTTGCCCTTGATTTAACTTCAGTGTCTGCAGGGGGAGAGACACAGCTGGGGACTTAATAATGGGAGTATGAAAAATTAAATCAGAAGAGTGTACGGAACCGAACTGTCTGAGACTCGCCTGAGTTTAATTCCAGACAGTGTTTATTACCTGTATCATATCATATCATAAATAAATAAAATAAGTATGTATCAGTAACAATATAAAGAGTGAGCAGAGAGACTCTGATATTTTTGGCGCACAGGTCAATGTGTGAATATATGTTTGCTGTACCGACATATAAGCCACTGTAAAAGTATGCAGCATGTTTTTCGCTTTTAAATGGAAAAAGCAATGGGTCCCACTTTATATGAAGTGTCCCTAATACCTGTGTGCTTCCATAGGAACTGTATGTAGTACTGTATGTAGCCACAGTGTAAGTACACACCGGTACATCTACAACAACACACACATGTGCAGTTTCAGTGAGATCAGGTCTGTTAACTATAGAGTGCGGGACGATATTTTAAGAAATACAACTAAATACAGTAACTAAAATGTTAATCCATGTTAAAATGCTTTGAGCACACACTAAACACTGTCCAAACCCAATCCGTTTTTGCAGGAATTCTAGCACTTTCTAGGGGGTTAGAGTTGGATTTTGCAGTTTTAATTATAAGATAAGGGACACCCTCGTGGAGACAAAAACACTTGACAGGTCCTTCAATTACATGGCAGGGAACTAGTTAAACCTTCTCAAAGCTTGCTCTCAATCTGTTCAGTTAATTGTAGGTGAATATCGGTTTCCTGAAATATCACAATGCTGTTGTACTGAGTGAGAAACTGCTCTAAATGACTGGATGAGAGAGCATCATGAACCCGTCCAGATCTAGTACCTAGTGCTGTGTCGTGGCTGTTCACACTGGAAGTGTGTTTGTGTGTTTTCTGATGTAAACATGTGCAGATGGATGTGTTGAGGCCTTTAAAAACATCTTCCCTTAGAGCTCAACTAATCCTCACTCATAACGTAACATCAAAGTTTTATGACTCCTGCTTATATAACTTGTGTACTAATTAATAACTAATGTTAATACTTGATACGCGTGTTTACTCAAGATCTAATCTTTGAAAGACAAATGAAGGTTTTTAATGAAACAGTTCATCGTATAAAGTGGTTGTGTCTCTTCACAAGACTTGGAGTAACCTGCTCAATGGATTAGTTTTATGATGCCTGTATGACTTCTTTTGGCTCTTGTAAGTTTTGGTTGTGGCGTGGATTTCGGCACCGGGACAGATACCCCTCAGGTTTTATGCAAATCTCTTATTGCGTGTTATTAACTAAAGGAATAACATTCACACGAACACTAGTAATGTACATTAAGAAAGGGCTGTGAATTCATCTGCTCCTCTCCGCACATCCAGCTGTGAGCGAGCTTTAGAAGAATGAACACACACACACGCGCGCGCACCGTGAACGAGAGGAATATGCTTGTGACTGTCCTGCGTCTTCAGATGTGCGAGCTGTTAAAGTGGGTCGCCGATGTGCTTTGACCTCTGAACTCTCGTCACTGCTAATGATGCCATTACTCTGAGTTTCAAGGAACTGTCAGCATTCATCTAAAAGGCTTTTCATATCCACGTACAGTAGATTATTCTGCACGTTTGATTGACTTTTAAAGTTTTAAATGAAGGATTCATCCTCATTGAATGCTCATGCATAAAAAAAAGTGTTTCTGGGTGAAACTCTTGATGTCTGTCAAGATCATGGCCAGGTCAATAATTACAGCTTTCTTGAAGCAACCGAAGCTTATGTTTAGGATCATTAGGATTATTTGCACTGTGACATTAGTTCAATAAAAAACATTATCAACCAAATCCACATTACTGTATATAGCAAAATACATACATACATAAATAACAAAGAAAAAACTATTAATCACATTCATTTACATAATATATGTTTGTGTTTGTATATTTATTATGTATAGATAAAAGCACACACATGCAGTATATTGTATATTTTGAAAATATTTACATGCTTATATTCATATTATAAATAAATATATTTAACATATAAACATAATGTATTTTTTTTAATTGTATGCATGTATTGTTTGTATTTATATATACTGTACATAATAAATATACACAGTATGCATACCTATATAATAGGACCGATTTCGGATGCAATTAATCGTTTGACAGTACTGTTTTTATTTTTCTTCTGCTTTTGCACCGTAATATGTATATAAACCCCTTTTCTGCCAGAATTAAAATAAACAAATAAATAAAAGATATTTTTCTTGCAATTGCAGGTTTATATTTTACAGTTTACATTTTGCCATTGTAAATCTATATCTTGCGATTCAGAATTGCAGTAATATATTTACAGTAATGTGCACAGTTTTTCATGACTTTAGAGTCAGACTCGTTTAACACTGGAACTAATGCTTTCCCTAAAAGAGAACATCACAGGAGATTTAGACTGACATGCACTTACACACATCTGCAATCATTTCTATTAAGCATGGGACATTAAAGTTTTTAAATGCTGGATCCTAAGAGTTCATACAGATTCACAGTTTCTACTGAATAGCTGCATATTTGACAGGGTGTCTGGTAATAGTTAATCTCTATGGCAACAGCCTCCTTCGGTAAGATGGTGTTAAATAAGAGACCTGCTCATACTTCCACAGAGACATTCAGACATTTTTACATTAAGAGTTTAAATTGCTGTGGACAAAGTACACATTACCTGGAAATAGTGGGTCTTTACCACGCTCGCTTGCGGATTTCACATACGGACCGGTGTGATGGAGATTATGTGCAATTTGATACCACTTCCTGAAAAAGAGAACTTTTGCATAAAAAAATCCCAAAATATATATATTTTTTTTCTCTCTCTCTCTCTCCAATAGACATTTTCCAATAGGCGATTTTTCAAATGATTCCCATGTGATTAATGATAACACACAATAAACGTTTGTATAATTTAAGTGAATAAAATAAACACAGTTATTGTTGTTTTATTGAAGTAATACTTTAGCACACAATCAAGAGCGGTTTTATATTATACAATAGTTAAGTTAACAAGATGGTAGTTAATAGTGGGTAACATGCGTTTTAGGCACAGTATTGCCTTTTTCCAGTTAATGAATGGAGCACTCAAATATTCAAATATACAATATTCTAACAATAAATAGCACTTTGCTGTTTAATGTGGAGTGCATTCAGGAGAAGCAGCAGCATAACATGCACATGAATCGTCTCCTCTGCTTTAATACCAGTTATCACACAACATAAACACGAATCAACATCAGAAGGTGCGGTGGTGCCAAAATCTATCATCCTGTCTCATGTTCATTAGAATGTTTAATGTTCTTCAATTTTCATGTTTGAATTAATCATAAATAAAGTTTTGAATACATTTGAATAAAGTTTTTATGACAGCCTCTATTTAAATATTTATATTTCAGACAAATTACAATAATATAATTATGTAATTGAAAAGTTAGTATTATACTTTATTATATTTTATTATACTTTTATTATAACAAAAACTTCACTTTTGTACACAAATCAGTTCATGATAACCTGAATTTAACCTTATAGTAATGTAGTAACTGACTTTAATGTATATATTTTACTCTTTTTTTTTCTTTTTTGGGATCATTTGCCATGTACTGTACCTGATATATACCCAACATAATTGATGCTGAATCAAATCAAATCAAATCATTGTATTTTGCATTGATATAAGCACACGACATAGATTTTCTAGTTGATTTTGCCAACACAGTCTCACGACCAATTCATACGTAATCATACGAGGTGGCAAAATTGTGCTAATTCGTATAAATTCATACAACCTCACTCGTATGATTTGTCTAAACCCTGGTAATTCGTACGAATTGACAACTCATAAAATACATATGATGAATTTTGTACGAATTAGCCACCTCGTAAAATACTGTATGTACGGATTGGATTTTGCTGTTATATATTTTATGTAGTATATTGCCTTAAGTATACTGTATAGTGCATCCTTGACCTGTCCACCATATCACTTTTACAGCATGTATGTTACCAACTATATTTGTATCACGTAGTAAGTGTTTTTAATAAAAGACACTTGAGGTGGTGCCTGTATATCGTCTCTGATCACATAAACATCAGCAGCATCAGGGACAGAGTCTACAATCACAGACACACACATCTAACATCCACTCGTTTAATGTTGCTTACAGAATTCTTAAAGAAAGTGTTTCCGCCCGTCTAGACTCAACATATTTAGTGGTCACTGACATTCACACATGGTATGAGTTGACTGTGTGCGTGTTTATGTACTGCATCTCTCCAGATGTTTGTAGCCCGTCTGTGTGTGTGTCTGTAGGTGGGCTCTGGTCCATATCAGGCCCACACTGGTCTCTGTTTGGTATTTAGCCGCAGCGGGAGGAGCAGAGGTTAAAGGGCTGATTTTGTGCAGAGGTTGGGGGGCAGAATGCTCTGGAGTTGCTTGTCTTTAGTTTTAAGGTGCCCAGTGGACGGCCTGTTTCTCATTTCCTGTAAGATGTGCCGGAGGCAATGCTCTAATTTTCACTCTCTCCCTTCATTTTTCCCATTTAGTCTACATCTGCTCATGCTCAGTCTTAGTATTCGGGTATTGATTTGTGATTTCTTTGTAATCTAAACTCTCACTAACAAATCATAAAATGGTTCTGTGCCAGTGCCATTATTTTTTGGCAGCGCCTTATTTTCTTTGTTAGTTGAAGAAACACTGAGTATAATGTAAAAACTATGGTGTATTCTATAGTCTAGCATTTTTATCCGTTATACCATAGCACTTTTGTAGACCAAGTGGAAGTGGTTATTACATTCATAATAATATATATAAATATAAGTGGTTTGAGTGACTGTTAACCTGAGCATGATTCATTTTTGCTGCTTGGAGTCAAGTGATTCTCGAACACTCAGAATCTGGTTCCAAACGACTGATTGATGGCTAGAAGCAGTGCTTGTACCAGTAACATAGTGTGTGTGTTTTAATTCCTGAAATGATGTTGCTAAAAAGAACATTATTTTGTGTATTTGGTGTAATGCAATGCTTATGTGGTTTAAGGTGCAAAAAAATTATTTTCCACACACTGTACATTAGTGTATCTACTCTAAGCCCCGCCCCCTTGAAACGGCTCAATTTGTACAAAGCTCATCGTTCTAAAAAAGTAAGGTGTGCTCTAATTGGTTGGCTCTCCAGTGCACTGTGATTGGCTGAATACCTCAAGCATCTGATGGAAAATTTCCGCACCCCCTTACCATCACGTGATGCTGCGTTATGCTGATCATGACTTAGTTCTGTGTTTCTACACGCGGTGTTGCATCACGCCTCGTAAACATAACA
>JAUMHP010000076.1:1343681-1354448 GCA_032361065.1 Enteromius trimaculatus
AGCTTATGATCTATGATCAAATCATTCACAAAAAGTGATTTAGTAGAAAGGGACCTGATATTCAGTAATCCCAGCTTCATTTGTTTCTCTGTATTATAAACAGCTTTTATTTTTTGAACATCAATTAAATTGTTACTCTCAGTTTGGTTTGGTTTTCTGAATTTTCTAGTTCGGGGAACAGACACAGTTGAATCTAATTGTTATACTTTAATCAGATTGAACAAAGACATTTCACTAAGATCAAGGTATAATATATTTATCATTAATAAATGTCATTAATAAAATAAACAAACCAGTGAAAGGGAATGAAGCCGAGAGGATGGAGCTTACAGTAGGTCAGTGCTGTGATCTTGTCTAAGGCTTGTCCATTTGTAACATCTAAAACATGTTTATGTTTAAAGAAAGACAATAGGACTGTCTTCATTTGTGTTGGGAACAGCGGGTTTTGACAGCAGAAGAATGCAGTGCAGCAGAGTGCTCAGTGGGATGCTTACAGAAGTTGTTTTCATGACCTACATTACACAGAAAGTCTTCTTTACCTGCAGTGTTATACATAATGAAGTACACACCAGTCCCTCCTAAACACAACAAAACTTTATATATAGTATTATATATAGTATAAATATATTTAGTATTGTACTGTATGTGTTGTGTGGTTTACTTATAATGTTAATAAAATCATTCCATAGCAAACACTATCAACACCCCTCCTGCTATGAGTGTTTGGACAAAAATAAAGCAATCGTTTCCAAACAGAAATCATTATAAAATAATTTACTTACATTTTGTGATTCAGCTGCGGTCAGATCATGTACCTCTTCATCTTTCAACAAATGCTTCTTATGAACTCTTCATGACACTGTGCCTTGATTACAAAACAAATCACGATCCAGCATGCCATTAAAAATCTCATCCTTAAGCTACCTTCTGATATCTGTACCTGAACGAGCTGTTTAAACCAAATGCATCAAAACTGATGTTCTTTCACTCGTTTTGTCCCGACGGCAGACTTCGAGGGAGTGGACCGTGTCCAAGAGTGAACATGCATCTATCTACCGTATCCAGTGTAGACCAGATAATGGCAGTGATTGTAATTTTTATTTGCTTTTGACAAGACGTCACACTGACAGAAACCCTTCAAGGAGTAAGAGGCTTGAAGGGTGTAGGGAACCAAAAAACTGTTTCTTGAAGTGCAAACCGTCATCATGCAAAGGATCATGGGGGCCTGAAGCATTCATCACTGTACCCTGTGAAATCCTTCATTTAGAAGGGCCCTTTGAAGTGGTCAGTTTTGAGCACTTCGTATTGGAATGACCCTTCAGTATGTACTCCGCAGTGTTCTTTGTAGGGCAGTACAGTATATCTCGTTTGGAACACACTGGATGGTTTTTAATGTCTTGTGCTGCAGGAAACGCTCATGCAAATGTTACACCTTTAGTTATTTTAGTTAACTCAGGAAACTTGCAGGATGTATTAAGAATTCAAATGACTCTTCTGTGTCAAATGATCATGGGAAACTATGTTTTTCGTGTCTAACACCTTTAGTTTCTGTGATGGCAAAGAAGCAGAAGATTCAGTTGCATATGCAAAACAATTCTATTGACAAAGTTCATCCAAGAAGAAAGTCTGTCAAGCTGGAAAGGCAGCGAGGGAACCCCCAGAATCAGCAGGTCTAGGTAGCGCAGGGACCACAGTGGACAGTCCGGAATGAAGACTCATTCAGCAAGCATAAATGGGATTGTGAGTCCATGAAACGTGACAGTTTCAGTGTTTAGGGTAGTTTTCCTACTGTGGTTCCGGCTGTAGGACTGCTGGATGACAAAACGAAGGAAATGTTATCAGTATGATGAGAGAAAAGCTGTACATTTCTAGTCTCTTATCACACTGCCACTTGGTGGAAATATAATAAAATAATATGTGGGAGAGCGTTGCTATTAAGTTACTATATTGTATTGCAATAGGTAGCACTCAAGATCTCATTTTCAACATTAGAGTGTCAGATTATGATAATATCTGTGGCTACAATGCATTCTTAGTGTTTGCACTCCTGAGTGTGTGTTTACAGTATGTAAAGTATGCTTCCTTTAAAAAGTTTGGAATAATTACTCCTTGGCAGGAACAACAAGCGTGATAGGGGTTGGTTGGTCTCGGTGGAGCAAATAATCATGGCAGGCTGTGGTGAAGCCAGCAGAGAAGAATACCCACTCAGTGAAAACCACTGGACTGAAGGACTGTTCGGGTTGAGCTGCAAGGTAGGAAGCCTGAGGTGGAGCTGGGGGCCAAAAAGACTGTGGCAGAGCCAGCTGGGAGTAAAGATGAAAAAGAAGCCAGAGGGAAAGAGGAGCCAAGTGGAGCCAAAGGGATGTAGGGCAGAGGTACAGCAAAAGTCAATGGCGAAGTCAATGTGATGACTGACAGAGCTGGAGGGACGAGGAACCCGGTGGAATTAGAAGGTTGACAGTCCAGAGGAACCGAGGGAACAAGGAACCAAGGACAAGGTGGATTCCAGGTTTGGGAAAGATGGGATGAATGGAATGGAAATGGTGGCAACAATTCAGTGGCCTCCGGCTCGGGGTTTGTGGCAGGCTTTAGCTTCGGCTCAGGGTCAGGTACAGGAGTTAGTCGAGAGAGAGTGCTTCTAGATCTATACACATTTGTGGGTTAGTTGTTGGGAAATTAAACAGAACTAAAAACACAAATAACAGCAATATTTGTTGATAACCAACAAACTACACACAGCACAGGACAATAAAATATATACATGGAATACTAACAACCAATGAATGTCCAAGTGCAGAACAAGATCATTAACACTGGAAACCAACTATGATCAAAGAACAAGGTAACTAAAGATAGAGGAACTGATCACAGGAAACACAGAGAACAAAGGAAGAAGAAATATCTGGCATAAACGGTGATGCAGTCAAAAAAAGATACAGGACTATAGGTTGTGTTTGGAGGAAAAGGGGAATGTTTTCATTCCATTTGGGTGAATTTGGAGTGGGAAAATTTGATAAAACTGGGCAACCTTGAATATAATGTGACATATTGGCTGCTTAATAATTAGCAGGTATGGTTAGTCCTTTTTAAATACATTCAAAACAGTTATTTCATATCGTACAATATTACTGTTTTTACTGGATTTTTCCCTAAATAAATGAAGCCTTACAGAAAAAGCTACCTTTCAGAGATATTTTTAAAGTTTGAGAGCAGAAAGGAAAGCATTAGGGAATGAAGAGCTAGTAAAGGATCTCAAGATGGGTCAGAACTCGGGTCACTGTGAGCACAGTTGCACTGTATGTCAGCAAACTAACCACGAGGCTATCAGCACTTCCAACGCAGTGCTGTCAAGTGATTCATCCACACTTCCCAAATACCTTGCAGAATATATGTATGTGTACTGTGCTTATTATTATGTATATATAAACACACATGTACAGTATATATTCTGAAAAGATTTGCATGCAGTTATATTATTATGTTTATAACAATATTCATCTCAAATATATGCATGTACATGTTTATAGTCATACATATATAAATAAACACAGTACACACACACACACACACATACCTTGCTATGCCTCTACACATCTTGATGTATGATTGTGTTTGTCTCTGTGTAGCGTGTCAGTGTCACACAAACGGATCTCTCTCAGAGCAGTGCCATCAGGAGACCGGACAGTGCCAGTGTCGACAACATGTTGTTGGACGTCAGTGTGACGAGTGTATGGTGAGTCACTTACAGAACATTTATAGAAACAGTCATTTCTGTCATTGAGTTAGATTGAAACGGCCATGTTAATTACACATTTCATTTTCTTATATTTATTTATTATTTGCTATTTTAATCTCTGGCTCTTCATGAACCTGTAAATGTGTGTGTTCAGCCGAACTGTTGGTGGGACAGTGAGGTTCAGTTGTGTAGGCCGTGCAAGTGCAGCGCTCGGGGCTCTGTGTCTCAGTGCTGTGACTCCGAGGGCAGGTGCATCTGTCGGGCCGGGTTCTTGGGCCGCAGGTGTGACCTCATACGCCCGCCCCACGCCCGCAGGGAGACCCGGAGACCTGTCCAACAGGTTCCCATCCAACACATTCAGAGATGGGAGAGCAGAGGGGGCTGTCCTCGAGGGGCGTATCGCCCCAGCACAGGGGTAAACGCACTGCATGATGGGTGCACAGGATGGTGTGTGTGACCCCCCGTGACTATCAGCATCTAATATGAGTGTAACGCGTGTGAGAGTGTTCACAATGACACACTTTATCCACATAACAATACGTTTGTTTGTTTGTTTTTACTTCTAATCAAATCAGCTGTTTTTGAATTGTTTGCCTGTTTTATTTAGATTAACTTCAGCACTGATGCAGTTCACTCCTGTTGTTTACAATTTACAATTGTTATTTTTGTCAATTGAAATGAAGCTACATGTAAAATGAATTGTTAAAAGTAGATGCACTGAATTTAAACTGAATTTAACTGAAACATTATTTTTGAAATAGAAATAAATTATATACATAGTAATATTTAATTAAATAAATAACTAATTAACTAAATAAATAAATGACAAATGCATAACAAAATTACAAATAAATAACTAAAACAAAAGCTGAAAATATAAAAATAATAAAATATAATACTATATACATGTGTCTTTATTTTAGTTTAGTAGTAGTAGCAAAATAATGTCTTTTATTTCTTTTATTTCAACTTTAATGGTGATTTTCTTCATATTTAGATTTTTTTTTTTTTTTGCATCACAAGATAGTTGCACCTCTGCAAAATATTGTCTTATATATTTTGAAAAATGGACTCTTAAGACAGGTTTGGGGTCCAGGGTCACATATATTCTCCGTAATACAACATGTTACATTATGTTCATAATATTCATGCTGTTATAATGTATGATGCTGCTGTTAACACTAATGCAGTACCGAGGGCTTGTAGGTTCAGGATAATGAAGCTTGGTCTGCATCACTGCCTGCGCATGCGCATCTATTTTTATGCAAAACTCCTTGCAAAAATGTACACTTTTATTCTACACACAAAATGTGCTTGACTCCTGCTGGCCTTAGAAACGTGTGAATCAAAGTGTTTTTGTTTTTTTTATAGATATGATGAATATTATTAGAAACTGAGTTGCTAAGTGACCTTACAATATGTCTTTCTTGATTCACGGGAACAGCATGAGCGTGTCGGAGAGCCTGATCTGGGCTTCTTCATGAACATGTTTATTATGTTTCTTCTGCTTTCAGTAGCCTAATGACACACTTATCTTTAAAGGGCTCATGCATTGCAGTCACAATATTTCTGATGGTGTATGTATTACAGTATGTTGTTTTTTTTTAATTTTTACATCAAAAGCAGTCATAATTGGAAATAAATGGTTTAGGTTTTGGGTCTGTATAAGGCTTGTACATTGCCCACTGCTAAACGCCCATGGGTAACATGCTTGCTTTCATATTACGATCACCTCTTATATGTCAAAATTTACATTTTTCAATTTATTGCAAAAACAAATCCATGTGCAGTTGTGTTTGTGCATTAGTTTTTCATGAGAAACATTTCTGCATGTTAAAGTACACAACTTGTGTACAATTATTAGTGAATGAAACACAAAACATAGAGTTCATAATTCAAAAAGACAGCCTTTGGCTTTACGACGGATGAAGCATAATGGGCGCAGTCTGCTTTGGCTTTTAATTTGACTTTTACATGTAACATTAGTTAAGTAGCGCTTAAGAGAGTTAATCTCTGTCATGCACAGAAAGCCACTGTCAAATGCTGTGCTTTTTAATGTTTAGTCTTTTCTTAGTCTTTAAAAAGTGCCATGCGTGGTTATGAGTTCTCTTGGAGGAGAGTTTTGTCACTTTGGCTCACAGCTTTGCATGATGGCGTGTGTGTGTGTGTGTGTGTGTGTGTCTTCATTTATCTGGCATCCATGGGGTGCCACTGACAGTCTGTGCCAGGGATGCTTCTCATTGGTTGCTACGGTGACAGTGCACCTGTTCCTAGCAGACAGATGGCTGTCAATCACCCTCAGCAATGGCTGCCACAGTGACTTCACATCCACATGGCGCGTGTAGCTTTATCCTCACTGCATGATCATTTTTGATCATTAAAATGAAATTTTTGGCAGTTTACCACTCCAAATGTCTTTACAGTCAGCTGAAGTGAGTGTAAAGGGGACAGAGTACAGATTGTGGATTGGTTTGATGTGTAATATCTGCATGACTGTGATCTGGTCACTAAACCAGTCTGAAGGAGGTCTTATATAAATGCACAAGATAAAGTACTATTCACATGACTGAACAAGGCACATTCCATGAATAGTTGCAAAAAAGAGCTTGATGCTCTGTGTGAAATCATATGTTTTTGTAATAATCTTTCTAAAGGTTTGATATGTTCACACTGGCACATTTATAAATCACTTTTGGTGGTAAAATGCCCAGTTGGTCTGACTTTATTTTGTAGCAGTAATTGTTAAAGAAATGTAACAAAGTAGTTCAGTTTATTTCTTTATTTAATCCACCGGCATCACAACATTTTTAGTCTAAATGAATGCTGGACCCAGAGGTGTTATAACAGACTGAGGCTTTAATGCATGACCTGCAGTTTGTGGAAAAGATTCAACTGATAGACCTGGGTTCTCCAACACACTGTATGTCATAGATCTCGCTCTAGAAATCTGGGATCTGTGTCTGTTTTGCTTTCTAAAACTCTTTGCACCTTATTTGTGGAAAGTGCCACACAGCGTAGCCATCACTCCTCACCGTCTCGTCTCTGTCTCTCCAGTCTGGTTCACACATGCCGGGCGCTCAAGGCTGCGTCCCATGCCACTGCAATTCATTCGGATCCAAGTCGTTTGATTGTGACGAGAGCGGTCAGTGTCGCTGTCAGCCTGGTGTGACGGGACAGAAGTGTGACCGCTGCGCTCCCGGACACTTCAGCTTTCAGGAAGGCGGCTGCACACGTAAGAGTTCACCTCCGAACCCTCTGCGACGGTGTAATTCAGTCCAGGTCCACACAGGCATTTGGATTTTTATTTGTACGAATAATATAATCATAGAAATATAATCATGTGACATTCCATAAGATAGGAAAAGCTTTAAAGGTACTTTTCCATAAAGAGTCAGTTTTTTTAAAAATCATATACCGTTGTTGTTTTCCTGTGCGTTTTGAAAAAGTTTCATTTACAGTAATATCACAAGTGTTTGTTTGTTTATTTGATAGGGACAATGCAGGTTAATAAACATGCTTACATTTTATTTTGATAATACTATACCTCCCAGAGTAGACTAGTTAGGGTTAGTTAGGTTTAGGGTTAGTAGAATAGGTTTCTGATCGTCAGTGTGTAGTGTGTTGTGTCGTCTCATGTTCGGAGATATTAAGCAGACAGTCTGCTATTAGTGGAATGTCTAAAGGGGACTATAGAAATAAAGTGTTGCCATAAACATTATTATAAAATCAATTATAATATGTTTTTATTTTTTGTATTTGTTTTTTATTAATTATTTGTTTGTTTTAATTTTTGTCATTATTATTATGATTATTGTTTAAATGCACCATTGCTCATATTGACCACATGTATGCTTCTCAAATGATCCAGTCTCTATACTGCAGCTCTTTAAAAGACTCTTAATAATATTCTGCAACATTATTGAACTGCAGTGACGTGATTAGATTGTTTGAAGTAATGACACTATTGTCTTCTGTAGAGCAGCTTTACAGCTGAAACTGAACTCACTACTGTAAATGAAGCATAACAGATGTAAGTGAAACGTGGAACTACTTCATCTGTAGAAGAGCAAAAGGTCGTGTGCCAACCAATCAGATATCAGGCAATGGCTTTTATATTCCAGCTCGGTTCCTGAATGTAGATGTCAACAAGTCTGACCTGCAAGCGCTACAGTTTTCATCTGCGGTGTTCATTTCATTAGGAATAATGTAATTCTCTATCGGGATGGTGTGTAAATTTGCCCATCTCCGTCCAGCCGGAGCGTCTTCTGTCACGCTATCTGACTGATATTACCACAGCAGAGAGGAGAGACAGCGCTGACATTTAGAACAGGTGCTCAGCTGCACTCCGCAATTAACCTGCTCTCTGTTTCTGTCTCGCAGCGTGCCAGTGTGCCCATGTGGGAAATAACTGTGACGCTAACACAGGTCAGTGTATCTGTCCGCCCAACACCGTGGGAGAGAGATGTGACAAATGTGCGCCCAACCACTGGGGTCACGACATCAGCAGCGGCTGTAAGGTACGGCTTCTTCTCCTCTCCTCCCGCCATCACGACTTCCCTCTGTCTGCTCTGCCTGTGTATATTTATCTTCTGCCGAAGCATCATTATTATTCATCCTCTGTAAAGTCATGTTGAGGTGAATCTTTGAGTTAATGTCGCAGAACAGCAGAGACTGGAGGGTGAGCACAGCGTCTTTATAGCCCAGTTATCTTCTGAATTCAGTGCAATCCATTGAACTATTCAAACACGCACTCACAAACACATAATGCAATGTTAAATCTTTTCAAGTTTGTCACCATACTGTAAATAGGTTGCTGTAAATTTTATAGTAACTTACTGGCATCTGGATGCCAGTAAATTACTGTAAAAATGTTTACAGTATTATTACAGTCTGTTAATTTACAGTACAATCATTTATTTACTGTATTTTTATTTACAGTATTATTACTGTATTTTTTTTATAGTATCATTTAACTGTAACATGTATTAACTTGTAAAAAAAACTGTCCAGATGTGGTATAGCACTGTAAACCATTATTTTTACCACCATCATCAATAACTCATGAGCTTTAGTTCTGATCATTTCTTTTTTTATTGTTAAACATTTTCTTTTTAAAAAAATAGAAATTACAAATCTTGACCTCTCAGATGCACTACCTGAAAAAAGGGCATCACCACAGTCACCTGGAGACTTTGTTTCAAGGCAAAATATACTCATAATGAAAAGCAAAGGTATCAGCAAGTATATACCAGCCAAATGCTTTTTAATGCTTCTGCTAACTGAGCCTTTATTTGTCTGATCCAGAACACAGCAAAAGCAGTAATATTGTGATATGTCTTTACTATTTAAATATAACTGCTATTTAAATATGTTTGAAAATGTAATTTATTCCTGTGACTTAAAAGCTGTATTTTCAGCATTGTTACTCCAGTCTTTAGTGTCGCATGATCCTTAAAAAATCATTCTAATATAAATGTTTCTTTCAATTATAAATAGTTAAAACAGTTGAGTCATTTTTGATGAATAGAATGATGATGATAATAATCTTTGATGAATAGAAAGATCCAAAGGTCAGCATTTATCTGAAATGAAAACATGATACCTTTCAAAAGCTTGGAGTCATAATTATTTTGGGGGAAGGAAATTATAGAAATTACTACTTTTATTTGGCAAGGACACTTTAAATAGCTACTGTAGATCAAAAAGTGATGATAAAGACATTTAGAATGTTACAAAAGGGTTAAAATTCAAGTAAATACTGTTCTTCTGAACTTAGGGAAAAAAGCAGCAAAATCAGCATATTAGAATGATTTCTGATGTGCCACTGAAGACTGGAGTAATCATGCTAACATTTTAGCTTCAATCACAAGAATAAATTACACTATATTCCAATAAAAAACTGTTGTTAAATAGTACAACCACTGCATATTATCCAATAGCACAGGTTAACATCTCCGCCTTATATAATGCAATATCTGCTATGTGTTATGTATAGCCATAAACTTTAATGTCCCTGTGGCATACAGAGTTTGTAAGGAAGAACAGGAAGTGCCATCCAATATAACAATACAACCAGAAAAAAAATACATCTAACAGAAGCATATAATATCTAACAAGCAACTGGGCCCAAAACAGAGCCTTGAGGTAGCCTGCAGGTACAGTAATAGGTGTAGAGGAAGAAGAGTAATTCCCACTCTTAATGCAAAAAAGCTCTTGCCTTAAGGTAGGAAGAGAAGCAGCCAAGGGCAGTGCTGAGAACTGCGTTTTATTCTGACTGATTTTCTATTGAGTGGGCAAACGGTGCTCAGTCTTGCCAGCCCTGATCAGACTTCAAAACACTTAATGGTTCTGAAGGGATCCTTCAGACGGATTTTCAGAAGTGTTCAGTCACATGCAGGGAAAGTGAAAGCCATTTTATATAAACGATATGTATAACATGAATTGTTTATGTGTCATCTTCTCTTCACTGTAGCCGTGCAGCTGTAATGCGTTGGGGTCTGTGGCACAGCAGTGTAACATGAACACTGGCTGCTGTATGTGCCGTGAGCAGTTCAGGGGGGAGAAATGTGATGAGTGTAAGCTGGGTTACCGAGACTTCCCACAATGCATTTCCTGCAAGTGCTCAGAGGCAGGCTCGTCACCGGACACCTGCGATGCGGAGTCTGGGCTCTGCGCATGTGCAGACAGAAGTGAGCAGTGCTCTTGCAAGGTAATGTCCTAGAGCATGAAATCCATCTTTGATTCAGCCAATATAGATCCACTAATAGTGCTGTACGGTAACTTGTGATAAATTGTCATACAGTATCATAATGATTATTAGAGGTATAGAAATGCATGGACAATGAATCACTGTATATCTGGTTAAACTGCACATGACTGTAGTTGCAAGAGAAGCTGTCCTGGGCTGCATTTCCAAAAATCATAAGCCTAAAGGGGGTCGCACACCGGACGAGAAGCGCCGCGTCTAGGACAGCTCGAAGTATCGCACACCAGACGCGCACATTCTACAATATGATTTGTTTGCTCTATAA
>JAUMHP010000076.1:1361361-1375495 GCA_032361065.1 Enteromius trimaculatus
GTGGCTTCACTTCTATGATGTCATGAGCTATCCAGTTCTCTATATAGATCAGTGGTAAAAACACTTTTTTCACTTCATTAAGTAGTCATGTAGCAGGAATTTCATAGCTACATTTTGTAACAACAGTATGTGTAAGAGTAACTGGAAAAGGGGGTGATCAGGGGGTGTAGTTGGGTAGGTTTAGGGTTAATATAAAGTCTAACACTTTATTTACCAAAAAGTGTTGTTACACATTTATACTTACACAGACCATTCTGGGTGTTGTTACATGTGTGTAGTTACAGAAATATTACAGCTGTAGATACTATGTACAGGTGTGTACTTACGCTGTGGTTACAAACTAGATACACATCTAGTTAATATGGAAGTACACAGGTATTAGGGACAATATAAAGTGGGACCAAATTTTCACTTTGGTGTGTGGAGTAACCCTTTAAATCCACACCAGCACTAATATTTATAGAAACTGTCTTTATTGTCACTGTCACTTTTTATTGTCACAGTAGCCTATTGCAGTTTCGTTGTTCTAAATTATGATTATTGGTGGTATATTATATGTTAATGAAATTAATTAGGAGTCATTTACATGCCGTTACATTTATTCTATGAATTAAATGTATGCATATTTAAAATGATTTCAAGATCAAATTTAGGATAACTTCTGCGTAGCATTTTATAAGTGATATTTATCCTAAGATAAACGACTCATATGTGACTCCTCTAATATCATGGAGATAAATAAGTAAATAAATAAGTAGCTGTGAAAATGAACACTTTTTCTATAACATGAATCAAATTCTTTAAAAAACAAACAAACAAGCAAACAAACTAAAACAAAAAGTAGGCTACTGAAAAAGATCTGAGCAATTTTTACATTGTTTTTTTTCTGAGCATCTCCAAAAAGTCTTACGAGGTGGTACATGCAAGGACAGTGTCAGGGTCATGAGTGCCCAAGGCTTACTAATGTACATGGGGAGTGAAGGCTAGCCCATCTGGTCACTCAGAAGAGCTACATGGACAGAAAGCTGTCAGAACACAGTGCATTGCAGTTTAATGCACTGGGGGCTGCACAGCAGCAGTTACAGTGGGCACATCAGTGTCAAGACTGGACTAAGAAATGTTTGTGAAGAATGTTGCCTGTTCTGATGAATCATGTTTAGATCAGGTGAGTAGCTTAGTGTGCGTGGGTTATTTACCAGGAAAAGACATGGCAGCAGGATGGATGAGGAAAAACACAGGCCAGTGATGATGCTCTTGGCATTGTTCTGCTGGGAAACCTTGGCATTCATGTGGATGTTACTTTGACACATACTGTACCACCTTCCCTTAAAAATTGTTGCAGACCACATATACCTCTCCACAGGGGCGGTTCTAGACCACAGTAACTGGGGGCGGGGGCAGATGGGCCACTTGTGCCTTTAGGGGGAACAATCCTTGTGAATTGAACAATTCTTGACACAGTGAAATTAATATTTTACTTACATTTGTAGGCCCAGCTTCACTTGAAGAAATCCAGACATCGCGCGGTGTTTCAGCCTGTTTCAGTGATGACTCATCGCAATGCCTCTGATTGGTCGTTGCATTCATAAGCTCAACAGAACAATATGTGATTGGTTATAATGTGCAGCGCTTTAATAAAGTGTGCATCCCTGCCAGCCAGCGAACGCAAATTTGAAATTAGCAGCTGGTGGTGTTTACACATGTGTGTGTGTGTATATATATATATATATATATATATATATATATAGCATACAGGACAGACTACACATTTTACCAAATTTGCTTTATTTGCTGTGATGATTCCAAATTTAGGTAAGCCAAAGGGGTGCCTAGAACCACCCCTGCCCCTCCATGCAGTGCTTCCTGATAGCAGTGGCCTTTTCAGACAAAAATAACGATCCCTGCCACACTGCAAAAAACAAGATTTCAGCAATAATTGCCTAATTTTTGACTTTTTTTTTTCTTGAAGACAAAGTTCTCATAAGCTATAAAAGAGCAACTAAATATACAAGCAACTATTTCCTTTATCATTTTGATTGTTTAATTGACGGTTATAACAATTGCAGCCAATGATAAAGCAGTTATAATCACTATGTACTTTGTTATTGTCAGATGTTATGTCAAACATGAAAGGGCACTGAATTTAGCATCCACAGCAGCTCATCTCAGATGTGGATTTTGGAAGGAACAAGGGCAGAAAATAAGAACGAGCTGTGTTATAGTTTACTTGAATGAGTGATGATTTACAACGGTGGGGAAAGCACTCAGGGCCTCGTCGGGTGTTGTGTAACACATACAAATGGCTATGTCAAACACCCATTAATTTGATTGGAGGAGAGACCTTCACCATGAAGAATAAAAGCCACCTGGCTCATTTAGTTTTAAAAATGAAAAATGCTAATCTTGTTGCGACTCGTTCGCAAGATGCTTGTTTTCACCCATCGGATCCATTTATGTTTGTATAAACGGTTATTTATTTCATTGAAAGGAAGATGACTTTTCATTGTGCATGTTAAATTCAAAGTGAGTGAAAGTCAGTTACTTGCAGGCAATAAACACAATGAATGTCTGAGTCAGTGAGAGGCTGGTTTGTTATGTGATGGCTCGCAGGCTTCCATTAAG
This sequence comes from Enteromius trimaculatus, assembly GCA_032361065.1. Lineage (NCBI taxonomy): Eukaryota > Metazoa > Chordata > Actinopteri > Cypriniformes > Cyprinidae > Enteromius > Enteromius trimaculatus. The sequence continues at coordinate 1,363,984 of JAUMHP010000076.1, forward strand.
ACAAAAGAATGCAGTGTTTTAGAAAGGAACAATGCCTCTGCCATTCATCAGGAAATGTGTTTAGGTAGAGCGGAAGAGATTGGAGCAGGGTTCAGCGAAGACCGCAGCAGAGAGTTAAGAGTTATTTGACAGGGTGACGTGCATTTGACTAATGAAATGAACCGTGAGTTGTACGCCAGCTGTGCTCAGTTGGTGATGCTAGCGAGAGTAATGTGTTTTTCAGCTGGAATTGGGCCTATCCTATTGTGAAGAATACATTACAGTTCATGACACCCGTGGGACGCTGGAGTGTTTAGCTGAGACACTGCCGTCATGCAGCTGCCTTGTGTTAGTGCACTTGAATAAAACAAAAAATATAAAGTGCCTTAGAGATGTAAAAACCTAAACAACTCCTTTTTTTTTTTAAAGAAACAACTTTTATTTCAACTGTGTTGGCAACATACCAATGTCTTTTTTTTTTCTTTTTAAATTTTATAAATGAATGTCTTATCTTGACCACCATACCTTTAATAAAAATAAACATTATTAGAGGTGACTAACAACAACTATGGTAACATGTGCCTTATTTGATCAAAATATATAAGGTTGCATTTTTATACATTATGAAATGCTTGAAATGCACAAAAACGCTTGAGAACTCAGAATCAAATGTGAGGGAACTGAATACACAGTATTACACACAGTCTTGTAGAAAGAGCTGACATGAGAGAGCGCCTTCTTTCACATTAATGAAATGAAAATGAGACTGCTGAACACTTCATGCAAAAAACAAAAAAAACAACAACGCAAACTCAAAAGACCAAGTTGTATATGAGTCAGCATCAAGTACTCAAATAAGAACAATGTTTAAAAAATGAAAACCGTGGTGAGAAAAAACCCCCAAAAACAAACAAATAGAACAGAAATAATAATTAAAATAAGAATAATAAACAATAATAATAAATTAAGAGAGCCATGCATTTAGCAAGGCAAACACTAGTATATGAAAGCTGAATGCGGTGTTTATGGATGTCACTTGTGTGTATGACACAGTTGTGAAGCTCTAATTCACATAGACTTTTTTTCAATTTTTTTTATCATGCTTCTTATAGAATCCATTTTACATCCAAATCTGGACAGATCTTCTACACAAGTCCCAGAAAACAAAATGGCGTTTCTTTTTTATTATTCAGATATTTAAATTTTCTCCAAAGTCATATTCCCATCCCTCACTGTGATGTGCCATAATGATAGATATATTTATATATATTTATATATACGTAGTTACATTTTCCCTTTGTTCGTTTGGTACATAAAGTGAAATCACTGCGAGTTGTTTGGCTGTGGTCTCTTAGTAAGCAAACAGGAAGGGGAGGAGCTTATGCAGGATCAGCAGAGTGATGAAAAGGAGTGGCTCAGTGATTGCCATGGTTCCGGAACCTGCAAATATCAGCGATAGCAGAGACAGAGAGAGAGAGAGAGAGAGAGAGAGAGAGAGAGAGAGAGAGAGATGCTTGTTAGATCACAGCGCATGCTAAAATACATTAAATATCATCCTTTTTTTTTTTTTTTTTCAAACATTTATCTACCAAGAACATTGGCATTCCTCTGAAAACAGTGCATTTTCACTGCTTTTAGTCTAAGGACATTTATTGCATTCAAATCTGATTTAGCATGTGGGCCATATTTCACATTATTAAAGCCCTTCAAATGGCTCTTTCATAATGACTGCTCAGCAGTTTTGTTCTTATCGCCTCATTCCTCCATCCAAGTTGACAATCTCACTTTACAAGAGCAAAACACAGTCAGCTCTGCTGGAGAAGTGGGAAAAAAAATGGCACACATGCAGAGAAGAGCACTATAGGGGCCTCAATGTAAGCTACATGCCCTTGTGTAGAAACTACATGACATTTCCTCTCCGTGACTGACAGCAAAACAGCAGCCCACAGGCCTTTTGAGTGCTAGCCAATAGCGGCACAACAGAACACAGAAACAGATTGTGACAAGAACGCACTTACACAAACACACAACAAACACAAGAAATGCCAGAAGGATACATTTAAATCACACCTCCCTCCAATATAGACATGTACGCAAGTAATAAACACACTGGTAATGATTCATTGCTTAACGGGGCTGCAGCGCCGCTGACTTTTAGAGTGTGAAACGGCCGTCTGTTTTCTGCAGTTCTGATTTTCCCATGGCCATTTCTCACGACGCTGCTTTACTCTTTTCCTCCTGTCATCCCCGAGCAGATTAGCATGGGGTACCAAGCCGCCTCGTGACAGGAACAGCTAGCTAGGACGACGTAACACCAGCTCTAGGAGCATGTCTTACAGTGGGCTCCTGGAGCGTGTCCATATGTCTTAAGAATCCACATTTATTTTGCTTCCTCTCTTCTATCATCGTTATTGCAGAGGGAAGAGGATGGTGTACTCGTGCATGGTCGGCTGGGCGGTCGGAAAACAGTGTGCTTCAATTTCATGCTTTTTCTGTAAAGTCAAACATTAGAGCAGGGCTTACTCTTTATTTGCATCACTGAGACATAATTTTAGCTCTTTTACCACCGGAGTGTTATTTTTAAGGATTTTTGAAGGCCTTAAAAAATATGTCAAAAGAAGGAACAGAGCAATAATTTCCATTTAAAAAGTGCATTTTGAAAAAAAATGTAAAAAATAAGAAAAATAAAAAACCCCAGATCCATGCAGATCGGGTTTAGAGCAATTATAAAATCATGAATTACTAGAGTCCAAGTACATCGGCTGGTGATGGGTACTTTTAAAACACTGTTTCCAGAAGCTTCAAAACCTTTGACCTTGTTTCGAACCAATACATTTGAACATGTGTCAATATGCCAGTCACATGATTTCAGTAGATGATGCTTTGTTCCATCGTAACATTTCCAAAACAAGTCTTACTGAACCCACGAAAGAATATCTATATCATTTCCACCAGAGGCTCAAAACTTTTAGATATTTTACAGACAGATTTGTACAGTATAACAAAGTGGAATGGAGTTGCAGTTCTTAGTTTCTAACTGACCTGATTAACCAAGCTCTTCATAAAACTAAACAAGCGCTACAATTTAATAAACAAGACATATTCTAGACACCTGATATTTAATGGTGTTAGATGAAATTTTGCAATATTAGTACAGTTGATTTAAAGTTCAGTTCAGTTTCTCCCATCACTTCCATACAGAGCTTACATAATCATCAACTTCTGTCCACTCTATTTTACACAGCTCTAAAAGTGAAAAAATGCATTCCTTCAATAATAGCTGGAGAAAAGGGTTAAAAACTATAGTGGGGGTGAAACCGCAGGATCTTCCATAAATCGTCCTTCAAAATGTCACTCTGCACGCAAAGAAAATCTCTTACCAAGGGACATGATAGATACGCATGAGATTAGACTAAACAAGGGTAAGTGAATACACGAACAGACGTGCAAATCAGCTAAAATGGCAAAGTCATGACCCTGACTGCTGTGGAAATAATTACAGTCAACATCGACGCAGAGGGCTTCTGTGTCCAGCTCATTACTCACATGCCATCAGTAATCTCCTCCTCTTCCTCATTTAACCCTCTAGAAAAGGACATTAATCCGTCTGTTCGCTTAATAACATATTTAATGAACACACCCCAGTGATCAGGTTCTGTGCCACTTTTAATAATATTTTATAACCTTTCAGGGATTACAGTTCTCATGCAGTGTGTAGAAGGACATATTATAATGGGAAAGGTAAATCGCATCCCTGCAAAAACCCAAGTTGTTTGTTTAATAATGCATGCTGGTCCAATAAGGGCAAGTTATCTGAATCATTTAGTTCTGCTAAATTGAATTTTAAGGATTTTTAAGTAATATACGTCCTCAGTAGACCGCATGCAGAATATGTAGTCTCTAAGATTCATGTCTGGGTCATTTGTTCCCATTGCCCGTTTTCTCACTCTTTTAACTATATGCTACATGAAGCATCCTGCCTCAGGTCTTGCCACAACCTTGAGATTACATTTTCATGTGGACTAGTCACTGTAAGAAGCAGAAATCAGTGATATTCACTTGAGTCCAGCCCTCAGGCCAGGCACAAATGACCTGACATTCTCCATTAGCTTCTCCTGATGCAATGCAGGGTACAGTACATGGTTATCTTAATGATGGCAAACCATCCTGATCCATGTGCAGCCCCCTTCTGAATCATTTTATACTGGTAATGATATCAGTATTATAACTGCGGGGTTCTTGCTACATTACGGAATTTCTGAAAATAAGTCACATGGTACATTTTGCTTTTATCAATTGTTTTCACTCCCTTCTGATCTCAGCAGGTGTTCTTACGCAGAGCCATAATGGCCCTTGAGGGCCCACTGGAAGATCAGAAGCAATAGTCTCCAAAGATGAAGGATTAGAGGGTTACTGTGTGATCATATCTGTTGAGCTGAGGCCGTGTCCCTCTCCCTCTGAGGGATAATAGAGTTTCAGCAGCACACTCTGCACACCTCAAAATCCGATTGACTATGGCTCGTCGAAACCGTGCTTTATAAGCTACAGGCATACGTTTGGCTGCCCCAGCATGCCTGTGAATGCGGAGGCTGATATAGTAAATCAATGACACCTGCAAATGATTTTTCGTTTCGAGAGCTTAAGATGCTGATGGATCTATAATGAGTTATAATATCCAAACCGTGGTCCAAACTGGCAGTGCAATTATGATATCTTCAAATACAGTAAGCCTATATACACAAATAAAGAGAGATAAAAGAAAAGGAGGGTGACACTCATTTCCTCTAGACAAGAGCAGAGCTTCAGCAAACAAGAACATTTAAGCCTGTATGACTGAAAAAGAAGGATTATTGATCCCACTAAGGCAACACACTCAGTATACATACTGATAATTAACCTGTTTTTGTTATTTCACATTTATGAAAACATGATTTATGCTTTGGCAGCAGCTATGTTAATTATTTACATTTATTTAACCAGATGCAGTATGATAAGGCAACAAATAATAAAAGTATCTCTAAACAGTCTGTGACGTGGCTCCAGTATTTTCCATGATCTGATAACAAGTGGTCAACTCTAAACGAAGGTTAGAAATGGGGTCTTTTGTGATCAGATCATTAAAACCACATGGAGGTATTAAAGATTGCATTTATAGTGGAAATGCTTGTTCATCCTAATATGTCTCAGATCGCAGTGAAGCATTGGTAATTGTCTAAAAGTCACATTTACTGCTGCATTTCTTTTTTTGTCGCCAAAATTCATTCATTCAACAGGAATCCATACAAATTTAGTGTGAGAGCAAAATATCCCACTATGCAAATACTGCAACAAGTTTAATCCGAAAACTGCTTGGTTTGCAAACAAACACTGTGCTTTACAGATCACTACACCATTGGCAACAGACAAGTGGATCTTTTTTGCCATGAAATTTGATTAGTATCACCGCAGCTTAACACATGAGTGTTCTGGGACATTTTGTGACAAAGACAACCAAAACAAGTGAGCCAAAACAAGTCGTGTAACATGGGTTTGTTCGTTCATTCAATAATATTTGCCACACTCAGCACTCCAATGAAAGCAATAAAGAGTGTGATGGAACAAGAGGCGAGTGTCTCAATGAAAACTAAACTGGTTATAGGAGACCAGATGGAAACAGTAATGCATCTCGGCTGATCTTACAGACAAACAAATCTTAGTACTATGTGAAAAAACTGAAATATGGTTGCGGTTACACTTTATTTTAAGAAGTCCTTGTTACAGTGTAAGTACACATTTTAAATACTAAGTAATATTAGGGACTTTTGCACGGTGGGAACCTATTCACAGTACCCAAACTAATTGTGGAACTACTCACTTTTTGGTGTGTTTGCACTGTAAGAATTAGGATGGTAAGAGTTCCAGGAACTCTGTTTGAAGGAGCTAAATTAGCTTCAGAGTGGGGTCTAAAACAGTTCTAGGAACTATCAGTGGTGTAAATGTACGTTGATTGGCCAAACGCATGTGAAGCACCAACTACCCAGCATTTTCAAAATGTAGACATTTTTACTCCACGAGCATGGAAAACAGCGATAACAACATTTACCTGATTTACCTGAAAATTTGTCGCTTAGCCCAAAATTTTTGTGTAAATTACGTTAAATAAATCGCCGTTATCACGAAACCCAAGACACACAAAAAGAGCTCGGATCACGGCATCTTTCTTTCACAGTTGTTTTGATGCTTGAGCAAAAAGGCGTAGCTGTCGGCTGCTTAAGAGTTCCTGCTGCTGAAGCAAATGCAACCGGGTACACAGCCTGAGGGAGAAACCTGCTGGCTAGTTCCAGGAGTAAGTATCTAGAACAATGTGGTGAGAAAACCCCTATTAATTAAATGTACTTACTAAATATTTAGGGTTAAGATTAGGGTTTGGCTTAGGGTTTCTTGCACGTAATTATGCATAACTTACTGCTATTATAATAGTAAGTACATGTAATGTGACCCTAACAAGGAAACATGTTACCCAAATTGCTTCCATAGAAATCTAGTCACTTTACATCTAGTGCATGGTGTAAGTGTAAAAAAAGGTAAGATGCTAGTATTTACAGTATTAATTAGTTGCAGATACTGCGACAAATAGCATCTTGTTTACTCTATATGTGCAAATAAACTCTCAATTCACCTGGAAATTAAAGTAAAATGCTGTTTTAAGGGATTGAGTTATTTTGGGCAGAGTTAGTGAAAACACTCTTTGTCAACTAGGTTGGCTGCTATATTTTAAATGAATAAATGAATAAACAGCATCTCTGTCAAGTTTAAGTTCATACTGCAGACTCACTGCGTTGACTGAAATAGCTGACAATGAGTCATGAAGCTGGAAGCTATTTTTCTCTGGATTGTCCATTTATTCTGTCACCTCCCATTTTTAAACATATTTCTATACAGATTTTAGCAAGCTATCACATATCTATTATTCATGCTCTAATGCTTTATGTTCAGGCTTACCTTCATCTCGCTCTCTCTTTCGCTCTCTCGCTGTCTATGTGAGTCATGTAGCCAAACAAAAGCTAGATTGAGACAATGTTCCCTATGATTTCCCAAGTGGAGTCAGCAGGTACACAACTAAGCACAGTGTCCCAACATGACAGAAGCAGAGATGAAACAATTAACACTCGCCTAAGAGTGCTGAAGTGCTTCCTACACAGTGACAATGCACAAACACATCCAGTGAAAAAATGTCTGTGGCGTGGGGTCTGCAGCTGGATGAGGCTCATCAGTTAAGTGTGAAAGCTGTCCAGCAGCACTAAACACTATGCTCCTGCCTTCAAGCATGCAATCAGCCCACCATCACAACCCCCTGCACTCACTCTCAAGGGGGAACACAATTTGGTAACAGGTGTTTTAAGTTTGCAAAATGTGTGGGAGGCAAAAATGTGCTTGAAAGGTAAGTAAAACTGAACCAAAGAGTGTCACACGTGTGTTCGGGATAATTATAATGCACGCAAAATAACCAGATTGATGTTTGAGCACATTAGATGAAGAGGGAGCGCTGAGTTCTGAGAAAACACACGGACGCACGAACAGAGACTAGATTAAAACAGCTGTGCGGAGGGAGTGATATAAACTTATCGAGGGCGCCAAGGTCAACAGAGGTGGCATGATGCATTGTGGGTAGAGATTGCATAAGCCAGTTTTTGCTTCTATTCTCAGTGTATTTCTTTAGCTCTTTTTCAAACTATTTAGTCTTGTTCCATATGAAAAAAATGATCATCAAAAAAACGTTATGGTGAATAAATTGGATGAACTTTTAATGGTGTTAAACCATTAAAAATTTTACCTGTTTAAAATTCTCCCTCTGTTGCCCTCTCCTGCCCTCCTTTCTGAAGCAAATTGCCATATGCAAGAATACATATCTTAAAATTAAGATGTGTAATTGGATTATTCTAACCTGGGAGTCTTTGTAAAAGTATTTTACTGTGGATTTAACCTAAGGGCAACCACAAAGCTTAATTAAACAATCAGGAAGCAATGGTATTAATATGAAATGAGTTTCTGAATTAATTAAACAAACAGTATGCTAAGACAGTAAGCATTGCCACGAATGGCATTTAATTATAGAGCACGTCTGCAGAAACACACATTTTAATGCTAGATGTTCTCATGAGAAGGCGATCAGACATGAACTGATCTTCAGGGACCTGCGTTTTTTGTTCTTGGGTCCGGTGGGCATTTGGAGAGCAATTTGAAAAAGCGCAATGAGTTAATCTGCTCTTTCCAGTAAGGACAGACATGCCACCCAGCCCTGCTGGGAAAAAAAACAAAACAAATAAAAGAAGCAAAAGCAGCAAGAGGCAATTCGATGCACCTGGCAGTGTGTTATCAGCTCCCGCCCTTTGGCATTCCTTTATTATTAATTGTTTCTGCCACTCAATGAAATGACATTGTGGAAAACTGACAGATGTATGTTTCCAAGAGAGGAGGTATGCACGTATGACAGAGAAAGAGAGTGAGCGTGAGCAGCGAGGGGTGCATTTTCTTTCTCTCCTCCACTAAGCTGATAGTGTGGTCAGAAGTGAAAGGTGCAATTCTTCAAATGTGGCAGATGACTCTTTAACCTTCTCAACTCAGTGACAAAAACAGAGCTCCTAACCAAAAGAGGAAAAAGACAAATTTGAGATCTTTCTGTCAATGTTAAATGTGCTCAAGCGTTTACTGACACATGACAAGTGACACATTACCCTGTAAAAATACCTTGTGTTCGGAAGTGTACTATGTATAATATAAAATCTTTGCAATTAAAATCAAATAAGGCACTGTAGAACCTAGCACAGAAGATTTTAAACAATGGCTTGAATTTTCTAACAATGGTAAATAACCAGATTATGCAATAACATTGTCATTTTTATTAATAAATATGCTTAATGATTAAGTACGACAAGCCAGCAGTTCATCTATTCTAAAGGGACAACAATAAAGCATGGGATGGCAGAATAACTGGAGAAAGAGAAATAAAGCCTGTAATGAAATACCGTGGAGGATCAGAGCACTGGCCCTCTTAATGTCCGACATGCTCGCCAAATGGCTGCCTCCATGTCTGGCTGCACTAAAGATAGGGCTGGCTGAGCATGTTGGCACACATACAGTCCTTCCCACATGTACACACAAACATGGATGTATATATACACACGGCTGACATGGTCCAGAAACGGTTTGTGTCACAGTTTTATATAGGATCAAGAAATACTACATTAAGAAAAGCTATATTTGCTTAATAAAATAAACATTTGCAAACAACAAATTTATGTTGTTTGTTGAAGCCTGTTTAAAAGCATTTTTTATTTTATTTGTATCAAACAAGCATTATCAAAGATATATGCTACAAGTCTAGGGCCAGTAATGGTAGCTGTTGTTTTTCCATAGTGTTTTCTTCATACAGTGGCTACCATCGAGTGTTTGGTTACCCACATTCTTCAAAATATCTTATTTTGTGCTCCACAGAAAAAGAAAATTCATGCAGGTTTGTAACAATTCAAATGTGATTAAATTATGACAGATTTTGTGTGAACTATCTCTTAAAGGCATAAAGGATAGAGGATTGTGAGAATCCGCAGAGAAATCCTGTGAGGGATTCATAGGGACTTGGTCTATTTTCGGCTTCCATTTTGTGTTGCACTTTTTAATGTGTTTATGTTCATTGTCATTTATTAAAGCTAATAAATGTTAGAGCGCAGTAATTTTTATTACTCATTTCATAGCAATACAATTGCTTCCTGATTGTTTAATTATTACAGTAATTTCTTTAACAATTTAAAATGTCAAAAAAGTACCTAACTGACATAAGATGTTGTTGTTTTTATTAGTATAAGACATTGTAAGACCAGGCAGATATGAGGACACAAAAACAATATTAATAAATAAGATGTGAAATAATATCTATAATAATTCCATTAATGATGAATATAATGCATTATTTAAAAGGTTACACCATTTTGGTTTAACACCATTAAAAAACTCTGTATAGCCTAGTACTTTCAAAGCATGATTCTTTATGGAACCTTACAAAAGGGTTCTACAAATGATTTAGAACCTAATAATATAAATAAATAAATGTTACACTTAATAGGATTGCTTAACTGATCAGGCATGTCAAACAAATATTTTATTATGAGAATCTAAAATCTAACTTAATATTCTCATGAAAAGTGAACTTTTACAGTTCTAATACAGGATGCTATCTGTTCTTGCTCACCACTGAAGTCCTAGAACACAACAGTTGACAGGGATCTCTCATGAGACTTCACTACAGTTATAGTCCACAGTGTTTAGAAGTCACTGCAGGGTAATGCATCCCTGCCACAAACAAACTCCTCTGGCTCAGCTAGAGACTTCATGTAATCACCCTCTGTTGTCTGCAGGAATCACTCCTTCAGTGACAGAAACGAGAGTCAGAACACACCCAACCCTTTAAATCCCCAATGAAGCCCCCAATAAATAGAAGCCCTGACCTCGAGGCAAGAGTTAAAGAGACAAGGTGATATCTTGATAACCTCTCTGTCACACTGCACCATGGTCATAAAGAGACAAAAAGGGTCAGGACTGATGCGCTGAGGCTGGACAGATCGCAATGGCACTTCCTGCTTAAGACAGACATGATGTCGCCAGCAGCTTTTATCTCTTGCATTTTCACTTACAGAGAATAGAGTACACGATAGATAAAGCATCACACACAGAAAACACACACACACGCACACACAACATTTTCAACTGCCTATTGAGCAGACAGAAGTTTGATATGTCACGATGACAAATTAAACCTTGCAGCAAATGTGATTATGCTGAGATGTGCTTCACCGAATAGTGTGTATGGGTCATAACAACAGCATACATTGTGGCGACCAAATGTCCTCACTGTGATTGCAAAACCTGAAATCACCAATCCTCAGGGGTGCAGCCAAAACAGCTTAATAAACATACTAAATAATGCCTTAGTGAAAATCTATAAATGCAGTGTTCCAGTAGGGTTAGGCTTGGGGATAAAGAAATAAAACATCATTAGCTCACTATAAAAAAAAAAAAGTCGATGGAAATTTCCACTGTGATAGAAAAGCAATAGAGGTTTTAGCCTTCTGCAAATATCCTTACAGGAATAATACAATCTGAAATAGCCTACATTGTGGAGGCCTATGGTCTATATGCAAAAAATAGCCTAATAAACATATCAGTAAATAGATTAGTGAAATTAAACATGGGTGAGGTTTAGCAGCAGAGCAACAACAACAACAACAACAACAAAATAATAGCCTACTCACATTACAAATTTTGGAAACACTGTCAAAAGCAAAATGTATTCACTTGTATCATGGAAACACTATTAAGATTAAAATATATATTAATAATTTAATAAAGATACATTTACTGATTTTCTGTAGACATTCTGTAGTGCTAGGTCCTGGCTTCAAACACTGTACTAGTTCCATTTTAACACACACACACACACACACACACACACATGTTGGTTTTTGTGATTTATGAGGACTCTCCATAGGCGTAATGGTTT
>JAUMHP010000076.1:1375595-1389642 GCA_032361065.1 Enteromius trimaculatus
AAAATGTCCTCATAAAACACCTACATATTGTAATACCCATGTCATACGCATGTCATTATACAAATTTGTGTCCTCATTAACCACATAAACCCGTCCACACACACACACACACACACACACATGCTGGGTTTATGTTTTATGGGGACATTACTTAGGCGTAATGTTTTTTATACTGTACAAACTGCATGTGGTATTGCTCTACACTGACCCTACACCCAAACCTACTCCTTACAGGAAAGTATGTGCATTTTTAGATTTTTAAAAACTTTATTCTGTGTGATTTATAAATTTGTTTCCTCATGGGGACCTAACAAATGTCCCCACAAGGTCCAAATTCACTGGTATTCATATCTTTGTCGGGACAATTAGTCCCCATAAGGTGATAAATACCAGGTGCACTCACACACACGCAATCAAACATTGAACGCTTGATTATTTTTCCTCCCTAGACCGCTCGGTGTCGCTGTTGTACTGTGACTCACCGGATCCGTGCTGTTGTCTCAGGATAGATGAATTTCCCGGTCGAGGCGAAGCTGACGACTTGTCTGCAGAGCCTGTCGTAGTCGTTGAAGGGGGAGCGGGTCCTATTCCAACCGGCGGAGGCACGCCTGGTTTTCCCTGACCCTGGCCCGGCTCAGAAGTGGCCCGTCCACCCGTCGCTGTGTTGCTGTTCCTCAGTGGCCATCGGTTCTGGATGTGAGACACAGCCTCCTCAGCCAGCATTCCCTCGCGCGGCGTCACGCGCAGAGTGGCCTGCACCTTGTATTCCTGAGTCTCATCAGAGTACAAGTCCAAAACCCGACACTCATACACTCCCTCGTCCTCCTTCCTCACACCCGATAGGCTGAGCTTGTGGGAAATAGCGTTGCCCTGGACCCTCACCGTCTGTTCACCAAGAGATATGTGATAACACGTCACAACAGGTTTTGTTGACATCATAGTTTTGGCAGCCCAGTATCATTAGCCACTTTTTTCTTATTATTTACTACTAAACAAAACATGCTCAAATTAAAGGGGGCGGGGCTGGTTAGCGCTCAAATTGTTGGGAAGTATTCCAAAAGTACATCCATAGGCTAAATGTTAGGCTATAATGAACAATTGCTACTTTTAGTAACTGAATTAGTACTAAAACATGTGTTATCTGTAGTTGCTTTCGCTGGGCAGGTAACAATCATAGCAAAGGCTTAGAACTTTGAAAGGTGTTAGGAACTCTTTATTTGCGAAACATAAGTAGCTGACTGTCATTATTTATGACTTTCTTCATTACAGAGTTACGTCTCACACACAGGCTAAAGACTATCAAAAGTGAAGTGAATCCAGCTTTACAAGAATTAGGCCCAATACCTATAGAACTAGCTGACCCCACTGAAAACCATTTTTTAAAAATGCGTTTTACCTTACATTTTCAGACATTTAGACTGCGGACAACTGCAAATACGTCAGCATTAGGCTACTTATTTAGCTATTGTTTATTTATTTATTTAACCTTTATTTAAAAAAGAGAAAATCCTCGAAATACGTCTATTATTACGTCTATTTTTTTTATTTTATTTTTTTACAAAAAAGGCAGCTGAAATATCAACAGATCTGTTTGTACCCATACCGTTGAGAAGTACAGAGTCAGAAATGTCGAAGTTATTGTTCTTTCATTAATCTTTATTTTTCTTCATTATTTTTTTTTTCTTCAAGCGAGATTCTGATTCTACTAAACATTACGAAATGTTGAGTGATCAAAAATATGGTGAGTATTGAAATACTTACGCTTATTTTCGTGGCGTCCCGGTGGGCAACCTGCAAAAGATCACATCAAAACAACATAAGTAGCCAGCATGAGTTTAATTAGGCTACTTATGTCACAATATCACTGTGCATTTTTATGACGCTTGAAAGACCAGACAATTAATAATAAACTAGAGGGCCATTCATTTGGAGTAGCACCATGGACAGCGACAGATCTCTCTTATGCTGTTTTGCGGTATCTTTCATACGTCTATGGCAGGATTCATGTTACTGGTTCAATAGACATATAGTGTTTCATACGTCACTTTCAATATAGGAGACATTCAGGTCCATTGTCAAAAGCAGAGATGCAAAGGTAGACTTTATTTTGGTGTGCTTTTGTTAGTCAGAAAGTGACAGTTCTGATATTGTCTCTTCTATAGCTAAGAGACCATCTCAAGGCTTGGTAAACACCTTGCAACATACATTTAGCCTGCTTATTTATTTATTTATTTATTTCGTATAATTAAGCATGACATCACACTGCTATTCTTCTTCTAAATGCCCACCCACAGACACATAACCCAACTTGATTCAACCAAATAAATTAATAATTAATCGCCTCAGTGCGTTTAATTGAGATCGCTCATCACAAGGGATCCAACTGGACGCATCTGGACACGTGAAGCCTGCCACATCCCACTGCGGCCGTCAAAAAGCACTCCTGGTGCGACTCCAGTAAGAACTTGAACGGAAATAGTCTGTGTTCAAGCGAAAGCTCCTTTACCTTGGCTCTGTTGGCCGGAGCGCTAATTTGCAGTTCGTGAGCGAGCTCCTTGGGGGCCGCTTCCTTGAGGTACCACCACTGAATCTCCAGAGAGAACGGCGAGACTCCGACGGCTCGAAAAGCGCACGGCATCTCTATGTCCTCGCCCTCACCGACACTCACATCTTTGGGCACTTCAGTGAATGTGGCTTATGAGGAAAACACATCAACAGCAGATAGTGCGATTAAAAGAAACCCCTCAAATAGATTCACTAAGGCCTATATTTAAGGTGACACACATTTATAGGCTATTTCGTGTTTTGAAAGCTTTGTTATGAACTGCATTCAGCTTTTAGCTTGTAGTATTACGGTACAGATGGGAGTATGTTCAATTCTCTACACGTAATCATAACAATTCATTACTTTCACTACCCATATGCATTTAATAACAGGTTTAATACGCATCCAGATGGCATTAAAACAAAACAATGAAACTTAAACAAGCACAATGCAGTAATTCCACATGAGTAAAAAAGAGGGAAACTAAAAGAATCGCAACAGACTGTTTGTACTGACTAAATGCGCAACATGAGAGAGACGAAAATCTCTTCAAGTTTACTCACCATTTACACAGAATAGCAGGGGCGCATTCAGAATGAAATAATAAAGGACGCTGTGGAGTCCCCGTTTTTCCATGTCATAAATAAGGTGGTCAGATTGGAGAACAAGTGGAAGCGGTCATTTGACCTGGAGAAACAGGTTTTATTTCATTGGCATCTCCATAACTTCGTCTCGCTCAGGTTTCTTCTTTTTAAGATATAGTTTCTTCCCCGAAATGTAGATTAAAAGGACTGGAATCTCCGAATAAGATACTCCAAAACGATGCTGCGTCAGTCAAACAAAATGTAAAATCCAATGTTGCGGAGCCCCTTTCTGTTGGGAAAACTGTGTGTGGAAAGTGTTATTCTCTTGAGTAAGTATCCTTTGCCCCTAAAGAATCCTCTGTTCCACCATTTGCTTCTTATCAAGATAAATCTTGCTTTCAACAGTAAGAAATCTGCTCACTTTGGTCTCCATAAAAAGAGAAAAAATCCGTGATTCGTTTCCACCACCCATCACAAAACAATCCTGTGTCTTAACCCGCGAACCAAAAAAAAAACAAAAAACCCCAAAAAACTAAAAAAAAAAAAAACAACGTAGTAGGACAAGAGATTCCCTCGACGTTTTTAAGGAGCAGTTAAGCACCCAAACGAAGAAGCGGCATCAGTGGATCGTTCCAGCTCGCGCCACCGGAACCCTCTGCTTTGTGTGTGAGCGCGTGAGCAGCGAGGAGGCGCTTTGGCATTTCCAGACCACTGACAGACTGACGGGGTTTGAGAGCAAACTAACCGTCTCTGTCTCTCAAATCAGCATACGGCTCGACCAATAAGAGGAAAACCGTACCAGCGGACGTACAAAGCAAATCATTGAAAATAAAAAGCGCTTCGGCGACTGATGCGGTTTACTCTGCGCGAGCAACAAGCGACCATTCAAGCAGCAGGCGTCGAGTCATGACCAGAAGTATTTCATTTTAATATGAAAGTCTGATACCTCAGATTAGGCGGTCACTCTTAATCTCTTTCTGCCCCATCATTTGTCTCTGGTAATAATACCATAAGAGGTAATCTGTTTTTCTTCCCCCCCTGCAGCAAAATCCAGATTAACTGTTTTGGAACAGGCTGGCTTCTGGTCTAAGATGGTTATCAGTTAGGGTTTTGTGGTACACAATCATGGACCAGGAACACATGGGCTACCATTTGGTCAAACTGATTTAGGAGACACGGTTAACCATCCAAAGACAGTATTTTCCAAAACACAGTTACAAGAATAAGACAGATTTTCCATAGGGCTGGCAGTCAGTCAAAATAAATATCTGCACACCTCCTTTAGTATCTGCACTTCACAGGATTCCAGGAAACAAAGGTTCAGTATTCAGCCTTTTCAGCTCTCATTCTATAAATATGAACAAAATTATAGTGGGTATTATTAGTGATCGGTGCTTAGATAGATTCTGCATAAGCAGGGATACTGCAGGTGTCTGCTGGTCTCGGTTTAATTTACACAATTTAATCATGGAAAATCAGAAAAACATAAAATAGCTGGGAAGATCAATACAAATTGAATTAAATTAAAAATGGCCAAATATAAGGTGATATATTGATATACAATAGTTAATAATAACAATATTAGTAATGATAATTATAGCTTTTATTATTAGTAGTATGCCTTGTAAAGGCTATTAAGCCATTAGTAAGATCTTTGTATATCCATACTCATTGCTTTAAGACGTGTATTACAAGTCAAATACA
Organism: Enteromius trimaculatus; assembly: GCA_032361065.1. Taxonomy (NCBI): domain Eukaryota; kingdom Metazoa; phylum Chordata; class Actinopteri; order Cypriniformes; family Cyprinidae; genus Enteromius; species Enteromius trimaculatus. The sequence continues at coordinate 1,380,429 of JAUMHP010000076.1, forward strand.
AATGTATTCATTCACATGGAACCGAAGGATGTGTCACCATATCTGACCACTAATCCAGCATTGTCCCTGGAGTCCCAGGCTTGTGCAGCAGAGTGCTTCTCTGGCTGAATCCTAAAACAGCCCTCCCTCCCAGCTGCCTGCCTGCCAATAATGTAGCACTTGTTCACCCCTACACTCCCATTAGCACTTCACCAACACAGAAAAGGAAGAGAGAAACTGAGAGAGAGCGAGAGTTAAAGGGAGAAATGGGGTGAGGGCACTATTGAAATTAGGCTTTTGCCCACTATTGATGTGTTGGTGCTCAGGAGATGGTGAGAAAGAAAATGTAAGTGCGCTCAATGTGGTTGAAAAAGAAAATGAGAATGTACGAGACCGAGAGGGAGAAATCGAGAGAATGTAAGAGCCTGAGTATAAGACAGAGAGGGATTGAACAGTAATCTGTCCTTCTGTTGTAGGAAGATACTCATCAGTCAAGCACTTCGACAACATTTCCCAATATATTTTATAGGAGTGAGACATGCATTGTTAAGTTAACTCATGCAGCACGACGGATGATTTTGTTTTCCTTTCCCTGTACACACCATCATATCACTCTCCTCACATTTGTATTTTTGTAAAGATGATCAGCTGCTTGTCCTTGACAACAAGACTAGCGCTAGTGCCTTTCGATTCACAATCCAAACCTTTACACAGAATGATGTTTTTCCTGAACACACTCCATCTTGGTGTGTATGTCCACAAACAAATGCTCCCGGTGAGCTCAGAGTGCATATATTTGAACATTTCTCGTATGGATGTAAGGAGTGTGTACAAACACATAAACACACTGCTTTTTGTATGGGGACTTTCCATAAACCAATGATTTTATTACTGTACAAACTGTACAATTCAGTTCAAAAGTATATTTGCTTAACAAAGGTGGACTTAACTGCTAAAACGTAACAATAAAACATTGTGCAATGTTTATGAAATTGTATTTTCTATTTGAAGTAAATGCCATTTTTGAACTTTATATTAACCAATGAAATATATAAATAATAAAGAAAAATACTAAGCAGCACTGTTTTTAATTATAATTAAAATTTATAATAATAAACACCTAACCCAAACATGCACACACTTTATATAGATGTAAATAAATAATATGAAGCGTAAATATGAGAACAATTGTTCATGAATAAAAAGAGTAATTTATTATGACCTATATTATGACCAATGACTCAGTAAATGTCACAATTTGCACTAACCGTAGTTAAATCTCATCAGAGTCTGTCATTAATGATGAGCGCCTTTTATGGTCCTTTGAGTCTGAACCATCTGCATTCATTACTCCTTAAAACCGTACAGAAGCGCTTCTTGATAGTGTGACAGCAGGGTACATCTAATGCTTGCTTTAATAATAGATAATAACCATTTTACACCACTGTCAATTTAAAATACAAGTAAATGACTGAACTATATAATGGCATGCATTATCTGCAGGCTTTAATTTCCAGGTAATTCCATAATCCCAAAGATAAACTGTCACATTCTGGAAGCAGTTAAAGATAAGCCATGGCCCTGTGGTTTGAATTAGTAAAGAAATTACTTCACAGGGATGTTGTGTGAAAGTAAGCTTGACTTGACTGAAAGATGGTATTCAGAGTTGGACAAACTGTATCACCTTTGGTAAGAGAAACAGAAAAACAGTCAGAAGCCTGTTTTCTTGTCTTTTATTCATGGAGAGTCGTGACGTTCTAATGGTGCATGGACCAAGGTCTCTTCAGGTTCTCTTGTCAGCTGGCTGATGCCATCTAAAATCTCACTTCTGTTATGCTGCTGCACAGCATTTAGCAGAAAGCACAATGAGATATTTATGATCTCTGGGAGGCTGTGTCTGCTGCTGGCCAGTCTCGAGAGTAAGAAAGCTAGTTATTCCACGCTGACAGCAATTCTGTCTAATTCATGAGCAAGCAATGTGATATTAATGCATGTGGCACAGTAGACGTAGCTTGCAATGTAATTTAAAGCAACATGCTGATGGCACTCGGACTTTCTCCATCACGTCCATGCTATTTTTCCACCACTGAAACCAAAGAGGCTACAATATTCAGTTTTTTTTTTTTTCTTTTCCCCTGTCTGTCTGCTTGAGTGACCTGCTTAGTTCAGAAATGATAGGGTTGTCCAAGTTCAAATAGTTTTTGTATGACACTAAACAGAAGTGGACATTGGTAATGGCAACATTTTCAGATGGATGCTTTAAGAAAACTTTACACTTCTACAGTTTAAGTTATGTGTCTAATTTAATTCTACAGATTATGCTCTTGCTTTCCAACACTTGTGCCTTGATAAATGTGCTTCTACACTTAAACAAATAAGAAAGACTGACTTAATGTGTTCAACTCTGGTGGTTTCCGAACATCCAGTCCTTGGCCCTCACTTCTGTAATCAGAAAATGTAGAAGAGACTCTGAAACCCTTATTGACCCATTTACAATATCAAGGTTTATGTCAATAGATCAAAATGTAATTTCATTTGCAATGAACCGACAGCTTCATCTTCCCAAAGCTTAAGTGCAAACGTTTTTCTCTGATACTCTTCTCTGACATTAAACTTACAAATCTTGCTTAATAACTTTTTGAATTCTTTAAAAATAATTATAATAAAAAATAAATAAATAGGTAAAAAATTCTGATCCCAAACTTTTGAACAGTCAACCTTGCAAAAATGTAATTTATTTACCCCAGAGGACAGCACAATTGAAAGTCTGAGTCTTGCTTTTGGAAATTTCACTGTAGTAGACTTACAGGCAGAAAAAAAAATATCAGAAAAAAAATGAATCTGCGAGTTTATATGTCTTCATATTATGTTCTGGTCCCCTGGATGAGATAATAATAATTTTGATGTGTCACACATTGCAGCCAGATGGTTTCATGTTCTGTCTTGAGAATGGCTCTTCGCTTCTTTTGTTATGCTAAATTGAACAAGGTTGAGTACAACACCATCCATTTCCTACTGTGACACAAGCCAACTCATTTTGTTTGGATCATTCTCCAGACAACTGTTTGATATCATAGGAAGCTGAACAGGGAAATTGTGCATGCTTGGGTTTTTGTAATTCTCATAATGCCAGATTCACAAGTGTACGCCAGTTTTGTACTGTATTGTCCAAAACATTTTGTAACTGCAGAGATGTCATGTGTACCTGCACTTAGGACTCATCCACACTCATGTTTCATCCATCAGGAATATCTGAATCTGCAATAAACATTCTCAGGAAACAGAGGTCACTGTGGTAATGTAACCCTCTCACTCGCCAGCAAAGAATTCGCTGAGAGAGAAAGACAGAGAGCGAGAGAGAACAATATTGAAAAAGCAGCTGGGATAAGGCATATTAAAGGATTAGTCCACCCAAAAATCTAAAATGATGTCATTATTTACTTATCCCCATGTAAATCCAAACCTGCATGACCACCATTTTTCTGTGGACCCCTAAAAATCAAAAGCACCACTATGTTGGAGTAATGTTTTGTGCATTGCGAAGGTTTCATGGAACCATGCCAAACAATACACTTTATTTTTAAAAAGTGCATTCCCTATTTTATTCAATAAGACAGTCTGTCTGAATCCTTAATGATTGGATGAACCAAAGCTGAGCTTAGGACAGAATGTATGGATCTCTGCCTCAGCAGGCTATACAGAGACCCAGACCACAGCTTTAAATTAGCACGCTTAAGCTCGGAGTAAGCACCCTGCTGCAAGCTTCCTAATCATCCAAAATAACAGGCGCCAGGAGGAGAAATCGCTCTGACATTCAGATGAAGAGAGGTGAGAAAGAGGGTCATTAATTAATAAATAAATAGATAAGACTGCTCGCTCTGTGAGGAGGCCGGGTGAGCAGAGCTTTGAAGCAGCGTGTGCATGCCAAGGTGGATTCTAGGACACATTATGAACACTACGCCCACCCTCTCTCTGTCTTAATGTCAAAATACACTAGATTCATTTTCACCTATGCCATCATAAATCCACGCAAACAGCAGAGTTTGAATGTAGCTTGTTGCTGTGTACAGAATCATGGGAGCGTCTTTAAGTGCTTTATGGACACTTAAAAGGAGGCTGCATGCTGTGAGATGACATGATGACTCTCTCAGACGCAGAATGTGAAAGCTGCTTATTAATGAAGGAATGCCTCAGAAGTGCTTCAGTAGGACATATGTGCCAAGCACAAGGTGTCCTGTTAACAGGCTCTTTTAAATGATTAGGGAAACCATCATTTGCCATTTGTTTAGCCGTTCTGTGCTGTATCTTGTGTTCTTTCCTTTTTCTCTCTCTCTTTCTCCCTTTGGAGAAAGGACACATCATGGCATTTATTTGCACTGGAGAGGCTCAGATTACTACCATTTGTTCTCAGCATGGTGAAACTAAAACAGCGGGTCTTCCTCAAAGCCTTGTATCAGCGTCATTCAATATCTCCCTCTCTCTTCTCTCAGTGTCCCTTTCCCTGACATTCTTTCTTTTCGCTCATTATAATATTGCTCACATTGCTCTCTGTGCATCCCAGCAGGCAATCGTTCCCTCCTGTTTGCCAGAAAACTCTAAAGAGTAACAATTAGTGTTGAGAATGAGTAAATAAATGAATGAATGTTTGTAGCATGTAACTGTGGATGTCCCGATCAGTCAATGAATATTGAGCATCTACCAATATCTATCAGGGGTAGACAAGTTCAATTGCAGTCCTGCAAAACCCTCACCTGCTTAGATGTAATCTTATAGATGTAATCTATATGTAATCATAAAAAAAATGGTTAACTTGTTTAGGTGTGTTTGATACGGATTAAAATTAAACTCTAGGCTCTCTAGGATAGAATTTGCCTATTAAAGACATCTTGTCACTAATTGCCAAAAATACTAAAAACCTATAACTATAATTGTATAATATTGATTTATTTATTTAGTAATATTCCCATCTAAAGTAGTCTCATATTCCTAAATTCTTTATTTTGTCTAGTATTTGTTCATGTTATCATGTGACAAACAAAAGGAACATCTGGGGTAAACACACGGGGAGACGTCACTAATTAGTGGTTACCTGTTGCTGAAATTGGAAGAGTCCCACTGCAGGCTCAACCCAGAAGCATACTGTCACCACTACCCTCTCCCTGTCCTCCCTACTGTGTCCATCTGGAGAAAGGCTGGGGAGAACAGACCAATTTGAGGAGCTTCTGTTTACAGAGGCATATGGAGATGACTTTCTTTTTCATTTCAGCCATCATCAGACCAACCAGGCGTTGGATGATAGTTTTAGAGAGAGGGGGGGTGTATGAGGAAGTGGGCCAGCCCTTGAGAGCAGAGCAGCGAGAGTCTCCTGGTTGTTTATGTGTCTTTCAGGCTGCAGTGCCCAGAGAAGTGTACAGTACGTGCAACAGCTCCGAGTTCTAAATATAATCCTTTTATAGGATGGTGCTCGTGTTGCCATAGGCTTCCCAAGTTACTCAGTCACAGCAGTCAGAGGTCATACGGCACTGGAATGAATTTACTGGAATGGGATGCTGTCATCATAAGTGATGAGTTTGTTGTTGAGGATTAGTGCTATTCAAATGCTGATAACAACATGGGGGAACAGCGGGGGGAGCAAGGGCTTAGTATCTGATTAACTGCATTACCTCTCTTACATCCGCTGCAGCTCACTCAGACCTTACTCTCTGAATTTGCTTCTTTGTACGACGGAATTTGCTTTCAATCTATTTTCATCAACTGTCAACCCCTAACCTTCACCTAACCCTGCCTTCGTTCTCTTTAAAACACATAGACAGCCCAGACAGTAAGGAAGATTAAAGTGAACAGACATTAAAAAGACAAGAATTGGGTCGTTTCACTTTAAGTTCCACTAACTGTTTCTACACTTTCTGACAATCAACCTACAAGTCAAAACAAGGAACTGTAGTTGAAAAGCTGCATTTTCTTTGGAAAATGCATTGCTCTCTAGGAGCATGGTTGGAGACCTCTGCTTTAAGTGGTTGATGACTTTATACTGCATGCTTCCTTTGGTTTAAAACAGGGTCTCTCAATCAGGTTCTGCACTGTCATGCAGAATTCAGCTTCAGCCCTAATCAAACGCTCTTGAACAAGGTCTTCAGGATAATTCAAACTGTATAGCCAAGTGAGCCAAGTTGATAAGGTTTGGCTCTAAACTCTGTAGGACAGTGGACCTTGAGGGCTGGAGCTGAGAAACTCTGCTCTAGAGCTTTTCTCTAGTCAGCCATAGCAGCACTACCCAGAAGGCAACATGGGCCCGGGGGATTTGAGTCTCCAAAGCTGAGATGTGTAAAAATCACCCTTGTAGCCTTCAGCAAGGTTTTTTATCGTACTGCCTGAATTGGCACAACAATCCAGCTCCCTGGGACATCAATTCATCACAGCAATTGCAAGTAGTGGTCAATTACATACACCTGACAGTGTTTGAAAGTGAAGTTTGAATGGCAGAGCTCGTTGCACTTTAAATCCTAGAATGATAATTGTTAAACCTTAATTTCAGAAGTCGAAATAAAGTCTAATGAAAGCAGTGTTTTTGGCTATAGCAAGAAAACAATGGAACCTGGTAAATATTATAAAATATCAAATTATCACTTTAACTTTCTCTTGTATTCCTTGCAAACTTCAAAAGCTTCTTTTCTAGTGCTTTGTGAATACAGACATTGACACACATGCCCATTTATTCAGACTGAATACATAAACCCCGCCTTGGGCTGTTTTCTGTTTACCCGTATTTGCTTGAGGTGATCCTAGTGCCCAGCTCTATACTCAAATGTGCCAAATAAAAGGAAGGGGCTCTGCATCTTTCTGACCATAAGACATGCCCACACCTTTTTATATGGCCCCACTTTAGAAAATGTGCCTTAGATCTTCAAAGCCCAAGGCATCATGCACTGCTCAATACCTGATCCAGCACCTCTCTCCACTGCAAGCCAGATATTATCATGACAAAACCATTCTGCATCCTCTCGGAACCCTGATCTTCATTTGCATTTATATTGATGATGGCGACAGGCAGCTCTGCTAAACCTCACCTCGCTATGAAGCATCATTCCTAAAGGTGACAGGGAAACTTGGATGGTAGGTGACAGAAATACCTATGTAAAAGGAAATGGCATTTGAAAAGAGCTTCCAGAGCATTGCTCGAGGGAATATCCAACCGAGGCTCATTGGAAAAATATGCCTGTGGCGACATTTCTGCAAAATGATTTTATGTTGCTTCTTACATGTTTGAAATGTCCAGGAAGTGGAACTAAAAGTGTTACGAAAAAAAAGTGGAACTAAAAGCCATTTCATCTGGCAACATTTTTAGCCACACTTTAGTTTGTTGTATGCGATGCAGCAGTTTGAAATGAAGTGTCCAGTGTGTGGGGCTAAAAGTTAATTCTAATCATGATTCATGTTTAACAGAACTCAAACCTAAAGGTTTACCAGGTATCAGATGGGCTACCGAGCAAGTTTACTATGTAAAAAAACCATACATATAGTGCTGTCTGTGTGAGGTAAACATCAAAACGTATTCATGTAAAAATTTAATACTATGGTGAAAGTGTTTTGAACACATAATATAATATTTTTCAAGGAGCCGTGTTAAAATAAGTATTTTATTTGTTAGTGAACTGTCTCTGTAATCATAATCTTTATACATTAAATAAAGTTTATTACTGTTTTACTCTATTTAGCTGGAGTTTTATGTGTAGGTATGTTTTTGTAGAAGAAAACAAAAGAGCATTGGTCGGAAAATTGGAAAACCTGGAAAAAGCACATATCGTAAAGTGATTCAAGAAAAAAATCGTTTAATGCTTTCAATAATGTAATATGGCCAATTTCCAAATATGAAAGGCAACATAGTTTTAATGGGCTGTTGATTGTGAAATTGAGGGTCCAATTACAAGCCTTTTTTTATTTTGGGAGAGAGACAATAAGTCTGGACAAAGGGAGATAGGGAGGCAAGACCCATCATGATTCGTCGCTGTTTTCTAGCGTTTTACTAAGCGTGCTGCCATGGTACTCAATTTCCTACCAATCTGCAATGAAACTGAGTGATGCAAAGATATTGCACAGAATCAGCATCTTTAGTCTGGTCTTTTCTACTACTGATTGCTGTTATATGGAAAGAAAGAAAAAAGGAAAGGAACAGGGATATTAATTTCCAATTAATGTTCAATGTAATTTTTTTGCTTTATTTTTTTGATACATATTTTTGTCATTCAGGACTAGTTACCCTGTTGTTTTTTACATTCTCAATCACGCAAGTTATAAGAGCCCTTAAGGGTCACATAAGGATCTTCGATTCAGCTGAAAAAACCCACACAGATTGATGAGTCCAAATTTTGTCTGTTTATACACAAAACAATTTAGTCACATTATTTCCCTTGCTCCCACTAAAGCCTACTCATCCATAGACTCCAGTTGCAAACTTGTCCAAGAGCCCAGATGACTCAAACCCAGTGAAGGGTTTGAAACCCAGGGTTTGCTCAGTCTGTTTTCCCACCGTCTGTTTCAACAAATTTCCTCTGCTTACAATCATCCAGTGGGATAAAACAACTATAACTGCTCTATATAAGCATGTTTCTCCATCTGAGCTGAAGCACTTCACATCTGTTAAGAATCTTTCTATTTTACTCCTTCAGACAGTCCCCAAAGACCAAAACTGGTTTATAGGAGCTGCTGGGAATACAAACATGCATCTATTCTCACAGTTGAAAGGTACCATATTTACTGATTGCAGTTTTAAAACTAGTGTCATGCACTCAACAAATCCAAGGTTAAAACTAGTGTCATGCACTCAACAAATCCAGTAGTTTTGGCCACTTTAATTCAAATTTACATTCATGAATTAATAAAGCAAGCCCTTAAATGTAGACTTTTGCATGATTTTGCATAGACAGTGAAAAACAACTGTACCTCTACACGGTTGCAAATTTGTAATGATAAAAGTTTTAAATTGCAAATCAATTTTCTGAATTTTTTATTATGCCATCAAACAGTAGTTCAACTTTAGTTTGGTTTGAACCTTAATATACTCTTGTTGCAACAGTCTCACTCCAACTCATTTTGATGCTTGGTCAGGACCCTTTTTCGATCCTCAAGGTTACCCCATTTTGACGTGAGGTTTGACGAGAGTTTATTGCACAAAATAATCATAACCAAGCAGAATAAATACGTTACAAACAAGTCGTGTCACATTCCAAGTCTTCTG
>JAUMHP010000076.1:1400097-1419955 GCA_032361065.1 Enteromius trimaculatus
GTAGATTAGAATTGTGTGCATTTTTTGAATGAAAGATCAAAAGGATAAACAATACAGATTTATTTTCACAGCCACCTTTGCTCAGATTTACCAAGGGTGCCAATATTAGTGGAGGGCACTGTATGTTCATATTTATATTTACAAGTGTAAAACAGTTATAATTTTACTTTAGGATAGTAATTTTAGTACAATTTTCTTCAACTAAATTTTCTAAAATTCACTTTTTAAAGGTGGCATAAACATAACCCAAACATTTGGGATTTCACTGTGATTTTGTTTCACTAAAACGAATTGGCTCATAATAATCATCTAGTCATGGTTTTGTTAAGAAACTATGCAGAAAATATGTATGTATGGTATTCCATCCAGTATAAGAAATACTTTTTTGTACATATAATGTAACAGGTTTTGAAGAACAGTTTTTGGGTCTCAGCCCTATTGCAATGCTACTTCCCCAAACAATTAATTCACAATAATAAACCGGAATTATAGATTAAAGCCATTGTGCTCTTAAATACACTTGCTTTTTCTGAAAGAAGTGGACTTAAATACACCACAAAGACTTTCTTTGAAGTGACCTTGACTAGATAGCTCTTGTATTTATTGAAAATGTCTATATTACATTCCATTAGCTATGCTGTAAAACAGACGGACCCGTACACAGAGCAAATGTGATTGCTTAATTTCTCTTGAAGGCTTAATTAAAAATGGCACACACCTTATCTTCTGCTCTGTGGGCCAGTGGCCAAATAGAGCTTGTCTTGTTTTAAACTGCTATAGACACACAATGAGCTCTCTGTCTTGTTAATAAAAATAAGTGTGGCAGCAAGTGGCTCGGTAATGGCTTAACTTGGACTCTACAGGTTATATGTTTGTTATTTCAGATGGCATGAGTGCCATATGGAACATGGGTTGTGCTTCTGGTGCAGTCAAGCAGGAGGTAGATGTTCCCGTTACAGCCATTTTTTGACAGCAGGGGTATGATGTGTATTGGTATGCATGAGATAGGGGCAGGTGAGTGTGGCCACTGTGCTGGTGTAATCAATGTAAGGATGAGGGTGACAGCCCACAGGTCAACCTCCATTATTTTAGGTTATTGCAGTGTAAGTTCTGGCCGAGTGGCTCATTTGTCAGTACGTCTGGCTCACACCCCCCACTCCCAAACCTCCTTTTACACATTGCATTTGTGCTTGTTCTCGATTTTCTAGTAAAGTCATATTCCCCCTTCATTTGTTATTTATACATTAATGTGGTGTCTATGTGGTTTAATAAACATGCTGTCAAACTGCGCATGCTGTGCTGCTTTACTTTATTAAATGCGCTATTTATTTGGGACAGTTTTAATATTTGTAACCGCATTTTCTATTGGTTGGGAAAACCGCTTTAGTGAAACGTAAGGGAATTTGCTCAGTTCTCAGTAACAAGTTATTCTTGATAGACTATCCAACAGCAATCATAAAAGGGAATTACGAACCATGCCATCTATATTTTTCAGCCAATTTCTACAGTTTTCTTTTCCAGATGTCTAAAACACAACTGCTCATCCATTTCTCCACGGCACAACAATAAAGTTGATAAAAAAGGAAACAGGCTTCTCAGGAGCAGATGAGAGAGGGTAGTGATGACGTCCCTGCCACAGCCGCTTTTCTGCCGAAGTCATAGTCACTTCAGTCTAGACTTGATTGCCAAAGTGGATAATACTGAGCTCTCCAACAGACATTCAGGCGCAGAACAGTGGGGCCACGGGTCATTCTCTGACTTTATGAAGAGTGCCTCATAGTGTTTTATACAGTTATAACCCTCTTCTGATAGTATAAATCAAAGAGAGAAAGAGAAAAAGAGAAAACTTGAAAGGTAGAACTGATGCTTTTAAAGGCATATGAGCATATTTTAATTTTTTATCATTTTTATGACTGCCTTGGATTGGGAGAGTATTTTAGGGAGCATTTGAGTCAGCTCTGTCAAGTGTGCTAAACTTAATGCAAACGTTGAAAGGATAGTGCGACCCAAATTGCACTCATCCTCATGTCATTTGTAACCCAGACTTCCTTTCTTCTTTGATAAAAAAATAAGCTGAATATTTTGAAGAAGGATGCAAAGTAAAAGCAGCTGTCCTCATGACAAGTGTTCTGAAATTGTTTATCATGTACTGTAGGGTAAATTGTGAAGACCTAAAGCAGCAATTTATTCCACCTTTTGCCTTTCTTATCGATATTGCCTATTCAGTCTGTTCCAGGCTTCGCAGACGAGTGCTATTGATTGTTTCGGAAACCGCAAAGATGAGATGCGGGTGAGATAAAAGCTTAACCAAAGGAACCTCAGCACCTCTCTCATCCTGGTTTTCAATTCATAGTGGGTCTTCATCTCCCCTGATACAAATAAAAATGAGGAAGAGGTTGAGCTCTAAAAGGATGCCTGGTGTTGCTAGCATCTACTGAGTAAAACAAACATCAAAAAATGATGTTGTTGTTGTACAATGAACATAGATTTGTATTTGATATTATGGATATAAATAGAAGCGCTACAACTTTTGAACTGCAAACATAAAAATTGTGGACAGAAAGAGGAAAAGCAGATAGCATCTACGATGATTGGATTTTGAGTTTAGGATTAAAGATGGTTCTGAATTGTCCCCTTGAATTGGCACATGCTGCCTCTGGAAAGAACTACTCTATAAAATACCAAGGACACAGGCAGGCTCTGTGGAACATTATGCTAGGCCTTTGCATCTTTATAGTGATGTAGACAGTTTCAACAAGTGTTGTAGATTTCAGCATGGAACCATTGACCACTGATTTTATCACCAAACTAGATTTACGTAGCGCTTATAATCTCATCCGTATACGAGAGGGGGATGAATGGAAAACAGCCTTTTCAATCACTAGTGGGCACTATGAGTACCTCGTTATGCCCTTCGGGTTAGTAAATGACATCTTCAGACACATGCTTAACCGTTTTGTTATCGTCTACATAGACAACATGCTTATCTATTCGGAGAACCTGGAAACTCACATCCAACACGTTAAAGCAGTCCTAAATAAACTCATCGACAATCAATTGCCAAACTTACCAAGTGTGACTTCCACCAGACGAAGGTGTCTTTCCTGGGATACATCATCAGTGCCGAAGGGTCATGATGGACCAGAAAAAGGTGACAGCCGTCATGAATTGGCCCAAACCTCAGAATCTAAAGGAGCTCCAATGATTCCTTGGATTCGCCAACTTTTATAGAAGGTTTATAAGAAACTTCAGTAAGGTTGCGGCCCCTCTCACCTCCATGACTCGTAAAGGAGTAAAACTTCTGCCCTGGAACAAGGAGAGTGAAATCACCTTTCAGGAGCTAAAAGATTGTTTCACCACGGCACCTATCTTACGACACCCAGATCCAAAGAGACAATTCGTGGTTGAAGTTGACGCTTCCAACACCAGGCTTGGGGCCATTCTATCCCAAAGACAAGGCGAACCGGCTAAACTCTTCCCCTGTGCATTCTATTCTCGTAAGCTGACGCAGGCTGAGCGAAACTAGGACGTAGGCGATCGAGAATTACTAGCCCTCAAGGCAGCCTTAGAAGAATGGAGACATTGGCTAGAGGGGGCCAAAGAACCGTTCTTGGTATTTACCGATGATAGAAACTTGGAGTATCTATGCACCGCCAAGATGCTTAACGCTCGCCAAGCGCGATGGTCATTATTCTTTTCTCGGTACGACTTCCAAATCACTTACCGGCTGGGATCCAAGAACACCAAAGCCTACGCTCTCTCACGACAGTTTGATCACACCACCCACTGAAACCTGAAACCAGAGAATATCTTACCTCCTGCCATCATTGTTGCTCCTGTCCAGTGGGACATCGTCAGAGAAATCACTGATGCCCAAGTGGAAGACACTATTCCCCCAGAATGTCCTCCTGGAAAGATATATGTACCTGTCTGCCTCCGTGATCGCTTGCTCCACCTTATCCATAACTCACCTAGCGCAGGTCATCCTGGAATTCTCACCACAATAGAGCTCACCACTAACAAATTCTGGTGGCCCTGCAGGTTTGCTCCAGCCTCTCCCCATTCCTCACCGTCCTTGGTCCCACATTGTCGTGGACTTCATTACTGATCTGCCCCCATCCAATAACTATACCACCATACTTACCGTCATAGACATATTTTCCAAGGCCTGTCGTCTGATACCTCTACGCAAGCTCCCCACAGCCTGGGAAACTGCTCAAGTGATGATGGAGCAAGTATTCAGACATTACGGCTTACCTGATGACATCATCTCCGATCGGGGAACACAGTTCACCTCTAGAGTGTGGAGAGCCTTTTGCACTCAATTGAATATAAATGTGTGTCTCACCTCAGGATACCTCCCGGAGTCAAACGGTCAAGCGGAACATATGAACCAGGAGCTCATCCGCTTCCTTCGCTCATATTGTCACAACAACCAGAATGACTGGAGGCAGGTCATGATCTGGGCAGAGTGTGCCCAAAATTCAGAATCAGAAAGCCAGCCACAAACTTGACCCCATTTCAGTGCATCTTAGGCTTCCAGCCTCATCTGTTCCCCTGGTCAGGAGAGCCTTCGGACCTACCATCATTCGACCTGGCTTCAGCGTAGTGAACAAACTTGGGATGCAGCTCACACCAACCTCCAAAGAGCTATACAAAGAGTCACCGCTCAAGCTAACCGACGATGCGTCCCAATCCTCCATATGAACCTGGGCAATGGGTATGGCTATCCAACAGAGACCTGGACTCTGTCACCAGCTGCACCTGCAGGTGTTCTGTATTAACTGCCTTATATAAACTGAAGGCTGGTGTTAGATTAACGTGAAGTCTTATTCACCCCTGGTAATAATTCTAAGCGTTAACTCTTGTTTGATTCTCTGGTTTTGATTTGGACTGTTGTATCTCTCTTGATTCTCACTGCCTGCTCTGACCCTTTTGCCTGGACCTGGACTTTTGATTACTGCTGCCTGCCCTGACTTTATCTGCCTGTTTCACGACCATGAATATCTGCCTTGTCTTTGATTCATCTGTTATCCTGTGTACCGATCTCTGCCTGTTTGACCATTCTCCATTAAAGCTTTGCAAATGGATCCAGACGCTCCTAGTGATCTATCACAATCAGTGATAGATCACAGTACAATGCAACAGAAAGAATTAGGTATAGACAGATACATTTTGTTTTTATTTGGCCAATTACAAGAAAATAATTAAATAAAAAATTACAAGAAACAAAACTAAAAATACAAAAGAAAGAGCACAGTAATAAAGCAAAACATAAAAACAAACAAACAAACAAAAATTTCAGAAGGTTCAAACACTCACTGATTTGTTTTGTTTTGTTTTGTTTTCCAGAAAGAAAAGAAAAGAAAACAAAAATATGCATTAAGAGCCATGGGGGTGAAAACATTTTAAAACATCTCACCCTGCACTCTTAATTAGTATTAAGTTTCAAATACACACAGACACAGACATAAAATTACCACACATAATAACAATTTCTTTAATACCTATAGTATTGTGGATTCTTTGTTGTGAGGAAGACTGATACTGTATGTTACTATAATCACCTAATACTAAAATAACCTTTTAGATTCAGCTGTTCAGTGACAATTTATTTTTGTTTGGTACAGGTCATCAATTATTTGTGGATATCTTTTTTGGAGTATGAACGATTCAATTATAAATCAGCAATTCACTTTGCAGAATCACACTTTAAAGTTTGACTATCAAATGAACATACCCCTTGAAAAACTCATAAGGCTCCTCACTAAGATCTCAAAGTAAAACCTAAGCACTGAGAGAATATGAGATTTAATCAAATATACCCCTGCTTGCACTAAATATCTCGGCAGCACACAATTATACTATACAGTATTTATCTTTTGTCAGGAGATTAGTGTTATATATTCTAAATCAGAATTTATCTCACACATTTTATCTCTTGCAAAATGACATTGACAGGATGCCAGAACAGTCATTATTGTTGTTTGTCATGTAAACTATTTAGTTTTCTGGTTTTGAAAGGATATGGTGTACTGTAGCAGGACAGAATTGTGTCTTTACTTATCATCACAGCTTGAAGGTATCAGCACTATAATTGCCTAATTCTGTACAGCGATAAGAGTAGATTCTATTGACTGGCTCTCGGTAGGCTTGCCCAGACTGTGAAACTCATGCTGACTGCTGTTATGGCCTAAGCAATGTTCCTATAGTAAAGGAAAATCAGCAGTTTAAAGCGTACCATGCAACCCATACTTAAGTAAAAGTACAGATAAAATGACTTCACTACAACTCACCAACAAGGTGGGTGGAGACAACAGTTCATAATAAAAGTCCTTTAACGAAGAACGGAGTGACAAACAAACAAAGAACATAGTCCGGGCTGGAGTGCCCTCTGGAGGCTTCCGAGGGCAACTCCAGTGAAGCTTGTGATATATATAAAACACCTGTGATTCCAACTTGTCACATTTTCACACTTGGTCAAGACCCTTTCGCGTCGCTTTTTGAAGCTCAAGGTAACCCTTTTTAGTCGCTTTTCGACATTAAGGGTCCTTCATTGCTTTCAGTTTTTTTGCTTAATGTAATGTAATGGTTTGCATGCATATATAAATATATTATATAAAGTTTACTTTTATTGGAGCACCAATCTGAACAATATAAAACACACACAGTCAAATGCACTTACAGGTATTTACTGCACAAATTAATCATTAACAAGCGGTATTAATACATGTATACAGTATTAAGTCTTCTGAAGCCATACAAAGTCTTTATGCGAAGAAGAGAGTAAAACACAAGGTTTTATTTGATCACGAGACACACAAGAGCCAATGGCATTTCACGATTTTGACGAAATGATTCTTTTAGCAGCATTTTTTGAAATTGCACACAGACTGCAGCAGCGTACAGGAAGTATAGGGAAGAAAGGGATAACATCTATTCCTCTCACAAATCAATCGTTTTGCCTCAGAATACTTGGCACAAGCATGGTATAAGTTAACCTCATTAAATATTTTCAATGTGAAAGAAAGACACTGATCGATGGAAAAAACATGGTTCCATATTTGCTGATTAAATAAACTTGGTCTTTAATTAATATTTAACATTAATTTGTGTGCAGTCTTCATTACAAACTGTCCTGGTTGAAGTGTAGTCTCAATTTGTCAAATCAGTGTTGTTTTGAGCAAAACAATTGCATTCCTGCTGAAAAACAAGTGTTCTAGCATGAAAATGCTTTGGAACTAATGTGGTCAGAACCAGGGCTGCATTCTCTGGAATCCTCTCAAGCGGTGGACTTTTGCATTCTGACTGATTGCCGCCGAACCGCCTCATAGCTCATTACCATAAAGTTAACTTGATTTCAACACTCCTCAACCTCTCGCCGGTGACGGTGGGAACACGCGGTTAGGCCATCCGAGATAGAGATACGTTTATTTCTTCATCTGAACATATTCGGAGAAAATATATCATCACATAATTTGCTCACCAATGAAGTGAATGGGTGCTTTCAAAATGAGTCACAATAATCATTCCTCAGTCCTGTTGACATATTGGTTTCAAACGGTTTTGGACTGTTCTTCACTTGTAATCAAGATTTGAGCATATTTCTTTGCTGGTTCAGACAAGGTGACTCACTGGAGAGAGCAATATTAAAATTAGAGAACCTGAAGTTAAAAGTAACTTAATGATATTATAATATCTCATTCTGACAGCACCCATTCACAGACAAGGATTCATTAATAAGCAAGTCATGTAATGTTATAATTTCTCCAAAACTACATCTTGGATGGCTGTGTCTGTAACATTCTTAAGTGTGTTTAGTTCAGTTTTTGTCTATGGTTTTTGGTTTCCTTGGTTTAGTTTCGTTTTCATGTGTTCCTGTTTTAGTTTCGTTTTCATGTGATTTCCTGTTTGCCCTTATTTGGTCCTTCCTGTGTCTGTTTGTGATTAATTGGTTATTTCATCCACCTGTGTTTTTCCCCAGCGGTGTCTTGTCTTGTAATTAGTGTCTGTGTATTTAAACCATGTCTTTTCAGTTCTTTAGTGTCCGTCAACCCCAAACGTTACCTGTGTCTTTGTAAATGCTTAATTGGATTATTGGATACTGTTCCACGTTTTGATTTCTCACAGCCAGTGTCTGACAAGCTGCCAGTGCCAGAGCCACAGCTACCGCCAGCATCAGCCCAGTTGCCAGAACCAGAACCTGCACATCTACCACCAGTGTCAGCCCAGTTGCCAGAGTCAAAGTCTGCTCAACGATCGCTAGAGTCTGTCCCTTTGCTAGAGCCAGAGCCTACACAGCGACCGCTAGCGTCCGTCCAGTTGCCAGAGCCAGAGCCTGCACAACGACCGCCAGCGTATGTCCAGCCTCCAGAGTCTGGTGCGCTGCCTGAGCGCCTTCCAGAGTCTGCTGCGCTGTTTGAGCGCCCCCTTGAACTCACGCTATCTGAGCGCCCCCTTGAACTCACGCTGCTTGAGTCATCTGCGCACCCCGTGCGCTCTCCAGAGTTGACGGTGCTCCCTCTCACCCCCCCCTCTTCTGCCACCTTTCATGTCGATCGGCTTCTTCAGGCCAGCTCCTGGCGGCTCCCCTACGCACCCTCTGTCAGCGCATGTGGATCCCCTGTCTCCGCCGGCAGACGTCGAGCTTCGGATGTCACCTCGGCTCTTCGACCCATCGGCTCCACTGTGTCTCATGACGCCGTCATCTCCAGCGAGGCCCGTCGTCCCACCAGCTCCACCGGGTTCCTCGATCCTCCGGCTCAGCCTTGGTCTGGAGTCGACCCTCTGACGCCTCTGGACTCTGCTCCTCCGGCTGCGCCTCGTCCCGCCGTCCTGCCGGCTCTGTCGGGCTCCTCCTTCCCTCCGGCTTCGCCTGTGTCCTCGGGCGCTCCGGCTCCGCAGCGGTCCTCCGGATCCCCGCTTCTGACTCGTTTGCCTGAGTCTGCAGCTCCGCCGTGGCCCCCTGGATCCTCGTTGATGCCTCAGCTCTCCCCCTGCTGGGTCTCATGATACGCCTCCTTAGGCACCCGAGACACCACGGCCTCAGACAGCTCCTGATCCACCACCCAACCCTCATGAGCCGTCACGGTCTCGGCCTGATCCAGATCCACCCCCCCAAGATTCACAAACCACCTCGGCCTCAGCCGGCTCCTGATCCACCTCCCGAGGCACCCGAGACACCACGGCCTCAGCCGGATCCTGATCCGCCCTGGAGGCAACATGTGACTCTTTTCCCCTGTCCTGTCTCCAAGGTGCCCACCCTCCCTCCCCGTTGGATGTTTCTTTTCTGTTTTATGGTTTTTGGTTTTCTTGGTTTAGATTCGTTTTCATGTGTTCCAGTTTTAGTTTTGTTTTCATGTGATTTCCTGTTTGCCCTTATTTGGTCCTTCCTGTGTCTGTTTGTGATTAATTGGTTATTTCATCCACCTGTGTTTTTCCCCAGCTGTGTCTTGCCTTGTAATTAGTGTCTGTGTATTCTGTGTATTTAAACCATGTCTTTTCAGTTCTTTAGTGTCCGTCAACCCCAAACGTTACCTGTGTCTTTGTAAACGCTTATTTGGATTATTGGATACTGCTCCATGTTTTGATTTCTTTATTAAAAAGTCTTTTGTTTATATATATTACGACTGCCTCCTCGTTCTCCTTAATCTGCACTAGACTAGATGTTACAGTGTCATGTGTTGGTCCATGTGCTTCTGTGTTTTTGTTTTGATTCTGTTCCACGTGTTTTCCAACTTGTTTGTCTTTCATTAGCGTTTCATCCCCTGCCTGCTGTGTATCCCAGGTGTTTTATGTTCAAATCAAATTGAAATTCAATTTTTATTTGTCACATACACAGTCATACGTACAACATGTAGTGAAATGTGTTTATTTCAACTGTAATTTGTGTCCTTTTTAGTTCAGATTGTCGGTCGTTGATGTTTGTAGATGCCGTGTCTCTGTGTTTTTGTTAGCCGTTCAATGTATCCTGTGTGTCTTTAAATAAATGTGTCCTGCTTCATGGAATTCCTGTTTCCTCGCCTCTGTGTCCGCTGAGAAGCAAGACCTCATCGTTACAGGGCTGGAGGATGCTTACATTTTCAGCTAATTCAAATTTCTGGATGTGCTTAGAAAAATAAATAATAAATAAACCTATTTGGGGTTGGGGGGTTACAGGGCAATAATTAAATTAATTCACTAACTAATGACAGTAACAGCTTTAATCGTTTCCACCCCGGACACTTCTAGCCTGAAAACTGCAGCAAGATGTGCAGGATCTTTATTCTTACTGTCAACAGTTGAGTATGCGCTAAATTATTCAACATCCTAAAATGACAGCAAATCATTTATTTAAATATTTGGAGTAGATAAACAATCATAAATTGCAGGGTGCCTGCAGTGACTGTCCTTGTCAGCTCTGAGCCTGCATCTCTAAAAAAACAGTGACTATACATTTAGACTGAACGTCAGGCAGCATGTGGATGATAGAAACTGATATGGATACAAACTGACATTAATTCAAATCTGTGAAATTTCCACAAATGGCCAAAAGACCACACCAAAGAAATTTAAAGAGAGCTTTTATGGATTAAAATGAGAAACATTTTAATAGGCGTTCAAACAATCTCCACATATCAGAGTTAATCACATTTCAGAGACTTAAAATGCAATGCTCATTTCATATGAAAATTTGAATACAAAACTTATTTCAAGGTTAATCAAGTATTTTGAGCCATCAGTCTAAGTGGGAAGAGCTGCAGTAATGGGATAAGAATTTTCAAAAGAGTTTTATTTTGCATAACGCTTTCTTCTCGTAGCAGAAAAAACGAGAGCCATTACCTGCTATATGATTACGCTATATATCATGTCTTTCCCCTTCATTGTGCTACAGCATCTTTTTCATTTGCATTTAGACTATTCAAGCAAAACTCCACAGTAATCAAACAAAATGATTAAAAAAGCTAAATCAGCAAAAATAGACTTGATGACCAGTGGACCAGGACACCACAAAGGCCGGAAAGAGTGGCCAGGTTGATCAAATAGGAAAAACACACATTTCACTCACATGCACAACATTTTATCATTCCCAAAGGATGTACTTATGTATTCACAAAAGGGATAAACTGAAGCTTGCACATCCCTTTCACAGCTCTTTATAATGGAACGACAGGTAACCAGAAACAGCAGATTAAATGTATAGAATTACAGCTGAGGTCAATTCGTACGGATGACCTACACCTAATGCCACCCCTAAACCTACCCGTCACTGGGGTTTAGGCAAATTGTAAAAAGTGAGGTCACACAAATTTGTATGAATTTGTCACCTCGTATGAATACGTACAAACTGGTTGTGAGACTGTGTTGAATATGTAATTATTATTATATACAAAATGTTATTTTTTTATTTAGTACTGACTTAAGTAAGATATTTAATAACATAGGACCATTGAGGGACCAACCATTACAGAAAATTTAATTGCTCACTGATGTTCTATAAGAAAAAACAAAACAAAACTTGCATTAAGCACATATTATGAAAACCTAATTCTGCATCGTTAATCAATTCCCAAACTTAATAACTACTTTACTAACTATTAATAAGCAGCACATTATGAAGGAATAATTTTAGTTAATTGAGTAAGTGTTCCCTACTCTACAGTGTTACCAAAACTTTCAAACATTTTAAACTCTTTATCACTTCAGATCACTTCAGATTTAATGCATCATTGCTGAATTCTATTTTTTCAAGAACTTACTTAGTGTATATATAACATATGTGACTTGTACAAAATATCTAGCTCTCTTTTAAAACCAGAGCTACTCTGTACTCAAGAAATGTGCACTGTCAGTTACACAACAGAGAAACACCACAGCAAAGGAAACATCTCAGTTCTTATTAAACTGCCTCCAGGAGGCTACTAAATTTCTCATGACCCCAAAAGTTTCTGACCTGTTTCTGTGCACCTAAAAGAGACTAGTCATAAATAAAAAGAAAAAGCCAGACAACCATGGCGAACCTCAACGCAGAACTCTGCATATCTCTGAATAATGAAAGTGAGGTTATGAAGCTTTGGGAGACATTTGCATAAAAATTGGTATTTAAAAGCATAGCAACAGGGAATGGAAATCTCATTTGTCTCATTCATGCTCTGTGCCATCCAAATACGACAGTATTCGTATTCATACATCGATTTAGACAACCAACAGTATACATGGCTGATTATCAAAGGGCAGTGTCCCCAGAAACACAATACAGTAGTTATTTACTCCTACCTAGACAATAAAATATGTTGACTTTTCAGATAATAAAACACAAAAGGCTTTGCATTGCAAATGCTTCTTATAAAGGTTATGAACACCAAATTCAGCCAGGTACTTTAGTTGTTTTATGTAAATGTATGGCATAGAAAGTTGGGTAGAGCCTCTGACATTTACTGGGTGGGTGCGAACACTCACAATTAGACACTGTAAGTGAAAGGATTGGCTACAAAGACTCCCTGTCCCTCTATTTTCTCTCCCACTGGTTTGGGGAAATTCCGTTTTTAGAGCTGCAGAGGCAATATTTAATCCGCTTTAATGAGGGGGAGCGATATTAATCATGAAGAAAAAGGCTAATAATGAAAAAAAAAAGCATCCTGATTAATGGAGAATTACTGTATCTTGCTAAGCCCTGCCACCTCAGCGCCCAGGCTCTTTCATTTAAGCTATCTGATGCTTAAACAGAAAAGGGAGAAGAGGATTTAAAATATTTGCCTATCCTCAGATAAGGCTCCTTTGTGCCTCTGTCAACATTGTCGGTGTGACAAAGAGGACACTCTGAGCCGAAACTACACACCTCTAGCTAACACCACAGTCAAGTATTATAGTCAAGCAGCCGACTTTGTGGAAAGAGCTAGGAGCCCGTACATTTTCCATTATGCGGTAGACTTTGAATTTTTGCCAAGGCGTTGAAGACATTTTGTTGTTCACAGAAAGGTTTGAGTAGTGGGCAAAAGTGTGATCTCGGGTTAGGCTGACATAACCCAGAGACATTCACATCAGTCCGTAGGGCAGCTCCATGTAGAAACGCTTTATCACGGCTTCAGCGCTGTCGAACAGGAAGTCACCACTGTGAGCCTCAATAGTACAGCCTGAAATGTCAGACTTCATTCTTTCCCCTCCACCTCCCCCTCATACAAATGGTCAAATTATTCAGATTTATTAGATTTGACCACACTTAACCATCATCCATCACAGCTTATAGGCCATCAATTCCCATACCGCACACACCAGTCTCTCGCTATCTTTGCCAGCCTCTCTTTCTTTCATTTTCTCGCTTCGCCATGACGCCTCGCTGCCACACAGATATTGCCGTGCAATTATTGGGTTCGGTGTGGTGTTGTTTTGTTTGGCCCTCTCTGGTTGGGCTGTGGGTGAGTAGAGAGATTAAGATGCAGTGTGCGACTGCTGTAGTAATCTTCGCAGCATGGCTGCGCTTGGCTGCCCCTGTACCAAGCAGAGCAGGGTAGGGCCTAATTGAAAAGGACAGCAGTGTTTGCAGTGTATTGAGAGCGTTTGCCCTCACGTGTTGTGTGGGAGATGATTTTCTGTTGCTTGTGTGTGTAAGAAATTGTTTAGAGGGAAACAAGAGCTGATTCTCTGATGGAAATCTCATGGGCATCACCTGTTGCTTCCTTCTGATGCAAAACTTCTGAAGAGTTGACACTGTGCAAAAAATTGTCTGTTTTAAAATTGTCAGTTTATTTTAGGAAATTAAAGGGTTCTCATAATTAAATTAGGATTTTAAGAATTCATATATTTGGAGCTAAGGTGTCTATGCCAAACTCTTTTGCCCTCTTGATATAGATTTTATCAGATTTAACTTGTGTGTGCATTAATATACTATTACTGTAAATAAGCACTCTGCCATGGTTTTATAACAGCGAAGGGGCGTTGTTGTATACAACGCAGTTATTTCTGTTATACAATAAAATTGCATCACAGGGATTATTGCTTAATTATTGCTTGATTATTGTGGATACTATATCTACTGTACAGTACTGCGCAGTGGCCCAAATTATATTTCACCCGCTAAAAAAAAAACAAAACAACCAGTGCTTCACACAGAGATCTGATCAGTCTGCCTGGAATGACAAGAAGACTAAGACTAAATCCAGAAAAACTGTGGCAACGTCTTCAAGATGCTTCAAGAAGCCTGCCAAGCTACAGTACTATTAGAGGTTGCACTTGTGTAAAAATGTAAAATGCTGTAAAATGAGGATGCTGTAAAAAATCATGGCATAAAGAGATTATTTTAATTAATTTGCTTATGTTAACTAAATTAAATGAACACTTGGTGTGATCATGCTTTGCATTTAAAGCAGATTTTGAGCAAAGTATTTTAGGTAGCTTCTTTAGTGAGTTTCTTGAAGCATCAGACCTTGCCACAGTTATTCTGAATTTAGTCTGTCTAATAAATTCTTCCACTAAGCAATGTATTTCTTCAGAAGTGAACAACGCAATAGCTCACAAACACAGCTGTGATGTAAAACTGATGTAATGAGGTCGCAGGTACTTTTGTGCGTTCATGGAATATATTACAACAACTTCAACTTAGGCGCAGTAAATCACAATAAATGACAATAACTTTTCGGCTATTAAATTAATATTTTATCTTATTTATTTTATTTTGTTTTGCTGATAACTATTTCACTTTTTATTTTTTTCCATACAATTAAATGCCATGAAACATTCTCCAAAATCTCCAAAAAGTCATACAGGTTTGGAATGACATGAGGGTGATTAAACAATGACAGAATTTTCATTTTGGGATGAACAATCTCATTCAATTATTAACAAGACATTCATTGCACAAGTTTACTCAGTTGACAGATTTGTTATTTATTTGTAAAGCAAAGCCTTAGAAATCATTTCTTATGAGCGTTCCTTTCAAATGTTTGCTTATAAAATTGCAGTGCTTTACATACAGTATAGGATTAAGAAGATCACTGTCTGTTTTTTTTTCTTTTTTCTATTGTTAGTATTCTTATGTAACCTGAGTTGGCGTTATTTGTTTCCAGGGACTTGATGCATGTAACTATATACATCTGTAGGGCAAAACAGTGAGGATTAAAGATTATGAAAGAGAATAAATGGACTGTGGAAGAATATTGATGGTGGTTGTAACTGATAGCAGTGTTGCTGAAAAGTGAGCAGCCTGCTGATGCAAAGTGCTGCCCAGCAAGATGATATGTTCCTGATTCTGTGTATGACACCTTCACTGTGTTTCTGTTCTTGCAGGTTTTTTTTAAAAAGATCTGCTGAAGAATGGCAAACAAAATATTCAGTTATCATTTTATTTCTTTCTCTATCTGTAATGAACGGTGCGCTCCGTGAAGCGTGCGGACAGAAAGGCGCGGACGAGGAAACTTCAGAATGCAGAACATTTAATAAATAACTCCAAATAGAACAAAGAGGCTGACGAGGCAGCAAAACACGACACACACGTACACGCACAACATTAATTTAACAACCACTAACTAGAACTGAAAAACAAAGGGCTTTAAGTACAAAGAAACAAAAGAGCAAATGTGAGGGCAGCTGGTAAAACACAGGTGACCAAAATGAACTAATCAGAACATAATGACAAGAACAAACCAAATCTAGACAGGACTGGACTAAACCAAAATTAGAGAGACAGTGGGGACGGACACGAAACATGACATTACATGACATTACACCCCCCTCCCGAAAAGGCACACCTGTGCCGTAGGCAACATCATTCGGGAGGGAGGGCTGGGCGCTCTGAAGGCAGGACCCAGACCCCTACATCTAACCTGCCTCCAGGGCAGATCTGGTGCCCTAGAAGGCCACACCGGCAGGACAGTCTTTGGTGGCACAGGATCAGGTGCCTTAGCAGGCCATGGTAGCTCGGGAACGGCTCGTGGCAGATCATTGGTAGTCCGCCCAAAAAAAATTTCTTGGGGAGGCTCCTCGGGAGGCACACAGGAGGTGCGTCATCTGGAGGACACCTAGGAGAGCGCACGGGGTGCGTGGCAGACTCAGGAGGAAGCCCAATAGGCGCAGCAGGATCGGGCCAAGGCGGCAGGTCCTCCTCCACCATTGGCTCTGGTGGGTCGGGCCACAGCAGCAGGTCCTACTCCACCATTGGCTCTGGTGGGTCGGGCAATGGCAGCAGGTCCTCCTCCACCATAGGCTCTGGTGGGTCGGGCCACGGCAGCAGGTCCTCCTCCACCATTGGCTCTGGTGGGTCGGGCCATGGCAGCAGGTCCTCCTCCACCATAGGCTCTGGTGGGTCGGGCCACGGCAGCAGGTCCTCCTCCACCATAGGCTCTTGTGGGTCGGGCCACAGCAGCAGGTCCTCCTCCACCATTGGCTCTGGTGGGTCGGGCCACGGTAGCAGGTCCTCCTCTACCGGTAGCTCTGGTGGGTTGGGCCACGATAGCAGGTCCTCCTCCACCATTGGCTCTGGTGGGTCGGGCCACGTTAGCAGGTACTCCTCTACCGGTAGCTCTGGTGGGTCGGGCCACGATAGTAGGTCCTCCTCTACTGTTAGCTCTGGTGGGTCGGGCCATGACAGCAGGTCCTCCTCCACCATTGGTTCTGGTGGGTTGGGCCACGGTAGCGGGTCCTCCTCCACCATTGGCTCTGGTGGTGGCAGCGGCAGATTGGCAGGCACTTGCAGTGGCAGCGGCATCGTGGCAGGCTATGGTAGTGGCAGCGGCGCTGGCAGCATGGCAGAAGCGACGTCCGTCTCCTCGGCCACCATCCTGATCGCCAGCTCGAAAATTTCCCCGACTCTCCTTGCTTCCTCCCGTGAAGTGATCGGGGGTGGTGCCCACGGGAACGAGGAAGCCCCACTCTGCAATCCGTGCCACGGAAGCGAAACCGGATCCTCGTCCCATGGGTCAATGTGGCGAGGAGATCTTGGGAGATGGGGGAATGGGGAGCCGGCAACCAGGTAACTGAATCCGCCGAGGCGGAGCGGGGTCTGCGAAGATGTACGCGTTCCTGGGGTTGAACGCCATCTTCTATTTGGAGTCGTTGTTCTGTAACGAACGGTGCGCTCCGTGAAGCGTGCAGACAGAAAGGCGCGGGCGAGGAAACTTCAGAATGCAGAACATTTAATAAATAACTCCAAATAGAACAAAGAGGCTGACGAGGCAGCAAAACACGACACACACGTACACACACAACATTACTTTAACAACCACTAACTAAAACTGAAAAACAAAGGGCTTTAAGTACAAAGAAACAAAAGAGCAAAAGTGAGGGCAGCTGGTAAAACACAGGTTACCAAAATGAACTAATCAGAGCATAATGACAAGAACAAACCAAATCTAGACAGGACTGGACTAAACCAAAATTACAGAGACAGTGGGGACAAGGCAGACGAACACGAAACATGACACTACCCATGACGCTTATATTTGAATTGCATGTTGTGGTTTTAATAAATAAAAAGACAAGGATTTATGATCTATTTTCATTTTGATATACCACCCAATAGAAAATCACATTCCAGTTTCACTTGATGTTTACACATTTTTGAATTAAATGTACGGATCCTCACGCATAAAGCAGTCATTTTATTATTTTCCGCATACTGTATGTTTATAGACATTTATTTTCTTTTTTAATTAAAACCAATATTTAGATATCTTTCATATACTGCTTCTAACTGTTATTTAAAGGAATACTTCACCCAAAAATGAAAATTTAGTCATCATTTACTCACCCTCCAAACATGTAAAATGTAAATTATCATCATTAACTCAACCACAGAAAAAATATATTAACAAAACAATATCTCTGATGGGGTGTCTATTGGCTTGAATGAAACACACACACACACACACACACAAACAAAAACAAAACAAGCCAGCAGCTGCTGTCAAACAATGTGCATTAAAATACTATCTTCTATGTTCAACAGTCACAGTGATTAATTTTTAGGTGAACTATCCCATTAATTTACTTTTGTATGTGACAAAATGCCACTGTTTTTATTTTGTAATTAGTTAATTTAATTCCAGTTTGATGCATTCAGGCTGATTTGGAGACCCGTTACAAATATCAGAAGTGGATGCTATCGTGTTGACAATGTGATTACCCACTCAAAGTGACATGGAGCTATTACCTCCTCTAACATGATTTTTGTCTGTATTTTGTTGACTCGGTGTGAACCCTGGGAGCACAAAAACAGAAGAGATGCTGCTTGCCTGCCCCTCTCTGACACTTCATCCTCTGGCATCGCTGTTAAATAGTGTTATTTCATAAAAGTGAGTGGTTTCAACATCATTGGATCTAACATTTGGTAACGCTTTATTTTGATAGTCCACTTTAGACATTCTAATAACAGTAACTTTGCAACTGCATGTCAACTAGCAGTCATTAGAGTATTAATAGACTGTCTATATAAACACTTTATTTCGATGGCTCCATGTTATACTGACTATCAGAAACTTTACAAGAATATGTCAACTCATTCTACTAGCCCTAAACCTAACAGCCTACTCTGAGAGTTAGTAGACATATAGTTGCGAGTTAATGAGAATTAGTTGACGTAGTTACAAACATACTTATAGTTAGCAGAATGTCTGAAGTGGACTGTCAAAATAAAGTGCAACCTAACATTTTGTTTTAATTTTCTACTGTCTATTGCTTTCTCCATGTTTAAAAGGCACTGCCTCTTATATACAAAACACTGCTGTTTTGTTTCTACTATCTCTGCCTCTGTCTCCTGTTCTGTGTCTCTCTCTTTGTCCCTTTCTGTCTGTCCATTCAGATAGACGTGCTCAGCTCTAATTCGTTCAATCTATCAATTCTTTCCTTTCTGTCACCAGAATAGGGCAATTTACCGAGGGAGGGCAGGCTGCAGGACTAACGAGGCGTGCCTTTTGTTCTAAATCAGGTCCTTGTATATGCCTATCGGACAGAAATACTGAGTGAGTGAGGAAGAGAAAAGAGAGGGAGAGAGTCAGGAAGGGCAAGAACTCGATGAAAAAGATAAAGAAAGGGAAAATGAGAAGGCAAAAATGAGACGGAATGGGTTCAATCGGTCACCTTTAATTCATCATCTAATTTGCATGCGTTTCCCATTTGAGGCCGTGGCTAGCCACCGCAGACGGGTGAAGGCTCCAGCTCAGAGTGTGTTGAGCCCCAGAAGGTAGATATGGAAGGAAATAACAGCCTTGATCCTAGCAGCAGCACGTGCAGAGACCAGAGAGCACACTCGTCTGTCCCTGCTGATGGAAATGCTTTATTAAGCCACACCAAATCTTTCATTCACAGCCATGTGCTGTGAATGGCTAGATGAGTCACTTCACCACAAATCCGACTAAATAAAAAATAGGGTAGAAAAAAATAAATCCATTAAACTTAGAAGTAAAATTTAAAATGCATTATATTTTTTTCTACACATAGACTCTTTTTTCAAAGATTTGGAGTTCTGCTCACCAAGGCTGAAAAATACAGTAAAACAATGTTATTTACAATACCTGTATTAAAGCATATATTGTGTATTTTAAAATTTTAATTTATTCATGGGATGGAAATTATAAATGTCACATGATCCTTCCAAAAGCATTCTAAAATGTTAATTTACTGCATTAAAAAATAATTTATTTTATTATATTGTATCGCCAATTTTTTTTTTTTTTTGCGAAAACCAAGGCAATTTTTTCTTTTTGCAGGATAACAAAGGTTAAAGAAATCAGCAATTATAATGAAATATAAATTTTTTTTAACAGTATTAATATCTTTAATGTCATGTTTGAGCAATTTAATGCATCCTTGCTAAAATGTTTTCATTAAAAAAAAAAAAAAAGAAAATGTTATACTAAGATTTTTTTGTGTAACTTTTGGGTACTGCAAA
>JAUMHP010000076.1:1425418-1443580 GCA_032361065.1 Enteromius trimaculatus
TATATATTCCCAGTTCTGGATGGATTTCTGTTTGCTTACCTTTTGTTTCTCCTTTTGAAAATAAACGCCTTTGTTCAGTTTACTCACCTGACTCTGTCCAATCGTTACAAATAAGTACTCAGAGAGAAATGGCCTTTACAGTCTTTTAAGTGTTATGAATGCAAAATATTCCATTCGTTACTTTCTTACTTAAACATTCCACACATTTAGTTCATATATACTTTTTAATCATGATCATCTATTTCATTTGATATGATTGTCATATACATACATTGTTTTCATATTCACTTTATTGTTCCGGATATTACCATTTGTACAGTAAATTTCCAGCTTTCAGCTATTTTTAGCTGTGCAAAACCACTCATTATGTATCATGTTTTATATTACAAATTTGTTTGTCTTACCATATTGTTTTCATTTTATTATCTTAATTATGGGCACTGGTTTGTTTTGCCGTTGACTGCACATTTTAATTCTTCTCATTATTTCCCTATAAACACTATTGAACCGGAAGTCTCAGCCATAGGCTTACTTTAACACTGAATAATAAGGTTATATTTATGTTTTACTATCATATACCTTTGTTTATTATTATTATTTATAGCAGGGCTGTCCAAAATCGGTCTTGGAGAGTTTAACTGCCCAGATTTATAGCATTATTATACTTTACTGACATAAAATAATCATTTACAGTTATTTTTGTTATTCATCATGTAGCAGTGAGTGATTCTCAGATATATTAAACCACACTGCTATATTACAAAAAATGGTATGGTAGCCTTAAATGAAACTCTGAATATCTTTCAAGAATCTGATGTTGCTAACCTGACAAACTTTTGCAAATCCAGTGGTTGTTTTATCTTGTACTGTAAAACTTGTACTGTAAACACAACTTTATTTCCAGATGGACTAACTGAAAAACATCATTACTCTTGGACGCTGTATAAAACCAGCGAGTCAGATTAAATCTTACTGGGTCGAGAAAGTGTTTTCCAGTTTTATGAAAGTGCTCATAACAAACAAAGCTTTGCATCATCACACTCTGTTTGGATTCTCAGCTTAATTAAAGAGAAATATAAGTATTCTCCTTAACAAAATATGCAGCTTTTATTAAGGCAGTACTGGTTATTCTGTGAACATAACCAAACGTCCACCAACCCGTTACCCATTATTACTCTACAGTGAAAGCACTGTATGACTGGATCGGCGTTATCTGACAGTTGATGTGAGATAAATGTGTGGAGATGTAATAAGTATGAGGACCACGTCTGAGGCAGAGCTTTTTGGGCCCCAAGCACGAAAAATAAATAAAAATAAGTACACACCCAGATGAAACTGGACTGGAGATAAGGAATATGACCCACCATGTTTATTGACTCTTCTGCAATCGAGTTCTGAAGAGTGGCACACAACGCACATCTCACTCACAGACCTATATGTGTGTGTTTCAAGAGTTCACGCTTTCCTTGTATTAATACTAATAAAGCAAATTCTGTCTGGGGAGTGAGCCGGGAGAACGGCGAACTCCGAACCCTAGTGGATGGAACCCTAGCGTGGGCAAGAGTTCGGCGTTCGGCTCGTTCACCATCTGCCCCAATGGAAAGGCGTGAATTTTAAAGGAAATTTGTAAAGGAAAGGAAAGTGGAGAAGGGGAGGAGGAGGGATGCACAAAAGCGAGATGGGGGGAAACGAAAGCTGTGAGAATTTATAGTGAAGGGGAGAGATTTGATTGGGCGCGAATAAACAAGGGATGATTAGGTAAACGGGCTGCCAGCCGTGTGTGATTACTCATTCAGTGATCCTCTCGAAACAAAGTTATTTGCAAAACTTTTACTGTATTTCTAGACAAAGGGAGAAAGATCAAACCAACATCCCAACTTTAGAACAAAAACAGTAAACAAAAGGACAGACTGTGCAGACTGCTGCTGCATAGTAAAGATAGTCTACACCCACTTACTGTAAATGGCCGTATGATGAATATGATACTTATTGGTCAATCATACTGTGGTCAGATATTTGTTAAATAACCACTAAATTGCAAAACTACACAACATTTCCTCAATGGCTGCATTACTGTCATGCCTCCCATACCACTGCGGTCTGTTTCTTAACATATAATCAATATTTCACATTTATTTATTTGATAAGCAGCTGTGTAGAAAGTTGGGATAACGTACAGTCACCTGATCTTTTTTCCTTGCAGATGTAATGCTGTTATATAATAATGTGGACCTTACATAACAGAGTCATTGACTGAAAATGTGCTGAAAAGTGTAAATGTTTTGTTCAGCTGCTGCACACAGTTAATCTCACTCACTCAGAGGAACAGTTTGATGAATTTGATGAGCTCACTCATTCTGTAAACAAGTGCTGATTTTGAGAATGCGCTAAACAGAAAGAAAAACATGTGTAACAAAATATAACTGCATCATGTCTTGTGAATATAACATTTATTGATTTATTGCAATTTCTAGTTTATAATTTGATTCGAAAATAATTCAAATCATGGTTAATGACAACATGTGTAGCATCTCATTTAGCAGATTTTCAAGTAATCTCTTTTATCTGTTGGATTGCTTTGGGTTGAGTAAATTTTCAGTAAATGTTAATTTTAAGATAACTTTTTCAAGTCTTATACAACAAAATATAAAATAAATAAAAAATAAAATAAAAAAATATATAAAAATAATAATGATAATAATTTATAGCATTCCCCATCACATCCACCACCCTCAGCCAGGTATAAAGGTAAAAAAAATCTGCCTGTACTTCTGGTTTTGTTTTGTTTTATATATGTCATTATTTCACCCGGCTTCTTGGCAGACAGAAACAGAGCGAAACGGGGATTCAGGAAAACATACAGTCTTTAATAATAAATCTACGAAAACGATGAAAAGGGACCAAGACAGCAGGAAAAACACATGTAACATTGAACGGCCGACAACCAAAACTCAAAAGGACAAGTTTTAAACACCAACCATAATCAAGACATAATACAGGACACCTGGAAATACTGCTGGAAGTGAGTGAAACATTAATGAGAGGGGCGGGTTACACATGCCGCACAGCATATGTATAACAGAATTAAAACAAAAACAAAACATCACATGGAAACAGGACAACGATTTTTATGTTTGACTTGAGAGAAATGGAAATATGTTTAGTGATAAAGGCTGCTACACAATTTAACCCACATACCTTTTGTTGAACCCTTCTTGCAGTTGTGACACTTAACCTAATAATATTTGTAATACCATGATAACATATGTTATGGCTGCAGATTATAGCTCGAGAGCGACATGCACATGATTTGTTGTCACAGTCAGGTCTGATCTATCAAGCAGACAGCTAACCACAACAGCCACAATTTTTTTTTTTTTTTGTTAAACCATACCACATTAAATTACCCCTAGATATATATATATATATATATATATATATATATATATTGTTCAACCTTTCAGATCAGCAATATGCACATTTTACTGATACAGGTTGGACAGACATTTCCACAATTTCATCAGTTTAAACGTTTTTACTGTTACGGTGTATTTCTTATTTTTTTAAAGGCTGAGATATATATTTGAAATCTATTTGTTTTTAGGCCAGTTATTTGCTTTTTTTCTTGCATCAAGCGATTCATCAGTGTTCTTTAAAGCACTGGAACGTATGTGTATTTGCTTGAAATATTTTTACTACAACTACACTTCTTGCATTTGTTGTTTTGTTTTGCTTTTTTTCTTTGCCGCTGCAGCTGCTACCTCTCGTCTAATTCTAGATCATGAAGATCTTAAGTGTGTGGAAATAAATAAGGCTACAGTGATTTGCATTTGAATTGAACACCAGCACAAATCATGAAAGCTGAGGACTTCTCGCTGAACACGGAGCGAGAGTGCTGATCTGAGCTGCTCGGAGTGCTTGGACTAGGTGAGAGAATTTATCCACATGTCAGAGGCATTGGCCAGCAGCTGATGTTGCCTGAGGTGCTTCACACATCTGATGGAAATGAAAATGGATGTTTCCCATGATGGTAGAGCTTCACTTAGCCATTTTCAACCTATAGCAGTCTTTTTGAAACATAAGCTCTGACTGTCCTGTCTGTCAGAAAGTGCATCTGTTTTTCTCACTTCTTCACTTTTCCTCCATTTTTGTTTTCATTTTTGTGCTGTTTTTCATCTGAGCAGCTAAGATGATCATCAGTAGAATATGTTCTTTGACAAGCATTGGCAAGGTCTATAATCTGCAATCTACAAAGTCCAGAAAGTTCATTTTTCATTTCTTATCAATAAAGGCCATTAACTTGCAGCAAAAAAAAGGTGAATGCTGTCACATGAATCATACAGTATTGATTTCAGTACCAAAAATGTCATCAGATCCTTTTTTCTCAGAAAACTGAAAAGCTTATCCCATTATTTTGGTTTAGATAGTTAAACCTTTATGCAATGTTGTAACTATGTAACTCCATGTCAACTAATTATCATTCATTTGCAACTACATGTCTAGTAACTCTCAGAGTAGACTGTTAGGGTAGGTTTAGGGTTAGTAGAATAAGTTGACATATGCTTGCAAAGTTTCTCATAGTCAGTATGCTGGGAACCCATCAAAATAAAGTGTTAGAAGATATTAAGCAGACAGTCTACTAATACTCTAATGACTGCTGACGTACTGGCAACGTTACAATAGACTATTGAAATAAAAGTTTGCTATTTTATCAGTTTTTTATATAATAATGAAGTAAACATTCAAATGTAGACACAAAAATGAACATAAGCTATGGATTTAACTCGTGTGGGATGTTGAAAGCAATGGAAATGTATGATTGCGATTCATTGCAAATACACATGCATTATTCAGCAAACATTCCCCCTCAACTTTGCTGTCCAATGAAAACAATGTTCTGCTTTTTATTCTAGGCATAAAGATGTGGGGAACTGATTGTTGCCTGGGTCTGCTTTCCTGATGTTTCAGGAAATGCCAGGAATCAAGTCCCACAGGGGAGCACAGAGGGGTTTGGATGGAGATGGAACAGCCTCTCCTGCTGAATGGACAGTCTAGGGAGCAACACGATATGCCTTAGGCTGTACTGAATAAGACACAAATGCTTTGCTAAACAGATGCTGCGAGAAGGAAGTTTAGTCTGTTTGTTTGTGAGTGAAATTTGCTACAAATGAATTGCACCCACTGTTACTGTTGTATATTTGCACCCGCTGTCTTCATTGTTTTTTTGGTACAATCACTACTGTAATGATGCATATAAGGGAACATCAACGAAACCACCACCAAAAATTGTGCAGAATGCAATTTAAATGGCAGCATCTCCCATCTTGCAGGCTGGTTGTGAATGCTAAAAGCTGAATCAGCTGAAATATGTCAAGCAGTCCATGCTACTTTTTTTTTGCTTTGAAAAACTGTGGAAAGGTGGTGTTGATATTGTGTTTTTTTTTTTTTTTATGCACTGCATTGGAGTTCATAATTAAGTGCGCTGCACTAAAAGAAAGCACAGATTCAATACAATGTAAGTCACTTTGTATCAAATAATCAAAATGCATATAAACAATTTTTATCTTGCATCCTCAATCCCAGTGTTGCTAGCAAATTGCTTTACTGTTTGAGCTATAGGAAGTTTGAGTTTATTGCCTCAATGTAGTAACGGCTCAACAACTTGTGTGATAAAATTCTATGTGGCTTGCACAGTGAGTGAACTTTCATTAAAGTAAACCATAAAGTTAATTAGTTACAAGTAAAATCAGATTGCAATAAAATAAACAATAAAAAAACATGCTTCCAGTATGCTTTAAACGCAACATCGTGGTATGATAACTGTTACATTTTACAAATCTTGGGGACACATGTATAATGGGGAGACTGTAATAGGTTAATACTTTGAATATTATATGGTTGATTAGAAGGGGATTATTTTGTGGAAATTTACATTGAATGTGAACTGTCCCACCGTATATTGGGAACAAAAATATTATTATATTAATATTAATTAATATTAATATTATTGAGTTACAAAAAATATTATTTGAGTATTTTTTGACGTATTATTCATACTTAATTCAGTATGTTACCTGTCCTACACACCTACTGTATCAGTATGTTTGTTCACTGAAACACAAGAGTCTTGTATGTTCTTGCATGTATTTCAACAGTTAGTTTATATTTTAATGCTTTTTTTTCTTTTCTTTTTTTTTATTTTTATTTTTTTTATTTTCCTTGTGAATACAACACATTAAATGGTGGACAGTATGACACAGCATCTCATAACACAGAATCGATCAATAGTAAATCAGTGCTGAACCAAACCACATTTCCACCCATCCATCAGAGTCAGTCCTCTTGACTGCAAGCCTGGAAGCAAAAGTTAAAAGACAATGGAGATGAACCAGAACCTGATTATTCCTGCGAGCACTGAGCCGGGGCCATAAAACGTACTACCATATACTGTTGAAATGCTTCTTTCTACTTTACATCCATATGTAAACTGTTGAATGTTTCATGTGTGGGAATGTGTCAATTCAGTGCACTATATATTAACCTTTCAAATGCTTTTTGAGCAGCTCAGTATATAATTCATAGTGCTTTCAAATTCATAATGCACGATGTAATCCATGATGCATGATGTATTTTTTATTTTTTTTTGGAGAGCATTTGAGGACAGTTGCAGTGTCAGTCAGAGCACTAATGCTGCATTAAATCGACACATGTTCCAAAATCATTGTTCAGATTTTGCTCTAGTCAGCATAGCTAATAATATAGCTTTGTTTACAACTAGTTACGAGACAAGGGAGAACTCACTCTTTGAGGCTAATGTGTTCATTGACTGAGAGTCAAATCATTTTTGCATTAGTGTGATTGAATCTGTCCAGCTTTTAAAAGCTTGGCTCATATTTGAGCACATTAACGTCTGTTAAAATCCGAACCGAGTCTTAATTGAAGACTATGTTAAACACTAATTCCGACAAAAGGATTAAACACTCTCTGTTCCGCTGTATTGCTTCTATCTGGCCAGTAATCCAG
Source organism: Enteromius trimaculatus (assembly GCA_032361065.1). Classification (NCBI taxonomy): domain Eukaryota; kingdom Metazoa; phylum Chordata; class Actinopteri; order Cypriniformes; family Cyprinidae; genus Enteromius; species Enteromius trimaculatus. Next base: position 1,432,442 of record JAUMHP010000076.1, read on the forward strand.
ATTCCCTTCACAGCACATTGCATTCATTGGTTATCATTAAGTATTCTGAAGACTACTCTGAGCTGATCCACTGGTGTAGTTTCACTCAAAAGAGGAAAAATCGAATATGTTTCAAGAAAGAAAGAAAAAAAATCTTTATATGTTCTGGAGCTGGATTGAAGCACTTGAAAATTGCAGCCTATATTGTAGATATTATATCACATTTACTATATTTCAGATACTTTATAGATTCCGTGAATAATTTAGGGAAAGGGTGCTGTATTTCTTTAGTCAGCAGTTCAGTATTCTAAATGTTCCAATGGCGTGAAATAAATATATATTTTAAAAAATACATATTCTTGATTAATTCTGTCTCTCTGAAGTCTCAAAAGCATAATATAACTACAGTTTAAAAACAGGTTTAAATTGAACTTGATACCAAATGTATTTTACTTCACAAATATACTGCATTCCCAAGCATTTAGAAATAATTGGCAAACTTGGCTATTCATCCTGCAGAAAAAAACATATGCTTTTTATTTATTTAAGTTCTAATAAATACGCTATAATTCCACCTTTGCTGTTCTCACTTCCTTCCACACAGTGCAGACCTTTATTTCCTTTTTAAGGTTTTAATGAGGAAAATAAAGGAGTGAGTGTATAAGGAAAATTGGCCATTCAAAAATAGTCTATTTTGTGTGATGTGCAAAAAAAAGTCAGTGTGACATGCATTGTGGGCGTGTATACTAAAAACACATTACTGTAATTGTGCTGTAATTGTATAGAAGCCATACAGAGACAAGCAAGTGACCCTGCTCTTTCTCTCTGCAGTTTCACCTTCATTTCTTTCTTGTTTTATGTGTGTGTGTCTATATTTACTGTAGTTAAATATCTTATACAAAGGTGGTTAAAGACTGTAACATTATCAAGTAGTTTAAAGTAGCCCCCTTTAGAGTAGCTTTTATATTTGGCGATAATGGCTATTAAAAAGTAACTCCATTTGTAAGTGGGAAAAGTACAATAAAAATCTTCAATTGTTTGTACTGTTATGCTAACATGGCAAGCTTTCATAAGCCAGTTTTGCTTTTCCCAAAGTGACAGACCTTTCAGAGACTTTGAACTTGCCTTTATTAATTGGGAATTGAATCAGGGTTGTCATGCAGCATGTCTGTTGTTTTCATTTGTCACTGTTTTATTTTGGTTTTGTTTTCTTGTCTTCCTGTTTGTCCTTATTTGGTTCTGTTCCGTTTCTTGTTTGGTTAATTAGTTTCCCTGATCCACCTGTGTCCCTCACCTGTTCTGAGTTCTCCCCACCTTATCTCACGGCAACTCATACATATATTCGTACAAAATTGTTTATAGATCAGCGGTGGAATCAATCAAAACAGGATGAGATTGTTTTTAATTATGAACACATATTTGTTTGTTGGATGAGTTAGGTTAAGTGTAAATATTGTAAGAAGTTCTCTGTCATTCACTGATGTTTGTGACAGCTGCAGGCAGCAGATCTATAAACAATTTTGTGCCATTAAAGCATGTTTGATTTAGTTTACCACAAATTGTTAATTAATACATTAACTAACATTCAGTAACTAACATGGAATTAATGTGGCGTTATTCATGCAGTAATTCAGGGGAGTCATGTCGTAGTTAAGTTAGTTCTTGATTCATTTATGTCTTAACTCATCATTAGTTTACAGTCAAGTAATTGTTAATTAATGTATTAGTACCTGATAATTCATGTACTGTTATTGTAAAGTGTTACCGTATGAATTTGTAGAAATGACCTAAACCTATTCCTACTCCTAAGTCTACCCGTCAAAGGGTTTTAGGTAAATCATACAAAATACTAGTGGGGTCTTACGAATTAGTACGAATCAGCACAAATCATACATTCATAGAAAAATCACTGTTTGGTGTTTATTTTAACCCCTGTGTGTCAGAGTACACAGTGTGCCATATATACACCACCAGAGTTAATGCAAATTTGTTGTGTCAAAGGTTAGAAATCACAGTGTAGTTAATTACATGTTGTGGCACTGCGTAGGCTTCTTGCAGAGCATGGAATTGCGTCAGAAACGAAGCAAGGGTGAGGACTTTCTTATTCCCATTTACCACCTTGCATTATGCTTCTAATTAACCTTTCCTTTGGAAAAACAGATGAGCAATTAATACTGCTTTTAAAACTTTCAAATGACAATTCCAGAGGAGAGAAAAATCCCTCATTTTCTGCTCGGCTGCTCTGTGGTGTGCATATAATTACAATTAAAGGGCTCATTCAATAATACAAACAGAGCCCATGCAGCTTTAAACACACACCAGAAGAGAAAAAAACACCTTGAAGTGCACTGTTTTGATTATTTGGTTGGCTGATTGCAAGAAAAAGCCCTTAACGTTTGACATGTTAGCAAAACATTTTTTTAATTAGGGCCATGGCATCTCCATAAAAAACACATTTTTAGCTTATGAATATTTTTCAGGCTTTGGCTTTATCTGCTGGCTGTCTAGGTCAATGATTGTTAGTGGTCCTGAGGAGTTGTTGAATAGCATCAAAAGATCCAGAGACAAATGAGGTCAGCAGTATGTACTTAGCAGTACTTCATGTTAGTCTAAAACTCCGGAAACTATTCCACCAATTTCCTTGTGCTCTTACTGATATTATTTATTTATTTTTCTTTCATAATTGTATGCTCTTCAGTTATCACATTTCATTTGTGTCTCAACAACTGCTTGAGTAAAGAAGCCTTCTGTGTTAGCAATATTGTAGAGAAGGATGGCTTGGGGCTGGCGAGGTCTATCTTTGCCAAACGGCCAATCCTAAAGATTGTAAAGCTCTTATTTGCCCAACAGAACAGAGTTTTGGCAACCCATAATGTAATATTAATATTCACAGGGAATTTGACAAGACTCTGGCTATGTTAGTCCTGTCAACAGAATTGCTGCAAAAATGTTTGTTGATCAGTGATTACAGAAAAAGCTACACCATGATGATAACTAAATTTAAATGAAAATGAAAAATCACAAATAAAAAAAAAAAAATCTTTTTAAAATGAAAAATGTAAATAAATAAAAATTGAGAAGAAATTGAGAAGGATAGAATTGCTTCAAATAATGCAATCATACCGTTTACCAACTTGATTTTTTTTCTCTTGTTTGCTCATCTTACCAGACACTTGTCTTAATTTGCAACTATTGAAACATTATTTGCAGAAATTTAATAAAAGATCTGAGTAGAAATGCATTCAAAAGGTAATACTGTGAAATATTATTAGTTTAAACTTTTCAAACATATTTTAAAATGTCATTTTATTCCTGTAATGGCAAAGCAGTATTATTGTATGAATATTGACCAAAGACTATGACTTCACTATCACTGTAAAAAGTATCACAGGTCAAAAGGTCACATCCTAATTCCTCAATCCCTCCTTCACGTTCCTATCGAACAGCAGGGTTGCAATCCAAACTCTCAACCCCACAGTTCACTATCATGTATCCTGTTATCTTCCGTTTATTCCTCTACCCTCGCTCCCCCTCATGATAGCACTATCTGATGTTCTGCCCAGAGCTCATCACTCATGGATCGCTTCATTTGCGTCCCTGACAGGTGGAACTGAGCTCTGCTGAGAATAAGGAACTGGAGGAGTTCATGCACCACAGGCTTTTGGGTCAGGAGACTAATCATACACATGCATGTTGGGGTGGCTGATGCAGAATAAATCGAGCGTGTGCAGGTGGAGAGCGTGCTTCTAGGTTTCCAGGCAATATTTTGGGGGCATGTCTATTAACAGGGGAAGCTCTCTGTCAGTTGACATAAATTGAACATGTCTTATTATCTCTCCCATAAGCTGGAAATGAAAAATAACTGGCTCTGGAGAGACAAGATAAACGGCCTTCATTTGTGTCTCTGCCACGTCTCGCTGAGGGTTGTGAAATTCACTCACACATGCATCCAGTGCTCAAACACGCACACTCACTTCTTCCCACGTGCACTTGTTTGCACGACTTTGTGTATGTCTCATCACTCTGTAACTATGATCAACAAAAAACATTCATTCCAATACAACAACAGCAACATAACAGTTGCATGTGCAAAACATTCCACTTCATAATTCAGGCTGTAAAGTTAACAAGTTCACTCAGTAGCAAGAAAACTATATTGACAAACAGAACACACACAGAGTATAGTTGTTCATAAAACGGATAGCCACATTCAATACTTTAACTCATCTCAGGACTCACAGCTGCATTTTCTCCTGGCTGAATAGAATCACGGTTCACACAACATTGTCTTCTTTGATTTAGTTTCAGTCACTGCTGCTATACTTATAGTCACAAATAGTATTAGTACTTATTTGACTTCTATTACTTGTTTATACAGGCAATATTCTAGTTGCTATCATGGCTTTATTCACTCTCTAAAGAATCCGCTCACACCAAGCATGATACAGTAACTACAAGGATACATTTTAGCCCAACCCACTCATTTTAACAATTAAAATAAATTGAAATACCTCTTTTAATTGAAATAGTTAAAAGACATAAAATCATGAAACATTTACAGTTTGATAGGAATTTATCAACAGTGGTTTATTTGATTTTACAATTTTTATTTTATTGTAATTTCAATTTGTATTTATTTTTTTTATTATTTATTCTTTATATATATATATATATATAGTTGTATTATTATTATTATTTTTTTTTATTAAACTTAAAAAAATGCTGAGTTAAAAACAACTCAACGTGGATTATTTGGCAAAGTGCTGTGCAAATATTGGACAAAACACATGCTGGGTTTAAATGTTTTTATCAAACTTGCAGGGATGATTTTAAAACCAAACAAAACAAAAGCAAAAACAAAAACCAAACCAAAACAAAACAAAACAAAACAAAACAAAACAAAACAAAACAAAACAAAACAAAACAAAACAAAAGGTTAGTCTGCAAGGTTGTTTTATGGCATTTTGAAGCACCTTTATCTTTAAGAGTGTAGGGTCATGCAGTGCACAACTAAAGTTGAATGGAGGTGTAATTTCATTCATCGAATTTTTATTAAATGTCAGCAGTTTATACCTCAGTAAAGAGTAAAGCATTTGAGTCATGACAAAACAGTTTGAAGTTGCCCTAGAGGAAGACAGTAAACCTTCAGATGACACAGAGCACATTTCTGTTTTGTAATGTTGGAAGAATGGCTATCTTGTACAGTGTAATGTGACAATATAGCTGTCCATTATGGTTCCATCCACACAGCAAGGCCTTATTGAAAATACAGTTCTGAGTCCTGGAAAAGTAAATGCGATTGTGAATCCTGGACGCTGCAAATGTGTACATAGCATTTGTCTCTTTCATGTTTACTCAGCTCTAAAAATTCAAACCAAAAGAAATGTGGTTGGTCACATTACATGTGGGTCAGACTGTCTCTTTAAGTGACTGTTCTTGGGCAGAGCAGGCTGTGTGATGGGCCACACTTTGATACAAGTCAAAAGAGACTTAACTGACCTAAAAAACTAAGCAAGATGCACTGGAGCTATAATTGAGAGGTAGTAAATGTACTTTTTAGCAAAATCAAATACACATTTGAATGGTAAATTGAGTGGTAGCCGCAGGTATGCAATAAAATGGATTGCACAAGTAACCAGGAATTTTTTTTACATTATACAAACCTTGTAAAGTTTTGTTAACTTATTTAGCTAATATCTCATTTTTTTAAATGACTTGAAAGGGTAACAATGTCATTTCAACAATAGACCATCAATTCTCCTATTATTAATTTGCATATTTAAATAAACTGAACATGGCTGACAATGTGAGAAGTGAATTTGTGAGTTGTGAGATGGCAAAACTGTGGATAATTGTCATCTGAACCCATGAATTTTATCACAGAGGAGCCATGTATGAGAAACAGTAAGAAACAATTACCATACCAAAATGGCTTTAGGGTACATCATGTTCAATGTTGCTGTGCTATTAAAGTACTATTAAAAGGCAGCACTGTTTCTGACTCTTCAACCTCTGATTCTTCCCCCAATGATTATCAGACTCTTCATCTTTCCATATTTTTGCTTTTTCTCTAAAATAAAATTCAGATAGAAATGTTAGATTCTTATTTCAACAGCCTTGCACCGCTGTACCCCAAACAATATGTGGCTCAGAATCATTTTTACTCCTCTTTTTCTTTTTTCCACTTACCAAGGTATGTGTGTGTGTGTCTTTGTCTGTGCTTGTGTGGGGAGAGGTAGAAAGCCTCCCCCCCCCCAAAAAAAAAAACAACAACAAAAAACTCTGTTTAAGAAAAGGCTTTACAAAAAATGCAGCCACAAGAAAAATATCCAGACAGCAATGCAGTCATGTATCCAAGTAAGCCAACAGCCTGGGGGGTCGATGTTTGAATGAGATTATATCAAACCCTCACGGACCACTGGAAGTGTTCTTTCTCAAAGTGTTTAACAGAGCTTGGAGCAGGAGAGAGTGTGAAAAGGGAAAGAGAGAGAGAAAGCACCTCAGAGCTCTTTCTAAGCATGTGCCAAGAGATCAAACAAGATATTAGTTTAAATCCTACAGCTTTTGTTTTAATGTAAGTTATCTTGCGAACAAGAGCAACACAGATTCATACAGAGAAGCTGGGTGAATCTCTCTGTCTGTGTGTGTCTTCCACAGAATGACTACACACACAAAAAAACACAGGATTCAGAAACAACACAGACATATCTACCTTTAAAGTAACAAACAAAAAAACTGTTATTTCAATCACTACCTTAAATGTCTATGGGTAAATAAACAGATCATGATGAAAGTGTTAATCTTATCCACATGCTGTTAAGCACAAGGCTGCAGCAAAAACCTCTTGGTGGGGAAAAAAAGCTAATTCTAATTTTTGGGTAAACTATATATTTAACTGGATTTATTCAGGATTTTGCTGGATGATAATTTTGGAAGTGCAAACAATGTAGCCTGTGCCTTTTTCATCTTGCTCTGCTATAGCTGTGAGTTTATAAAGACCTGCTTTTTTCCAATTCCGTTTAGTGCTGCTATCGGTACAGAAATTGCACACTTCACCTTTTAGCTTTCATGCAATAAGACTATAAAGGATGCTGAGCATGAACTAATGTTCTACTAATGGAAGGACTAATGGTCCAAGATTGTACTATCTATCTAATAATCTCTGAGAGTTATTGTTCTCTATTTAGACTCCATTACTTTTGTTTCTGATGTATCCTGCAGATCTAAATTCTCCACAGTTAACCAATGAGACACGCTACATTGTTTTGCAATGTTTCTGTTTTCCTCAAACTCTGTAATTCGATGGAAATATCCAAATACATTTGCATATCACATTATATTCTAAACAAAAGTTCTGTTACTGTTACCATAAAACTGTGCATGAGGTATTTTCAAAGTAGATTTGATTTTCATGTGATATTTATGCCATTTAACTATTTTAGATTTCTTTCAAGAACTTTCATCTAGATCAAGCCTTATTCAATCACTTTTTTTCTGTTCCAGTTCAGACAGATTGCTAGGCTGCATGTGAACATAGATATTGAGGTAGAAAAATGGAAGATGCCCCATCCCTCTTTTACATATATTAACATGCACAGATGCTATGGATCAGACACACACACTTGCAATTGTGGTTTACGGGGACTCTCCATAGGCACAATGTTTGTTATACTGTACAAACTGTACAGTATGTGGTGTTTCCCTACACTGATACTACACCTAAACCAGCCCCTGTGTGCACTTATTGAACTGTTTAGTATGTTTTTAAACCTTTTTTTTTTACAGGGACACAGGAAGTGTCCTCATAAACCATGTTTACATTTTAGTACCCATGTCATTATGCACATTTGTGTCCTCAAATGACTGAACACACTAACTGTTTCTTTCTCTGTCTGTACATGGTCACTATGAACTATGAAAAAATCAGCTCTTTTAGTAAAACTCATTTCTTTTAATGATCTGAAGCATACTCAATTAATTGTAATTAAAGTCTGTGTCATTTATCTGGTTGGAGTCTCTGGACATAATTTCCTTTTGCTTATGAAAAATGCACACATGCACACAGACTCTAGCTCACATTCTTGAGGGAGTCATGTACTGTAGATCAGTAAGAACAGAGAAACCTTTGTAAATGAGCTCCTATATGCGAGTATCGAAGGAGGTCACGCTTCTTTTAAATTTCTTAAAACCTCAAACTTCCATCTACAATGGATTTATGAAATCTGAACATCAGTCTCGGTGCCTGGAGGCTATGGACACAGTTCTCCGGAATATGGCAAAGCCAACATTAAACTTCATCAAAGTTGCCTATGCAACTTTGGAAAAAGAAAAGAAGAAGCTTTTATTTCATCTGTATTCATGTAAAAGATACAGCACCACACACACATGCCAAAGGGAAGACATGTGGAATACTAATGCCACACAAAGGCATCAAGGAACAATCCTCAAGAAAAACTTATCGCTGCAACAAAAAAAAATGAATAATTCTTTTTAATCTACAGTTGAATGAATCAAGCATTTTACAGCATGTCCTCCTGCATTTCAACTGTTGTCAGAATCAGGTTTATACCTCACAGGACCGCTGGCACTAATGAACCCATATATACTTTATTATGGAAACATTATTAGGATTATGAATAATTGACTTATTTGAATGATAGAAAGATTTGTGTTCAAATTATCATACTCACCCCTAAAGAAGAGCAACTGGAAAATGAGACTTGATTATCTTCCAGAATACTCAGTATGATAATAATGCTCTGTTATTTTGTTTATACAATGCAAACCAGACCAGCATTAACATCTTCGTCTCATGTATTTGTTCACCCTTAAGACCTCTAAATAATCACACACAGTACTTTTGGGGAAAAACAGTGTTCTGCATGGCTAATGATAAATATATGCATATTTGCTGCTTAGCAGTTTGGTAATGAGTCTTTATGTGGGTCACAATGGATCAGATCTCCATATTCGTCTATGAATAATTTCAGCTCACCGAATTTGTCTTATACGTTTAAAGTCAGTCACATTTGCTAATCTGTCCCCCGTGACATGTGGTGTAGTGGAAGGTGGGGAACGATACACGTCATTTTCAATTACAATCTGAGTAGAAGTGATAAAAAGAGTAACCAGCTTTATATGAGTAAACAATGCACTTATCTGTAATGAACCGGGAAGATGCTCCAGAAAGTCAGAGATATGAAGGACAAGTGAAGAATAGCAGCAAACAGCCAGAGTGGTAAATTCAGGAGGGAAATATGCCATTGACATTAGCTTTCCAAGGTCATTATTTTAGCATTTCACAGGGACAGATAGCAGTTGTAGAAAAGAGGGAGGAATATGAGTGATGAATATTCACCAAGTCATTCCCTGTGTGCGTGACAGATGGACAGACTCCTCCCTGGAGACGGGCGGCTGATGACAGTCTCATGGCTGGTCACAAACCAACAAATATATAATTTGCTCAAACTCAAAGAAAGAAGTTGATAAAGGCATTCGGAGGTCATTTGATGCAGCGAATTGGACAGGTTTGTGGATATTTTCCTTGGCTTTAGAACTGCCTTTGAGCAGACTGGGGTTTAAGCCAACAGATCTCATATCTACGAAACTGTTCTCACACCAGACTGGTTCAAGTTTTAAAAACAGCCTTGGGATATTAGAAACAGTGATGGAGGAATTGGTTTTCACAGCAGAAATGACCTTGGGGGAACAACAAAATGATTATCATTAATTTATCTTAGCAGTGTAAATAGGTATTTTTCTTCTACCAAACATAAGCTGTGATGTCAGATTTATCAAAGACCACCTTTCCACAAAACCGCTGATCTCCTAGTTGGTTTTCACATCTGTTGTAGGAAAAGTGCTAATCAAAAATGGTATCCTGAGGTAAAAGTTTATCCAACGATTTTTAAATGAGGGATGATGTATCGTTGTAATGTGAAGTTTGATGGACAGCTGGTTGCCTGAGGTAAAAGCCATTATTGTAAGACACTTATTTAAAGCGTTGCGCATGTCCCAGCCAACTGCATTCAAGACAAAGCACACTCTTATTAAACCAAAGCTTATCGATTACTCTTTATCAGTATGCTGTACTAGTCATTGTTGTGGCCAGTGGGTCTTTGCATACTGTTGAATAAAATTCATTTAACTTTTCAAGTGCTTCAGCCATAATGCTTTTACAAGGTGATTTCTTTTATTTAGTCATGTATGAGTTTGCATTTATGTACCTGCTATAATGAAATGTGAAAATTATCAAACAACTATGGACAAAAATGATCCTCTTGACATCTTTCTGTTTCCTAAAAAACATTCATTCAGACAAATAGGGCCCACATTTGATTGATAATAATGTAGGCTTGAAAGCTGACACACTCATGAATTTAATAATGAGATGATTTCCATGGTTCTAATTTGTAGGAATAATTCATGGGTAATGAATTATTGATAAATTATAATTCAAAGGTAAATGACATGGTGTTATTTTGATGTATGAGGCGAAGCACAGTGAGTTGAGAATTACAAAAGTGTCTTCTGAGAATCGTGAGGCCCTATGTGAGACGAAACATGGTATTGAAATGACATGTTTTTTTAATATTTTCTTTCTGATAAATAATAAATAATTACAGTATTATAAGAGAAAATGAAATTATGTTGTGTCATTATTTTTCATACCATTTCTCATGTTGTTTATTATATATATATATATATATATATATAGTCTCTTTAGGTGCATAGGGGTTGTATGTTTTCCATTTTTGCTGTCCAGTTATATGCCATTTTTTTCTTATAGTATAATTTAATGTTTAAAAAATAATAATAATAACTAACAAGAAAATGCAGAAGAAGACTCTCATATCAGCTTGCTCTTATTATTTACACATACTTAGGTATTGTCACGAAGGGGAGGTGACGTCCCGACAGGGACAACGACAGGGAGAACTCGGAGACAGAGTGTTCAGTAATGTGAACATTTAATAATCAAAACAGACCAGGGAACCAGGAAAGCTGACGAAGGCGCACAGACCAACGCAGACGATCACACAACATAACGTTAACGACAGACACTAAACTTTGCAAAAGACATGGGGTGCTTCTCAATATCCCTCCTCGTCTCCTCGGTCCTCTGTCCTCCATCCTATGACCCGGAAACCGATCGAGCTC
>JAUMHP010000076.1:1462260-1472918 GCA_032361065.1 Enteromius trimaculatus
TTTAAATGGGGAGTCATCGCAGTTATCACCAGTAAAGTATGGAGTGCCACAAGGATCTGTCCTAGGTCCTCTACTATATTCAATATGCATGCTGCCCCTTGGTAATATTATTAGAAAACACAGGATTAATTTTCATTGTTATGCTGATGATACTTAATTATATATCTCAACAAGACCAGATGAAACATCTAAATTATCGAAGTTAACAGAGTGTATTAAAAATGTAAAAGATTGAATGACAAATAATTTTCTGCTATTAAACTCAGACAAGACAGATATATTACTTATTGGACCAAAAAACAATACACAAAATCTTTTTTTAAGTAGACGGATGTCATGTTACTTGCTCTACAGTCAAAAGTCTGGGTGTTAAATTAGACAGCATCTTGTCTTTTGAAAGTCATATTTCTCATGTTACAAAAACAGCACTCTCTATGTTTAAATCTAGATTAAAAACACATCTTTTTAGCCAAGCATTAGAATAATGCATCTCAACTTTTCCTGCAGTTCTGCAGTTCTGATCAGATGTTCATTATTAATCTTTTAGCTCTGGTTTAACAAATCTTCATTTTCTTAGTTTTCTTCTGTTTCTACCATGGGATTGTCACCCCATGGTTACTAGGATTTCACAAGCTTCAGCCTGGATCCAGAACACTTAAGAAGAGATGATGCCAACCCCATGGAGGACTTGAGATGATGCCAACCCTGAAACAACACACAGCACTACTGAATTCTGCTACTAATTTATAATGTTCCTTGTCTGTTCGATTACGTCATTAATTGATCTTTAACTCACATCTATGCCAAAAGCTACTACTACATAAACTGTAAAACATTACTTTGAAAATTTGAAAAGCTGCTTTGCAATGATATGTATCGTTAAAAGCGCCATACAAATAATTTTGAATTGAATTGAATTAAAATGCCTTTTTTTAAAAATGAAATCCCACTGGGGTACTAATTCAATATTTCCATGTGGTTGTTGTGTGTAATTTTAATAATTTGTGACATATTTGTGTAAAAAGATTTACATTTAAAAAAAATAATATACATTTTTTTTGTCAAAATGATTAATGTTAAGCTCTTTTCTGTAAATTTGTTTAACACGGTATTTCACAAACCTGTCTCTAACCCTTTATAGGGCACTCAGTGAAATAATTTGAAATTCATAATTTCAACCCTGGAATGTTATCGGAGGATATAACAAGACTTTTAAGCTTTTGTGACTTTATAAAAATAATACAAATTTTATGCTGTAAATCTTGGTCAATGAAATTACCATATATGGTTCCTCGCCAGTCTATGGTCATTTGTTTTCCTAAAAAGGACATATATTTACAGTGTAAAAAACACACACAAAATATAGATAAATACATAAAATGTACATAAACTTTTTCTCGTTTAATTAATTTATTTTCTTCCCCTTTATTTTATTTTAATTTTTTAATGTGTCATAGTCTCTTGTTTTCCAAAAGCTGGAAACATACAAAAACTCACAGTTTAGATCTACTGAAAACAAAGAATACTGACAAATATGTAAATATATAATAACAAGTGAAAATAGAACACTAGTCTAGGCGGTACCACTTATCTTAGCAGTAATAAGGCTCAGTAAAAATAAACACCAATGAATGCCATAATAATATAAACTGGGTTAAAAGTAATAAATGAATAAAATCTTTTAAGTTAAACATTATATTTCACTATTTATGGCATGATCATTTCAATAAATCTCCCACTGAATCACTGCATAATGTTATACAAACCTGTGTCAACATTACTTGCTATTGTCCTACATTTTAATGCATTATTTGTATATACATAAAAAAAAATCCCGCATCAGGCGTATGTCTAAATATACACATACAGGCACTTACCTGAATAGGGCGTATGATCAAATATGATGGAACCATTTCGCAGCATGCCACTGCGCTCACTAATTTCTAGAAATGTTATGCAAACAACACCGATCTCAACATTTAACACAACTATTCAGCCATACGTTGCATGAGTTTCGCTAACTCAGCATTGTTCGTTTTGATGCTATTAATATTTTTGTGAGAGTAGGTATGAGCGTAAATGCACACTTTTCAAACTCCCGAAGTACGCTGACGTTTGAAATGCCCCGGGCAACTCCTGATTGGTCAAATGCCACAGTGTTGCCATCTGTGACGTAGACTGATTTCTGCTGATTGGCTGGAAGAAATCCATGCGCTTACACCAGCTCACGGAAAAGCACGAGCCCGATGAAGGGCTAACCTTGTAATTTGTCGGTCCATGTGCTTCTTTGTTTTTGTTGTCATTCCGTCACACGTGTTTTGCCCTGTCTGTAACTCCGCCCTTCTCATTAGTGTTCATTCCCTTTCAGCTGTGACCTCCAGGTGTCTTGTATTATGTCTTGAGTAGTCTGTGTATTAAACCATGCCCTGTGTCTTGTTCAGTGTCAGTTGTTAAAGTCTCGTTGGATTGTTTATGTCTGCATTGTTCTCCGCATGTTTGTCAGCATCCGTGTATCCTGTGTTTCCTTATTAAATGTTTTATGTTCATTGGAACTCTTGTGTCTCTGCAACTCCTTTCCCCCCGAGAAGCGATGTAGAATAGCCCAGGGACTATTTGACACCTACATAGCGTACACCTGGAGCAGGTATCTGTAAACAATATATACAGAGCTGATTTTTGGCATAGTTATGACACTTTTTAACATCATTCTTCTTTGTTTTTTAGCCTTACTTTTTCCTCCTTTACACTTTATTTTCCGAGAAATGTCAAGAAAGATTAAAATATGGCTTTGAAAAGCTATTTAGAACATTTCCAGCTCAGTCATCGGTTCACTAGACATTTCAGCTTTAAGTCATTATTATTAAAGAAATATTTTTGAAGGGTCCAAAGTGGATGACTACTTAAGATAGGTATCCCAATGTGAAAAGACACTTAAGGACACTTAGTAAATCAGCCCATTAGATTTATGATTAGCTGTAAATTGTCTTAAATGCTCTTAATCTTACCCTCAAACACACTTCTCTCTAAATCACTTAAAAGCTATTTTCATTATGCAGACATCTACAGTCTTTTATTTTAGAGCATGACTAGAGTCAGTGTTCTCAACTATGGTACCACCCATAAGATACAGAGTTCTTTCTTTCTTTCTTTCTTTTTTAATGATAACAGTGTGCTGCAGGAGCTCTAGCTTTATAATGGAAGTCCTTGAGTTTTTAAAGATTAAAAACCTTTGTGACACAAAAAATATTTTGTAATGTATTTTTTTTTTAATGTTCATCATTGCATATCATTAGTTAGAATGATAATTAAAAGCAGTAATTATAGCTTAATCTCAACATGTCACTCTCTGTGATTCTGGGGCTGAAAATGGGAGTGCTTGACTCATTTTTTACTGAGTGTGCAACAATACTGATAATAGCAGCTATTATTAGCATCATGAAAAGTTATGGATCTGTCCTGCCATACACCCTCTAGGGTCCCACTATGGAACCACTAATGGTCTGCAACACATACCAAAACATGCTCTCAGGCTGTAGACAGTCCTGCGTGTGTTGTGGTGCATATGGAGGTTTCTCATAGATAGATTATATTTGGCAGGGCATCACATTGCCTAAAGGAGGCAGAGTATTTAAACCGCATCAGAGAACACCTACATGGTGAACTCTGGAAGAATTTACAATTGTTGTAAATAGGGATAGGTGTCTGTATCACTATAGCTTATTTATATATGATGTGATGATTTAAAGTGTCTGTCATCAAGAGATTTTTCTATATTGTTGTATGTAAATATATCCGATAGCACAGTTATTGACACAGTGGAATGATAAAGAAACAAGCATTAATAAGGAAAAAAGGCAGAAGTGTAAAGGATAAAAAACAAATAAATAAATAAAGTAATCACCTGATATACGCTGAGAAAATAAAACTTGTCTGCAAAAAAGCCACCTTTACATTATAACATGCAATCTTACATTCAAATCAGTAATAAATATCATATACATTGTGACGGCTAGGTATTTATGACCCTGATTTATGTACCTGATTTATTTTTATGGCTTTATGATAGGCAACAAACTGTACATCCGGCTGTACACCCCTTTGATCCATAAATAAAGTCATAAAATTAGGTATTTTTATGGTTTTATTAACTATATTGTGAACAGAGCTGATATTGTGTCAGGTGCTTTGGTGAACTGCAGCTGCGCGCCCCTTCCCCACATATGTCCATGCGAGGTCTTGCACGCCAACACTCTGTGCCGGCTAGAGCGGTCTCGTGTTACCTGTAATGCCAGAGAGAAAACAGACTGAATGAAACATTAAACAGAAAAAAAAGAATTTAATTGTGTTTTTTATGAATTTTATGACTAAATGCAATTTGGTGAACATCAACTCTTTTTATCTAAAACTTCAAAATAAATCTTTACTTAAACTGTAGCCAACCAAAAGGTTTAAATACAATGAGTGTGTGACAGAAATGAGGAACATTTTCAGATTTTAGAACAATTTCATTTTAACCCAATCATTAACCTCAACAGACACCCCTATGCTAAAGTTTAAGTGCTTGTCCAATTGCCCTGAACCAGCATTCAAATACCTCATCAAATACCTCATCAACAATAATGGGATGTTTTTTTTTTTTTTTTTTTTTTAATAAAATAAGAGCTAAAATAATTTAAAATAACACAAATTATTTGCAACAGAACAAAGATAACATACCAAATGTTGAAACTGAGAACTTTTGACAATTTTATGCACAATATTAGCTCACTTTAAGTTAGCAGATGCCTGCTACAGGTCTCAAAATAGTTGGGACAGGGGCATGTTTACCATGGTGTAGCATCTCCTCTTCTTTTTAAAAAAGTTTGAAGCTTATGACATCGAGCTTATGAGTTTCTGGAATTTTTTTTTATTGGAATTTGGTCCCATTCTTGATTGAAATTATTTATCTGAAGAGTCTATGGTTGTCTATTCGACGGGACTAGTTTTACAGGTGGTTGTTAGAGAATATTTTTTTACACAGGCACACATGGTGATTTTAATCTCGTCCGAATCTGCCATGCTTGTATTTTTCTCTTACGGCCTCTGTGATAATTCCAGGGTAAAGTACCTACTGTTTTTCAGCAATAATAAAAGCTTTTCACGTAAACTGTTATTTATTATTTACATAATGCTATTGTAATATCATTATCAGGTAAAATTACTCGCATTCATTTCTTCACTTAATTACATAATGTTTTAATTACAGGTAGCTATATCTTTATCAAAATTAAACATGGGTTTACTACAAATTCAAAATACTGTACACTGTAAAAAAACAAAAAAAAAAACGTGAGATTTACAGTAAAAACACAGCAGCTGTGGTTGCCAGTATAAAACCGCGAAAAGTAGGGTAACAATATAGCACCTGAGGAGCGGGAAGCCCCAGATCTGTTTACTCTCCCTCAGCCGTGGTGCAGTGGGTGGTGCAGTGGGCGGAGCTCTGCACTCTTGCTGTCCATGGTGCTCTCCACCGTGGCGAGCTCACTTTTTGGCTCTCGCACCTGGTCTGACGTCACTGGCTCTGGCTCCAAGGCGATCCTTAGCTCTGTCACTTTTGTTTTAGGGATGGCATGTCGGTCGCGCAGGGCTCGCAGGAAGGCACGAATACGGATTCAAGTTCACAAAATAACAATTATTTAATATTCCAAGGCAGGAAATCAGACAGGCAGGGTAATCCACACAAC
This sequence comes from Enteromius trimaculatus, assembly GCA_032361065.1. NCBI lineage: Eukaryota > Metazoa > Chordata > Actinopteri > Cypriniformes > Cyprinidae > Enteromius > Enteromius trimaculatus. The sequence goes on from JAUMHP010000076.1 coordinate 1,467,984, forward strand.
ATAACCTTAATACCAGACAACATTACTGAGACAGAAACGCACTCAGTGGTGGTTCTACATGGAATTACTCCCTGGGCGAGACCCCCCTCTTAGACCCCCAACTGTCTTGCTTAAATGACACAAAAATAAATAAACCAATACCAATAAAATACCAATAATGCCCCCGGCTGCTATCACTGACTGCCGAATCGTTACAGTATTCTAAATTGATTCTCAGTTATTGAAATGACTAGACTATTCATTATGTTTCATGTTTTATACCAGATTTTTATATTCTACTGCAATTATGGTGTTGTATTGTTGTTTATAAAGGATTAATTATTAATAAAAAACACCCACACACACAAACACACTGTTCCTAAAGCCATGATAAGCGGTATGTTTTGAAAATGACCAATCACAAGAGTGATCAGAAATTTGATCCCTGCCTCCAAAAGTGTACTTGTCGAGCGAGCAGGGGTTAAGCAGCTAAGAGAGCAGAGAGGGTCGCACGAGCCCTGCTTAGCGCCCTCCTTGTGAGAGTGTATTTTTGCATAGTGTTGTGTGCTCTCGCGGTGCAGAAATGCTTGCGAGAATGGTTTTCTGCACACACATACGCATACGTCTTGTTTTTATGTGCGATAGATTTAAAACTAGGCTATTTAAACACCATAGTCACAGGCAAAAAATGCCACCCTGGCCGACTGCCCTGTTTGCCCGTGCCTAAAACCACCAGTGAACGCACTGAACATGATGGGCAATTAACAATTAAAATTAACTAGGTCACACGGAGCACATGGGGAAACATGCAGGGGTCTATGTACAGTATTACAGAAGGTCTATGAATTGTACATTGTTCATACTGTATTTTCAGTTTTTAAATAACAATAATAGTAATAATACACTTGAAAGAAATGCTTAATATTAACCTGAAGGTTCTGTTACTGTATTAAAACTAAGATAAAGGTTTAATGGTTAAACCATAAAGCGTAAAGTGTAATGGTGGTTTAAAGTGATATTATGAATTGGAGGTATACTGTTGATACACACTAACCGTTCTTCTATATTTGAGAAATATAAAACAAAATAACATAGTACTGACACTGAAAATGTTTATCTCCTTAGAATTGAGAAGCTTTTGTTGTCTATCCTCAAGTAAAATACAAATATATGATATAATGTTCACTATCCAAATGAAAAAAATCTTACCATTTAAAATTTGAAAATATGGACTTGGTATGGTTCTTCGTCTCAAGCCCTCAGTTTTCAATGGCTTGGAATTTGCTTCTTTGCTCTTTTTTAATAACAATAAAATAAAATAAGTTAAGATAAACAACTACACTTTGATTTATTTTGTATCGTGAAATAACTTTGTTCATATCATCAAATTTTGGCCATATTGCCCACCCCTATTTGTAAATCTGTGTCAGTTTTATAAACTCCCGCCACCATAAGCCCTTTCCCTTTTAATCTCCCTGGAGGAGCAGGGGGGGAACTTCTCTGGGATGCAGAGTAAAGTTGAAAGTCCCTGAAGTGCTGGGGCTTTGTAACCCAAGCAAGGCTTTATGGCACAAAGATCTGATGAAGCCCAGTGCACAAAAGGTCCTTCCTCTGCCAAGCTCGGTAAAGTAATCCCATCTCATTTATACCTCCTCTCAATTCTATACCTGCTTTGATTTTCTTCTCTTTCTCTCTCTCTCTTCGTCCCTCTTGCCCTGAGTATTCTGATCAGATTTTCTCGTGATCCTTACCTCACTGGAATTGCTTTGCGATGGTAGCAAAATCCCAGACAGGCTGTAAATGTGAAATCTTCCATACTTTTAAGTGTACTGCAATCAGCATGTGATATGTGAGGGTCACTATAACTGTGTTGGCAGTGTTTACCTTTCGGTCTCTCACGTCCTCCCTTCCCTTCACTGAGCTGTATCTTTTGCCTGTTTCTAATTGTGCGCCGTCCCCATTCTATCCTGTATACGTCTTATGATGTGTCACATATTTAGGCCAAGTGGGGAATGATGACAGTCCTGAATGGTAAACAAGACCGTTTATTTTCCGCCTCCCTCCTAACCAGACTGTGACCTGGCCATATCTGCATTGTTGCAGGCTGTTCACCTCTGCTAAGGGTTATGAACACCACAGGCAGTTTTGCACACACACAATTACATAAGCTTGTGATGTCAGGCAAGAAGGTAAACTGGATTCTGCATGGTGTGAAAGTCATTGGTATGTTTGAGAAGTACCAGCGTACTCACTGCAAGTGACACAATGATCTCCAGATATGCAAACAATTATGGTCCCTCTTTATATTATGTGGCCTTAACTACTATATGTGCCTGAATTTAAATTAATTTGGTACAATGCACTTATTGTGTGCATACATGCTTTTTTTTTTTTTTTTTACAATGTACTTATATGCTTTGAAAATAGTAATTAATTAATTTCTGTAATTACATATATGATTGCATGTTCTTTCTAAAATTGTACTTGGAGTGGCGAGACGTCATGGACGGGTTGACATAAATACCAGGAAGTATAAAAACATGAACAGTGGAACTGGCGTCAACTTTCTGTCATTCAGAAAGTGTGTGTCAGTCTTATTTGGTGTTGTCTGTCCAATATCACTCTTTATTTCACGATACAAATGAAGGGAAACATATAGCGAGAGCGGGCAGCGTCTGTTCTTCTCTTCCTGTGCTGCACTATAGGTGGAATACATGCAGATTGTGTGTTATCTGCTTGAGAGCAGAGAACACAGAATCTGTCTGCATTGCGAGCATTCAATTATATATAAGCTTTGCTCTCGGAGGGGCCTCTTTGAGGAGGGAGCCTTCATCAGCGTTCCTCACGGTGCCAACCCTGCTTTCGCCAAAGCAGGGTTGTGGTGGCTGCACTCAGGGGAACGTTTTTGAGCTTCCGAAAAGCAGTTGCACAAGCACACTATTTGCACATATTGTCTTCAAACATCACGCTGTCAGCTCTCAAGGGGATTGATTGTGCTTCCTCCCACTAAAAATGCTTCACCCCCACCGATCGTGCTCTGAGGTTCTGCTGCTGTTGTGACTGCGGGGATCGCATATGGATCTGGCAGACGGGTTGGAGATGGGCTCACCCTTCTCCACCTGCATTCCGTAGATCTTTTGCTTTTGCCCTTAGGACCAACCTCATTCATGCAGGCCCCCAAAACTGCATGTTTTCCATGTCTCCTTAATCAAACACACCTAAATCAGATCTGAAATGGGTGTATCAGACAAAGGAGAGATGCAAGATGTACAGTGTCGGGGGGCCTCCAGGAACATGGTTGGGAACCTCTGCCTTAAGAGATCGGCCTGCTAACCCTGCCAGTGTTCCAGAGCGCAGCGGTCTCTAGAGCAGCTGGACTGGTCCTCTCCTGCATGCTCCCACATCAGGGCACTGATTTAGCTTCTCCGATTACACTAGAGGAGAGAGGCCAATCAATGTTGTTGATAGCAGGTCAAACCACTTACAGTATACTGTACCTTCCTTCTGTTTTCTTGATTCTTGCATATCAGATGTTGCAGACATGTAATGTGTGTTTAGTTTTCTTTTTTTTCTCCATAGTTTGAAATTCAGTGGGGACGAGCAATTGAAGATGTTTATCATTCTCCATTTCATTTCCACAGCATGAACACTTCATTCCTTCATACTGTAACATATTATCTCATTAAGGGAAATGTATATAAATAATTACTATTAAATAAGTATCCCTAAGAAGGGATATTTTCGTGGCCACAGAAAAAGAGTATCACTGCATTAGAGCATGTAGCAAGGGTCCAAATCATAATTCATTTGTAAAGCAGAATCAGAAAATCATGTAATTTGTGCAAAAGTTTTATTAACTCTACGTTAACTCGAATAACTGAACAAGCACGTATAAATACACTCACACAAAGGGAAAAGTGTAAAGAAGGCTTAAGTGTAAGCCATTAGGAAAAAGCTAAAATTTAAGTTATGAAAAGAGAGTCAGTTGACCACCTGTAAAACCATCAGTGCCATTCAGAACGATTCCATAACTAATACTAAACCTCTGTTTCATTTAGTTATATGTATGATACTTGATACTATACATTGTCTCATTGGTGAGGGTCCGATGCAGTCGAAGTCTGATGGTTCCAAGGTTTTGGATGGGCAATCATGTCCTCCTGGTTTGAAGAGCGATGAATTCCAAAAGACTCTGGTGATCTGTCACGATCTGTGGATCTTGAGTAAATGGAAAAAACTAGACCGCAAAGGTCTGGCTCAGAACTTAGGGGTTGCCATGGAGCTAAATTCTCATCTTAGAGTCTCAAAAGACTGCAGACTGTGCTGCACCTAGGCCCTCCCCCAAAACATGTTGATGTCACACCTCTTGTGGGTTAAAGAGCCAATTATGTATTACTAATTTGGAGGGACATTTTAGGATTCTATGTTTCTAAGCATGGTAATTTGCATATACATTGGATTGGAGGCTGATATACAAAGTAGAAGAGATTCTTAAAACGCTGAAAGTTGCAAAGAGATCAACAAAAGACATACACGCTCTATTAGATCCTTAGATACCAAACACGAAATATGTTGATCTGATGAGGTGGTATATGCTAGTGATCTGTCGTAAACATGCATAAAACAGTGTACCATACACAAGGAAATATACAAGAACAGTAATAATAGACACAATGACCTAAAGTATGTGGGTTCACTCAAAGAAAGTTTCCTGTGAATTGATTTAGGGAAAAGTCCATTGTCTTTTAAACAGTGAGAACTAGAGTCAAAGTTACTTCGTTCACATTCCTCCAAGCAATAAACCAGTCTTATCAGTCGGTTGCCATGAAACCCAAGGCCTGGTTAGCTGCCTCTCAGGGAAGGGTCCAAAGACACTCATAGTTGCAGTTATATATATGTGAATGTATGAGTTTGCATGTATGTATTTATGAATGAACAAATACACATATTTATTTA
>JAUMHP010000076.1:1476231-1488078 GCA_032361065.1 Enteromius trimaculatus
AACTTTTTACATGTTCTCAATCTGGCAGGGTTTGTTGAGAAGTTACATTGAAATAGATAGCACGTTCATTTTCAGATTGCATTTTTTAAATAATTTATTTAATGTCTTTAATGTTTTTTTTTATTATTATTATAAATGTTTAGCTTTTTCACATGGTCTGTTTTGATTCAAGGTGCTTAATGACTCTGGTGACTTTTTGGTGACCATTAAAGCGGGAGCCTGCTGAACAGCAAGTTGCGAAGTATTGTTTAGCTGTAAGCGGACTCTACCAAGTGTTTCTTGTATTTATCCTGTTTTCTTCCATTGCCATAGCCTTGCCTTGTTTTTGTTTTGTCTGTTTCATTTGTTACTTTGGATTGCCCTCTTTGACCTAGGACTGTATTGTTGTTTTTTGAACATTTTGCTGCCTGCCCAGATCATTTACGATTGTGTTGTTTGACCCTGCTTGTTTGACCACGTTGTGTATCATTAAAGCTTGCATTTGGATCTTACGCTTGCCTGAGTCCCGGCCCTTGTTACATTGTCACTGTAGTGCATGAGTGGAAAGGCAGAATACAAATGAATTCTTTTTTGGACAGATAACATCATCACTGACCCTTCACACATTCAAACTCTTTGAACCTTACATAGGCTGTGTTACAGAGCACTGCTCATGAGAGCAACCTTTTTTCCCCCTATGGCCATCTCTTCCATGAACAGTTAAAACACCTCTCTAATGTGTCCTGAAAGACCAACATCTGAATTAAGTGCAATGTGTAACTTCTATGTGTATTGAAGATTCTGTTTATGACACCTGTGTTACACAGTTACAAGACCAAATTACAAGTTTGCATAACTTTGTATTTATAAAATGCAGTCTGTAAACATTACCAGGATTTATAGATGTTAATGTAATAGTTTTTCTCATGTATTGTGAGCTGAACAATTTGTATTTGGACATCTGTGGGCTGCAAATGCAGTTAGCAGCATGGATCATGAGTAAACAGAACCACATATAGGACAATTGGTTTCCAGCAGTTTTCAGTCATATATCTTTATTGGCAAATTGAAAACTTTGAAAACAGTTTACTCCATTATTATTCAAATATAATTTACAGCACGATATGTGTCATCAAAGTGTCTTCATATAGCATATATAGCATTTAGCATATTTTGTTATGTAAGACTGTATAACATTTGATAGTGTTTAATGGTGATTAATTTATATTAAAATGTGATTACTATAATTAATGAAAATGTTCACTTCATATTCATGTGTGTCTACGGGAGTTCTGAAGTCCATTAGTTTGATCAGTGGGGTTTCAGAGGTGAACAAACCTTTATATCGCACTTACTCAGTCACTTACTCACACCTCAAGTCATAATTACAGTGCATATGATTTCATGAATTTCACATGTGAATCTTTTTAGCACTTTCTTCAGCATTTTGGACACCTGTAGTTTGTGTTTTGTCTTGTTTCTGTGCTTTTCTTCCAGATACACCTTATCGATATAAATTAGAATGAGTACTATGAGACTTAGACATAGATATGTATTCATTTATCCAATAATCTAAATATGATAGACAGTAGATTCTTATGATTTCCAAATATGAATGGTAGATCACATAAAGAGAACAACATTTTAGTGTGTTATGCAAAACCAATTAGTAAGAGGACATGACTACGTTTCATCCACAGATTTCATTAAACTGAGCATGTCAAAAGTCTAATTGTACTCTACACTGCAGATATGAAAGTGCGGGCAATGCATTAGAGCCTTATGGTTAAACCCGCAAATTATAACCGAAATATCAGTATTTTAATCTTGATTTCAGAGAACATAGGCTGAATAAAGGAAATAAAGTGAGCTATTGCACATCTGTTTATCAAGGGTCTACTAAGTTCTCTTAAATTCTCTTGCAACCTTTTGGTTTTTCATTACTATGGATCTGTTGAGGCATTTTGAAAATCAGCCTGTCATGTAGGACACCTGAGCTGAATATCACAAGTAATGAATCTTTAAACTGTGTCTATCCCATTGTATTGCCTAATTGTATTGTCAGCCTTTTTTTAAGGTATTCACCAACACTGAGAGTGAAACACTTAATGATGTGCTTTTTCAAAAACACATGAAGCTGACAGGATTTGCACTAAGCCAAGATTAACTATCTAAATAAGCAAAGTTGTTTATAAAGGTCCATTAGCTGGATATAGGGTTAGATTTACCACATGCTTTCATACAAGTCGTCTGAAAAGATATGCCTTAAAGAGTTCATTTACTTCACTTGGTCTCTTGCATAATTTCCTTGGCAGGAGATGTTGTTATTGACGGCTACTTAGTCAATCCACTTAAAAATGCATCTGCAATTAGCTGTTTTTTAATTGGTTCTGGTCCTCCATCGATTCTATGTCCTTCCAAACTTCTTGTTTAATTGAATGAGGTCACCTTATGAGTAAAAAGATAATCATGTCTGTATCCCCAAGCTAAAGAAATATAATAGAAATGCTTGCACATTTCCATTCCGGGGGCTTTTGATAATTGTGATGATGATGATGATTTAAAATGACAGCACTGCTTTGGTGGGACCGAGAGCTTTATTGTCTTGAAGGGATTATTTTATATATTACAGTAGATCCTTGCTTTGCTGCAGATCTGTGTTCAGTAAACTTATTATAAGACTTTGAAATGATTCATTAATTCCTCATGGACATCCCATCTCACTTCATTTGCTTTTGTATATTCCGCTGGCTTGAAAGGTTACAGTTGTAAAGTAACACATTCTCACAACTTCAGGAGCACAGCAATCACATTCCTTATTATTGATTCTCTATGGTATCAGTAGTTTTTAATAGGGTTATGATTTCAAAACATCTCTAGTCAAAGATGATGTGATGTAACTGCATATTAGTGAGTTAATGATTTAATACCACATGTGCATCATTTTAAAAAGTTACAATGGTTGAATAGAGAAGGTGGAATTGCAGATTTTTGACAGTGCCTGAGTAAATCTTATATTGCTAAAATATGTTAATTTTTACACTTTATCATCAATTCTGCTCTGAGGTTTAATACTACTGTTTATTCAATGACAAGAAAGTGGACTATACTAAAACATGCTTTAGACTTAGTTAGGTGTTTATATATACAGTATATATAAAAAGTATGTTTATAACCTTTATATACACAAGAAGTGGTCTGGAGCAGCTGTTTATCGCATATCATCACAAGGAGCATTTTAATTTAAATTAGTGCTAAAAGTATTGTTCGCACTGATCTAATAAAGCAAGGCGAGATTGGGGCTCTTGAGAAAACATTCACCTGTGACAGAGGATAAAACCTTGTGTAACAAGAGGAGGAGGGATGTGTGGCTTGTGTTAGGAGAAGAAAAGGAGTAAACAGACACTGGTGAAATAGAACAAATGGCCCCTGAATGATGGTTTCATTACCACTGTCTGCATGGTCTCTGGACTCATCTCATCTCAGCATTTTAACTTCCTCCCTTTGCCTCTTTCCTTCTTTTCTGTCTTTTAATTTTAGCCATTTGATCTGATTGCTCTACATCGGTGCTTTTTTACTGCTTAGTGCCTAATATTTTAAGTATATTACAATTATACCCGATCAATTTTTGATTTCCATTAATATAACCATGTCTTCCATTGATTCAGCCAAGACATGTGGCATTGAATGGATTTATTGATTTTGACGGTGGAGATGGAGGAGAGCTCTTTGGATGGACACAAATTAAATGAAAATGTTTGATGCTACACAGGAATATGGCTTGTCCGCCTGAATGTGGAAGGCTTGATTTTCATCAATTAGTTAAGAGGGGTCACTGACATCCATTCCAAAAAAAAAAAAAAAAAATTACATGGCTTTTTCTACAAGCCAAAACATACAGTCAGCAGGTACAGTGCAGCAAAACTCAAAAGTGATGAACTCCACACCAGCTGAGCTGTAAAGTGTTTACGTGCTTGTCTGACTGTGTGTGTTTTTGTGTTTGCAAAGGAAATCTTGTTGTGATTTTCCACACCACTACTGGGCATTGTAACTATTGTTGTGCAACTAGTTAGCCTACGTTACCATTACTCTACCACTGCCCACAATAATAAAACCACCCGACTGAGTTATTCAAGAGTGTTATTTTTCAGTCAAAAACAGAGACATCTGGACCACCAGGTGCCTCTGTTCAAGCATTCACTCCAGAAAATCAATTACAATGTACTGAATGGCTGTATGAATCAACCAAGCATACAGTCCCAAAGGAGATGTGAAGCATGATCAGTTCATAAGACACATATGTAATGCTTGATTTAGCTTGTATCACCATTTTCTAAGACCATTAGCTTGTCCTTTGCTCTTAAAACTACATACACACATATGCATATTATATATGTATTTTTGATGGATCCTGGTGGGTGTAGCATTCTGTAATGAAGGGTGTTCGGGTCCATATGCATATCAAGACAATATGCATATTTGCCATAGGCAAATCAAATCAGGCCAATCTGTCTGTCCCAGCAACTTCTTATTACACAGATGAATGATAAGCCCTCATGCTGTATTCAGTTTGGTGGTTTGCATGTCTCCTGAAACGACAGTGCTTTACCGTTTACAGGCAAAACTATAACAACATAAGGTTCAAGCTGATTTATGGCCAACCACACCACAGCTATTACCCAAGCGCTCAACCTAACCACAAGTTCTCTGCTTATTTGAAATAAATAATTTTGTTTTCAAACCACAAGATATTATTTTACCCCCTTAAAGGAATAGCTTACCCATCATTCACTCACCCTCATGTCACTCCAAACCATTATGACTTCCTTTCTTCTGTCTTCTTAAAAACATTTAAAAAAATCTCCAATTTGTCCATATGACAAAAATAAATGTTGTTTTGGACTCCTCTTATGTATAAGACATATTCAATTTTATTTGTATTTTTTTTATGTGTTCAACAAAAGAAAGAAGTCTATACAGGTTTTGAATAGCATGAGAGTGAGTAAACAATTGTAATTGGTAACACTTTAGAATAGGAAGCATTATTCACAATTACTGATTTGCCTTAATGAATTCCTAATTTGCTGCTTAGGGTTATAGTGAGTAAGGTAGTTGTTAAGTTTAAGTATTGAGAAGGATTAGGGATGCAGAATAAGATCATGTAGAACAAGGCATTAATATGTGCTTAATTACTACTAATTAAAAAGCTAATATTCTAATGATACACATGCTAATAAGCAACTATTTAAAAGAAACTAAACTAAAGTGTTAACTTTTATTTTTAGATTGAACTGTCTCTGAGTTACATAAGCAGAAGCCGAGCAGAGTTTTGTCTGCAAAACTGTGACTGGCCTGGAGGTTTGCGCAGCTGTGTTTTTCAGCAACAGGAGAATATGATGGTCTGTTTATCCCAACTATGAGATCTCAGCAGCCATTCACTGTGCACAAAGATACCATGTGTGAAATAGACACGTGTGTCAAGACATGTGACACTGGAGAAGTGTGCTGTTTCCTTGGGAATGAAAGCATGTAACAGTGATAATGTATCTTGTCTATAGTCTATGTAATGTCACTTATTCATCCCAGGGAAATAACAGGTTTATAGCTTTCCATGTTCCATAATTGAATGCAGAAAACCATCTCTTTGTATTTGTCTCACTTCAAAGCAACATGGTTTTCTTTGTTATATAGAAGGAACGCAGTAAACAGTAACATCCTCGATAATGAAAGAAGTGACAAGAAACCTATCATTTTAGCTAAGAAGTAGATTGGTGTTAAACAAAGAAAAAAAAATATCTTTGTGTGCTTATGGTTTGTGCAAGATAGCACCAGGAAGGGAGGAGGCAGGAGCTAGTAGTGTCAAACTGTGAAACACCAGCTGTTTTTCAAACAATCCTGTTGATTTGCACAGTAGCCGCCCACAGGGGCTTTGCTTGGTGCTGGTTCCGCTGGTGCGCCGAACGTTGTTATTACCTAACCATGTCTGTGGAGAACTTCTGGCCCTGGATTTGTGTTGCGTGGTGATCACAGCTGGAGAATTTTAATGCTGGAATCTTTTTTCATCACTTAAATGGCACAGACATTCAGTTAATTATCCATCCAGCTCTTTTTCGCATCAAACGCAAAGAATGCCCCTCTAAAAATAAAGGTAACAATTTTCACCCCATGGTGGCCCAAACCAGGCCCACAATCACACAGCCCAATGTTTCATCAGTTACCTACAGAGAGAAGAAGAGGCAGGGGTCTTTCAACACGTCTTCTGGTTGTGAACACCACATACATTACACACCATGCATGATCGACTTAACTTGAAAGGACTGAACAAAGAAGAAAGCTGCATATTTTGAAAGAAACACAATCTTTAATGTTTTAAAATACTCTAAAATTCAAGTAATTGTCAGATCTTACGAATACTACATATCATACTTTCTGTTCTCCTCACACATCTATTGTTGTTGTTTCTACCTAAGTCACTGTTTGTTGTGTTCCCTTTAAATCTACTTGGCCCAATGAGTGCTGCCACCTAGCAAACTCACCAGTCAGTGCGGTCAATTATGGAGGTAAATATGGACACAGATGATGGCATGCTTTTGGCTTCATTATAGCATGATACTGGCCTTGTATATGTATTGTTTCCTATCACTCATTTTAATGCTGTTATGATACACAATTTATTTTATTAACTGAAATTCTACTTAGCAACACAGTTATCCTATAATGGTAACTTATTTCTAATTACCTGAATGAGGCCTGCCACGGTATGCCCAAGTGTATACTCTATTATGGAGTGAAGTGAAAGACCACCTACTATTAGCACAAATGTATCATTATTGACAGAGAAAGGCCAATCCACTTGTGTGAGAGAGAAATAATTGTGAAGTGTACATACACAAAGGAAAATTGAGTCAGAAGGGCAGCCGTATCTTTATTCATCATTTTCTTATAAATTATTATTTAATGCGAAAGCATAATAAACAAACTTGAACTTGCATAGCTTATTTTGTTTCATAGGAATTAATAATTAAATCTAAAATACGAATTTATATATGAATAACAACCTCTTTGGTTTTCTTTAACCTCTTAAAAGGGTTAAACTAACAGTACAGTATGACTGCTTACTCATTTCATTCAGAAATTAAATAATATGATGGCATTTTACAGACTGAAAAGAGATACGGTTTTGTTTTTAAAACAAGAATGTTAATTCAGCTTTTAGAGCAACAGGGCTTATATTGATTTTTAAATAACAGATTTAAAACAGGCTGTATTTTTCGATGTGATCAGAAGATATTTAGATGTATAAGGAGACAATATACAGGCATTGCAAATTGTGCATTTAGTAAAAGTTAATTCACAATTCATATCAAATACAGACAATCACCAGTTAACAGTACTTTAATTCAGTCACTTCTCAGACATCTCACGATCCAACAAACACTTACTGAACATGGATAGTTAGGAAAAAATACACGGCAGCAAAGTCCAACAGATGCCGACAAGGAAAACAACCAGTGTGAATTACCCTTCACCTGTTTACCTTCCCTTAGGTTTAGTTCAACCAAAATGGCAATTCTGTCATCATTTACTTGACTTTTGTTAATCTTCAAAAGATTTTTGATTAAATCTAGAAGATCTCTCTTCCTCTCCACTTGAATGTCTAAGATTTTGACAGTTCAATAAAAGAGATTGTAAAAGAATAAAAATCCATATGAAGGGAGCAGTTTAATCTAAGTCTTGTTAAGAGACACGATGGCTTTATATGATAAGCCTATAATTTAAGATTCATTACCAAATATGGTAAATTGAGCCTCATATATGTTTGATTGATGGTTAAGGTTTGTTCTAGCACATCAAGCAAGTATGATTAAGCTTCTGTTTAATGTTATTTGATGAGCTCTATGTATGTACATTAATCAATGCCATCATGTCTTCTAAACTGCTATTTGGATTATTTTACAATGTCAGTTTGGTTGGGTGAACTTTCAGTGGACAGACAAAAAAAAAAAAAAGAATGAGATACTATTAAAATGATCTTTATGATGAACGAAAGTCTTCAGGCTTTGGAACAACATGATGGTAAGTAAATGATTGCAACCTTTTTTTAGCTGAACTATCCCTTTCAGAGACCATAATAGATGTAATGTATTATGCACCTGTTGTCAGCATTGTGATGATAGTGACTCTAACCAAGGATGGCTGCTCTCTGAACACATACTCAAAACATCCCCAGAGATGCACACACACAACACACGCATCCTCTGAAAGTGACCCAAATCTATCAGTTTCTGCCTTCACTCACTCAGACAGATTCTGTACCTTTCACTAACTGTTCTCAGCCAACTTTGTCCGTTTTGTCAGACTTCCTAAGTATTTTGCATACAGCTGTCAAAAGCTTTCAGTTCTGCCTACAGTCAAACTCGGTGTGCTCCGGTTCAATTTGTATTCAAATGAATTAATGCCGTCACACATATTTCTGGATTACAAATATCACATCATTTTTTCTTGCAAACAGGAAATATTCTTGTACATAAAAAGGATTTTCTTATTCAAATGAATTCCATGAAAAAAAAATCAAATTGCACAGCGGTGTTTGCCCGCATACATACCTTTTGCTACAGTATGTCTGGCGAAGCGCCATATATCTGGCGCTGTATAAAAAGGAGTAGGTTGAGTAACTGGCTTTTGATCATTTCATCTCATCTCAGCAGCATGAACATCTCTGAATCCTTTTTAGCAGCACAATTCAAGCAGCAGATCCATCAGTACTGAGTCAGGCATGTGCATCCAAATACATTAACATGACTGCTGCAATCTCACCTTTTTGTGTCAAAAATCATTTGACATTTGTAGCGCACTGTGAATGGATATGTCTGAACTCCTGAGCATGTTGCATTCAAGAGCTGGAGGCTGTAGTTCAAAATGAGGCCCTTTTCAAGATTTAAAAAGGTACATTTTGACAGATTTCAACATAAATCAGATAATGACCATGCAGTAGTACAGTGTAAAGTCTACATGCCATTTATGAAGGACTCAATAACATGCTGAAGATATTGCTTCTTATAAAGAAGAAACAAGAAAAGAAAAGAAATGAAAGAAAATTGTATCATCATTTACTCACCCTAATATAGTTCCTATAGAAGATATTTTTGAAAGTGTTTGGTTTCACGTACATGGCTGCTTTCATTGGCCCGCCCATGAATTGACCGACATGTCAAACCACCAATCTTAGTTTGTTTTAATTCAGCATCGCGTTCCAGGGCATGGAAATGTTGCCACAGCGACACTGCAGCTCTAAGATGTTGTGTATTTTTTCTAGAGTGCTGCTACCATATTATTGTCAATAGTATTTCAATATTTGTCTTATTGCACACAAGGAAAAGACAACAAAATTTCAAAAAAATCATATTATTTTTATTTGGATGTTGAATAATTTGCTGTGGAACCAGAAGAAATTACAGCAAAGTATTTTATTTTTATTCTGGTTGTTTTGAATTACAAACTCCTTTAAAAAGAAGTAAAACAACAAACCCCAGCTATAGTTGTTGGCCCTGCAAACAGTTTCATGACCAATTCCTATGTATTCAAGGTCCCATTTGTGCTAATTCATACTAATTCCTACAACCTCACTAGTACGAATTTGTACGATTTGTCCAAAACCCTGTGACAGGTAGGTTTAGGGGCGGGGTTAGGTTTATGTAATTTGTACAAATTCATACGAATTGCCAACTTATAAAATGCATACGATTTAGAAGAAATCGTATGAATTCGTAACATGTTAAAATTGCTGTGAGATCAGGTTGGTCCTTCTTATTAAATTCCTGTGGCCACACTTATAAGCCCTTGTGGTCCCAGTTATAAACACAATGGCTTTATTGTTTGGTGAGGGTTTTGGCATTATGGCATCTTTGTTTTCAGACTGTTCAGAGAACATTTGAACATGTTCCCTATACAAAAAAAAAAAAAAAAAAAAAAAAATCTGAAAAATGTAACATTCAGAGAACATTCAGAAATGGCATTTTAATTACCCAATGGTAACATTACCAAAATATTTTTGTTAGCTTGGCATGTGTCATGCCTTTCCCAGTTTTTTTATTCTATGAATGCATGCATTAATTTAAAGTCTTCTAAATCTATTTTGACTTGCTTGAAGGTGTCCTAAAACTTCATCCCACATTCTGTCCAAGGTCAGATAAGGGTGACGTCCTGGTCCTCTGGTCTTGATTATGCCTTAGTGCCAGATGTTAAGGCACCTCCCATTGAAAAGCCCATGCCAGAGCGATTTGAGTGTAAGGAACAGACATGTGCCATGGGCTGAGAGTGCCGGCAGGTGCACGGGCAGATGGATTGTGAGGTTACCTCTCATGTCTGCCCTGATTAACGGGAAACTGTTTCTTAACTTCTTGTGCTGACTGAGGCTGCAGTCTGCTAAGTAGCACAGGCTGTCCTGTGGATGTGGAGCGGCCTCTCCACAGGACACATGACTGTTCTTTACAACAAATTCTCAGCCTCATCCAACCCCTCATTTGGTATAGCTAAATAGGTCAGCAGCTCGCGAACACACGTCAAATTATGTGTGTTCGGTTCTTTAGATGTGTTTATGAGGAATAATAACATTTATAAAGCAAAACATACAGTCTAACCTGGAATGTCTGAAAATCATGCAGTCAGTTTAATAAAATTGCCCTCTAACATGAAATGATGTTTTTGTTCATTGTGTAATGGCTGTAGTCTTTTTGAGTTCTGTCAAAGTCAATTCAGACATATCAGTTTTTTTTTGGCATGTGAAATATTACTCATCGAGCACACTTTGAGGTTTGGATTAGGTATCGTTTAGTGGTGCTTAAGAATAAAATGTTTTTTGTCTCTGGGAACCATTTCCCCAAAGCCCTGAATATTTTCAGTCATATCTCAGTTCAGGATGGAAGAAGAGGCCCAGCTGCAGCAAACAGTGGCATGGGATCAACCAAAAATCTATCAGCTTTTCACTCAGCAGTATCCATCACACTGTCAGACTGTGCTAGCATCAGCCTTGCTCTGTAGTGCTCAGATCAGCTGAGTCTTGCTTTACCTGACCTAGACTAGGGACCTCTTCTCGTTTGCACTGCCTTGGGTTGACAGACAGACTGCGGGGACTGGTGTATGCTGTTGCCTTTTTATTTCTCTTCCACATTTTCTTTAAATGCAGCACATTGCTAAAATATTTACAATAAAACCAGTAGTTTCATTGTACTGAATTACAAATTACAATTTTGTTCTGTGATTATTTTAATTGCAAAACTTTGGAGCTCTAAGTTATGTGTACGTACAGCTCAAAATCTCTACTATGTATTGGTATTCCATATAAACCTACCTGGTCTCATAGCCAGGTTAAAATAAGCATATTATCAGTGTGAATGTATTAGAAAATAATTTTTTCAGACCTCAAATAATGGAAAGAAAACAAGTTCATATTTTTAACAACACTTTAAAAGAGTGCTCTGTTGATGTCTCCGCACGTCAGCAGCGGGAACCTTCTCCCGCTTACTAACGTTCCTACCCGGACTCTTTAAACCGTACCTCGGATGATCATCTGTACCTCGGATGATTCACGTTCCAGGTGTTTGGCATTATCAACAGTATTGGTTGCAATTACTTTTAAGGTACTACTGGCATTGTGTGTGTATTCAATTGGGAAACATAATTCACTTATGTGTGTTGTTTTATGATTCCCTTTTATTTTCAAATCAAATCACTTTTTATTTATATTGCGCTTTTAACAATACAGATTGTAGCAAAGCACTGAACATTATCAAAATAGAACAACAGAGTGATGGTAATGTATAATGACGAGAATTAAACTTTATTTATCAAATGCAGAGACGGTCTCTG
>JAUMHP010000076.1:1488178-1518348 GCA_032361065.1 Enteromius trimaculatus
TCGTGTAAGAACAACAGCTACTACCGAGTACTTGCTACATACTTACTCTGTGTTATGAACACCTTCAAATAAAGTGTCAGCCAAATGGGCTGTTACACATACTTAGAAAAGTGTGTTACATGTGTGCAGTTACACGAACATCAGAGCTGTGGTGACATACACATCTAGTTTCTGTGTAAGTACACTGATACTGTATTAGGGACATGTAATATACCGTAACGTGGGGCCAAAATCTAAGTGCTGTGGGTCTGGGTTTGACCCAGATCATCTTCAGACCCTGCTGGCAGAAGTTATGGGTTATGTGTCGATAGACGAAACACTGTTGATTTACTACATCAATGAACGCCAAACTGCGTCTGAGTCTGCATCTTTCACACACTGACACCAAACATCATGTGTCCTCATCGCCTCACACTGACAAACCACATCCACTTGACTACTGTACCACCTATTGGTCAAAATTGATAAATCATGTTACTAGAAAACGAATTCATGATTTGTGTTCGATTCTGCGTCTGTTGTTCTTGGTCTCTTAATTGTTGTTTGCAGCTATATTTGATTCTATAGCTCTGTGAAGCTGCTTTGAAACTTATTTTATGAAGTGCTGTAGAAATAAGGATGACTTGATTGATTGTTATCTGGCTGGTGTGGCGCAAATCATTATAACAAAGACGCTTCCTCAGGATTTGATTGTAAGATAAATTTAAGTTTAAAATATGATAAAATTAATTAAAAAAGGTGACTATTAGCATTTTATTTAAAATTTTAATACTTTTATTTTAAATTTAATACTGCCTTGTTTATTTTAAAATATAATATCATCACACTTATATTGTTCAATATTTCATTAAAAAAACGGAATAAATAAAGGCTATAATGTTGTCATCACTATTATTAATTCATATTTTGTTATATGTAATGCAGTGTGAGGACCAAACCAAATCTCCAGGTGCTTGCATGAGAACCTTTTTGTTATCTTAAACTACATTTGGTTTAGCACTGTTCATCACCATTTCATGACTAGATCCAATATTTTGCATGTTTAGAGTCTTTATTGAATTATTGTTGCCAATCAAGTCTATAATGGCTTCATAATTAAGAATGCATTGAAAAAGATGCACAAATCAGTAATGTTTCACACGTGATGTGACGTTTACTAGCTATCATAGATTTATATTAAACAGAACGTTTACTTAATATTATTAGTACATTTTTTACTAACACAGAAATGACTAAACCTAGATATTAATCACAGGCAAACAATCACAACACTTCTGCAGTATACTGTTAAGAAACAGGCCACAGGATGTTGTGAAAGGGGTCTTCCTGTCTCACACAGACTTAACCTCTGCCGTGCCAACCCAGAAAGAGAGCGGCTCCATTAAAACAGTCAGCTCTGTGTGACACAAGCACCATGCACACGTTGTTTTCCTTTCGTTGATGACTACAGGACACGCTCCGGAACTACTCCATAGCTGTTCTAAACAGTTAAAGAGGCTGTAAAGAATCTTTAAAATGGCATTTGCACATCAATCTGAACCTCATTGTCACAGCACGTAAATAAGAGTCTAATGTGTTATGGTGCAGAGAGCTGAAGAGAGAAGGCCCCAGAACAAACGGAGAGGTGCACGGGAAGAAGAGGGCCCGTCTGAGCGAGAGACTCACTGAAGACATGGACAGCTCGATGGAGATCGCCGAGGAGGATGATGAAGATTACGTCAGTCTGCTTACTTATACTCTTCATCTTCTTCTCAGATTTCTGTCCAGTTTTATGGAGCAGTGATGTGTGAGAAAGACAGAAATGAGACAGAATTAGAATTTCAACAGCCCCTAAAAGGAAACGGTGTTATTTTCTAGTGTTAAACATGTAAACCTGGAAACGCTTACCTTTGTAATCACTATTTGTGACCTGCACACAAAACTCAAAGCAGCATTTGGTCAGTGTTACTGAAGGTTGTAAAATTAAAATGTAAATTCCGCCAATCAGTTCCTTTGAGGACATCTTTTTTTTTGAAGTGGTGAAAAACAGGCTATTAAAGATGTATTAGTCTGCGAATCAAGAGATTCGTTCAAAAACACTGATTCATCCAGTAATGAAACGAGAAAATCTTGAGCGAGTCATTCCATAAATTCCATGAGATTTTGTTCACTTCTCTGTTTCTTGCAGGAGAACTACAACCTCCATTTAAAAAGAAATAAATAAAAATTACCTATTTATTTTGCTCCTAACAGCTCTTAATCGAGTCAGGTACTTCTGTAGCCGACTGATTTCGTTTGTGGTATTTAGTCGCAATTAAATGTTTTGAAAAGAGAAAAAAAAATTAAAAAATGTTAATCACTTTTTTGTCACATACAAACTGATCTCACAGAGTACATCTCATACCAAGAAGATGTGAGGATAAACTGTATGCTTATGTTCTGGCAGCCACTGCAGATTTTACATTAGATTCCTGTTTTGATGTGTGTGTGAAACAGGAAGAGAAAGAAAGCAGGCGACCGGCACGCGGAGCGACGAGAGGCCGCAGGAAACGCAGAGGAGACGCAGCGCTGCTGAGATACAGTGAGACAAACACACACACACTTGCATTTGTGTGTTGTGGGGTCTCTTCATAGGTGTAATGGTGTTTCTACTGTACAGACTGTATGTGGTATTGTCCTACACTGACCCTACACCTAAACCTACCCCTTACAGGAAACTACTCGCACATCAAACACTGTTTAGTATTTGTTTAACGGGGACACAGGAAGTGTCCTTATAAACCATGTTTATGTTGTAGTACCCATGTCATTATACACATTTGTGTCCTCGTAAACCACAAATGCCTGAACACACACACACCTGTCTCACCCTGACATCTGTGACTGTTTCCCATGATGCAGCGGTTCCGTATGGCGGCAAGAAGAAGGCGTGGTGCTGGGCCTCGTATCTGGAGCAGGAGAGAGCCGTCGCTGCCCCCACTAAACTCTTCAAAGAGGTGACACACACACACACACACACACACACACACACACACTGTCACGAAAGAACACAGTCTTTGATTTCACTTTGATTCATACATGATGTGTAGTCATGCAGCGGCGGACAGTTTATTATATCTTTCAGTGCTGTCAAGTGATGATTACACGATGAGATGATTATTTAATCCTATTAATTATACATAAAATGGGGCCAGAAGTTACACCCAGATCATTGCAGATCAGAGGATGAATCCGACATTATAAAAATAATCTTTAGAAATAAGTATTTCAGTTGATTCAACATAAAATGATTTAGACCTTTTTATTTGAGAGGCTGCATCTGAATTGGTTTGGTGGAAGTTTATTGTGTTGGGAATTTTGCTTCCAAACTCATATCACGATTAAAATTTTTAGTTTGTAAAATAATAGTCTGTAAAATACAACATTAGTGATCTTTTATTATTTTATGGAACTGTGGCAGGAAAGATTAGATTAATGAATAGAAGACACTGTCTAATATTTATGATACTTGAAGTATCTGGATCCTAAAATCCATCTGTGTATATCTACGAGGCTGAATAACAGTTCAATGTATCTTTCCACGTAATTACAGATGTTCTAGTTGACATGTCTATTTGAGCTTGTACTGTATGTCTCTCTCTGTTCCTGAACAAATAGGCTGACTGAACGATTCAGTCATTCGATTCAGAGTCTTAGAGTCTCTGTAAATATTATATTATTTTTATGATGGCCATAACTGTATATATAGTGGCTAACAATGGCTTTTGTTTAGATATAAATCAGGGTTACGATAATAGTAATCGAACACAATCTCATGCCAGCAAATGAATGCACAGTTTCGCTGAGATATCAGATGTGACCCTGGACCACAAAACCTGTCTGAAGTTTTCTTTTATGCCAGAAAACATTAGGATAATAATGAAAGATATTATGTAAATGTCCTACTACAAATATATCAAAGCTTAATTTTGATTAGTAATATTCATGCTTAGACACCTTTAAAGGTGATTTTCTCAGTATCTAGATTTGTGTTTTCACTCTCAGATTCCGGATTTTCATTGTATTTTGTCAATATTATCCCATCCTAACAAACCTATCCTAAAGATTATTTATTCATATTTCAGATGATGTATACATCTGAAAAAATTAGACCATTATGTTTTTTTGGTCATATATGATCATCATATTGAGATTTCATTTAAATATGATTAGTATGATAATTTACCCTTCCACAAATGAAGGCCTTAAATCGTAACAGAAAGTCTTCGATTTATAAAGGTGTGAATTAAATGCTGTCTTGTTTTTGCTAATGCAAATATGTTTTGCAGTCATCAATGCACCATTATTAATATCCAAACCGTGTCTTTGTTGTTGGTAGATTGCTCTCATTGTAGATCACCTCCTCTCCCGCCGCGTGTTTATATGATTACACTCTCATGCTAATTTGATGTTTAGTAAATTTGTCCTGTGAAGTCTTGTTTTTTGAAATATTGAACAAGATTAAGTGAGCTTATGTTTAAAACATGAACAGAATATCTGCCATGAGGGAATGAACGCTAGCTTTCCCTTCGAGTTAAGCTGATTTTTCGGAGCCATTTGGTAAATATCTGTTGTTGTTTTATTCATGAACACACTTTGTTTTGATCATTTTCACAGAAAACAAGACTTTATCTTCAGTAAATGTATCTTAATTTACAAATGTTTAGGCAAGAAGACAAGACACAGATACTGAGGAATAGCACGTTTGCAGCGTGTTCGTAGCGTAGTGTTCTTTCTGTGTGCTAGTGGCTGAGAGCAGAGCTCTCTGACTGGGACTTGTATTTTAAAACTTTGAAGTGTTGCTAATATACATCGGCGTCTGCTCTTTAGCTATCTACATTTAGAGATCACATTGATGTATTTTGTTCCAGTCAAGTTCTACATTTTCTGCATTTCATCTTAAAAGCTTCATAAACCTGCAGAAACCCTTTAATAAATGTGCAAAGTTACATTGCAACAGAATCACATGTTAGCTGTATAATCGAGCTGTGTAAGGAGTGTGTAATGTGTGTGTGTGCAGTACCAGTCATTTCCGCAGTGTAAGAATGGCTTCAGGGTTGGCATGAGGCTGGAGGGGATCGACCCCGAACACCCGTCCATGTACTGTGTCCTTACCATCGCTGAGGTAACCAACAAAACACTAAAATTACCTAAATATGAGTTGAAATATCAGATTCTGTTATGTTTCTTTATATGATCACTTTTGTCCATCTGGTGGCTGACTCGCTCATATTTGCAGGTGTTAGGACATCGAATCAGACTGCATTTTGATAAGTATTCAGACTGCTATGACTTCTGGGTAAATTCCAACTCTCCTGACATTCATCCAGTGGGATGGTGTGAGAAAACCGGACACAAGTTGCATCCACTGAAAGGTAAAAGTCTCCGGACATTCACAGAGCACCCATGGCTAATGTGAAGCAGTATGTGCTACTGTTCCTCACGTGTGGCTTTCGTGTTTCTGTAGGGATGAAGGATGAAGAGTTTAGCTGGTCCTCCTACATCAAGCTGAATAAAATCCAGACGGCACCCAAAGCCCTGTTTCAGAACCAGAACATGGTGAGAGAGCATGAGCCCAGATCAAACCATAGTAACTGTGTCCGTTTTCCCCTAGATGGCACTATTTCACAATAAATAGGTCAAGTTAAGACAGGGACAGCACATTTAACCTGTGTTTGAGCACTTCACACTAGCAGGACATAGATAAATTAATTCAGGCTGAATGGACGTGCTGTGTTTTTCAGACCGTGACTCCGTCGGGGTTTAGGGTCGGTATGAAGCTGGAGGCCATCGATAAGAAGAATCCCTCGTTCATCTGCGTGGCCACCATTACAGACATGGTGGAGAGTCGATTCCTGGTGCACTTCGACAACTGGGACGAAAGTTATGACTACTGGTAAACTCCCATCTGTCTTTATGCTCCGCTCCTGCAGTGACTGTCCCTGAAAGAGAACGATTGTATTTGTCTATGGACAGGACATCATTTTACAAAAACTTTCTATAAGGTTTTTTTAATCAATGCATGCAGTAACTTTATTAACAAGCCAAATGTTTTTTACTCACTAATTCTAAAGGTGGTAGGGCGGACATGTCATTGAAGTTTGGTAACACTTTATTTCTATAGTTCACATTCTACTAACAGTAAGTAACTCCATGTTAACTAGCTGTCATTAGAGTATTAGTAGACGTCTGCTTAATATCTCCTAACACTTTATTTTGATGAGTCCACAACACACTTCACACTGACGATCAGAAACTTATTCTACTAACCCTAAACCTAACCTAACTAGTCTACTCTGAGAGTTATAGACATGCAGTTGAGAATTAGTTGAAACTTAATCATGAACTTAATTCATGAACAACATGAAATGATGTATGTATATATATATATGTATATAAAATGTAATTTGAATCACTGTATTATTTTGGTAGAGTGGCATGTTTTGTTCTGTTTGGCTCCTGCACACACATGAATTGGCTGAAATGCTGATGAAACTGACGAAACCGAACAGGCTTAAATCTATCAAAAGACTAAGTTGAGTATCTTGTTAATCATATCAGTCGTAAGTCATGAGGACACAAATGGGGCAGGTTCTCGTTCTTGCGAGTGACCCAGTTATCATCCCGTGCTCATCATCTATTCAGTGCTGAGCGTGTGTCTTTATACGTGTGTGTGTGGAGCAGGCCGAATGCTTTTAACTGCTCATCAATTACTCAGGAGCAGGAGTATAGCAGCAGTGTCTTCAGCTCAGATCACACGATCACATCTGACAGCTCTGTGCTCTGAGCCCGGGAGAGCACATCTTCTCCAGCCCACAGCGCCTCCCGAACATCTCACATTTGTTTCACTTTATTCTAACAAATCAGGAGAACTGGTGCCACATGACTCAGTTTTAGCCGTCATCTTGCCTTTAGAAAGCACATCGGATGATGTGGGTCACGAGCAGTCTAGGGTTGGTCAACTAGAACAGCTGCAGGAGATGGTTAGGATTAGATCACTCATTCTCAACTAGTTCTTCTTCAGGACAGACCCGACACAGCACATCAAATATTTATGCTTCCCAAAAACTCTGAACGTCCTTACGATCCAATATTGAAATATAAAAGCATTATCTTCCAGAACAGAATAAAATACAACATTTTGCGTATTTGGTTGAACTTCGATGCTTTCATGCTTTTGCAAGACTCAGTTATGGATAATGAAGATTGATATTTTGGTTTTGAGAGTCTTCAACAACAGGGTGACATGCATGCAAGCTCAAACGTCTTATAATATGCCTTTATTTTTAACTTATTGATTCAACGTCTCCCAAACTAATTAACGATTGATTGTGTATTTACCTACATGAAAAGACCAACACATGGACAGCAATTTGCTAATGTTTCACTTTGACATCAACACGAAGCGTTAAGGGCTCATTTCAAAAACGTTTTGTTTCAATAAGTTGATTCTTTCTTTTGAGAGACAGTCATGTTATACACGGAGCGCTTTCAGAGTTAAACCCTGCAGGATGTTTTCGTTCACTGAGAGCTGTGTTACACACATCTATAATAGGGACACTGTTTAAAAAGAGGATGGGGTTTGTTGCTATCTTAACTGCACCTAATTATTTGGATATGATTTGTTAGAAAAATATGTCAAAAAAGACGTAGGCACCATTTTGTTTAGTTGTGACCCAGGATTCAGGGATTCTCAATATCTAGATTTGTGATCTAGATATTGATTTGTCAATATCTAGATCTAGTTGTGGATTCAGGGATTTTAAACAGTGCATGTTTGTGTGTTTCTCTTTGTTTCTGCAGGTGTGATGCAACAAGTCCTTACATCCATCCGGTGGGCTGGTGTCAAGAGAACGGCAGGACCCTCACCACCCCTCCAGGTGATGCAGCATAACACAAATCATGTGTTGGTTTAAGAATGAAGTATCTCTCCCAAAAAATGATTTAAAAATATTATTTTGCAATAACCTGCCTTGTCCAGTGTTAGAAAGAGAGTTTGAGGAAGGAAGGGGAAAAGTTAAGGTCTCTGATAATATGCAAGAAGACGTTAGGATCTTAGCATGTGAAGCACAGACCAGTGTCCTCAGAGGGACTTCAGTATGAGGACAGGGACCAGAGGATGACAAGTGTTTGTTCTGACCTGACTTCACACTTCTGCTGGGGATTCAGATTATTATTAGTACCTCAGCCCCTGGAAAATCATAAAGACATATTGTGTATAGTTGTTTAATACACAGTTCTCTGCACGTCAGTTGTTGAATCAGGGTTAGTTCACTCTCCTTAAAAGCTCCTAAATTGATGCAGAAGGTCTTAAATTCATCACCTCATTAATTCGCCTTACCTTCAGCTGTTTTGTGTGTGTGTGTGAGAAATGATTAAAACAGTATTAGCTGTAGTATAAGCTTTGAAGAATTGCTAAAAATCATTGTGCATTGCTTAGACATCTACATTAATGGTGACGGATTGCGTTCCCTTATATTTATTCCTTCAGTTTTCTGTAGTTTTTCTGAAAAGGGGCTTAAAAATCACTTACATTTACATTCATAAAACTTAAATAAATCCTATTGCATTTAAAGGGGCAGTATGTAATAATGAGCGCTGCAATTCCAGCACAGAATCTGCCCGAAAAGCACATTTCAGAGTAGAATTACTAGCTATAGCATGTTATTTCAGAGAAACAGCTATCTAAACATAACTTAGCATCATTTAAATATCTACAAACATGTTATTTCTTTGGCTTTAGAAAAGTCAAAAACTTGCAGCACCTTGAACATTGTTTCTGATCTGATTTTGTCATTCCTAGTGTTTCATGGGACGGAACAAGTAGTTAATTCTTTTGTAAAAGATGTCTGTTTCATGCTGTGTCTCTATCACCTTCGTTCAGTATGCAGTGAACTGGCTACAGAGTTTAATACAGCAGTAAAGCCAGTGAACTCTGGGAAGTCCCTCAAACCTCTCTCCATGTGCTGTAGGATACCCTGATGTGAAGAACTTCTCCTGGGAGAAGTACTTGGCAGAGAGCAACTCATTACCAGCTCCAGCCCGAGCCTTCAAAGTGGTGAGTGCATGTGTTTAATGCCAAGCATCTCCAGCCCCTGTGAGAGACCCGAGGTGCTCAGGACATCTGCCTCTCTGTCTCGCTCTCTCCAGAAACCTCCTCACAGTTTCCAGCTCCGTATGAAGCTGGAGGTGGTCGACAAGAGGAATCCTGCCCTGATACGAGTGGCCACAGTGGTTGATACGGATGACTATCGACTGCGGGTGAGAAACTGTTCAGAACACATGTGAATGTCCGTGTTGATGCAGATGGGTCAGCTGGTTGACCTTGCTTTACATTCTAAAAGTAGATCAGTTTATTCAGCATGCAGACAAACTATAAAGAAAAAGTGTTGGTTATTGCTCTTTCAGAATAATGATTTAGTGGACAGTGCAGGGCATGTGAGAGAGAGATTAGGTTATTAGATTATAGAAATAATGATGATTGGATGATAATTAAGGGGTTGGATTTTAATGCACAACATAGAGACAAACAACTGCCAGATGTGAAGTGGAACAAATTAAAATAGTTTAGTGCATGATCCCATCTATACTATGATCATTGGCCAGTATTGATGAATTAAAGATGTTTGCAGTGCAAAATTTGGTTGAAGGGGTGAAAGCAATTATGGATTGTTACGCTATTGCATTCTGCCCACTTCAAACCAGACGCTGAGATCAAATAGTGTGCTAGGATCACATCTAGTTGAATTAATTGTAACATCGATTTGAACTATTTAGCAAACAAGAGAGAGGGGCATGTACGTCATGTGTGTGAATTACCCGCTTCAAAAACAGCAGCTTTACCTCCTTGTGCCCAAGTGGTTGGGCAGTGTTTCCAGCACTTTTCTGTGCTCTTGAATGTTTCGCTGTGCACAAGTGAGTGAGTGTGTGTGTGCATCAATGAAAGCAGCTCATTAAGACTGGTGACCGAATGGTGACCAAATTGACCCTTGTAATGCACATCTTTCAACCATCCGAATCCAGTATCCAGATAGACCACAAGCTCTGGCACTCAATTCACCCAGGCTCAAGTGATAGGCTACTGTGTAATTTACTCTACAGGATCTACTGAATAACAGGCTAGTAGTTAAAAACTCATTTCATGAGTAATGACTAGTTTATGTTCCTTCGTTAGACTATGTATTGACTCTATATTACTATTGTAATTTTAGAAAAGAAAAACATTATACAGACCTAACCGGAATGTGGGACTGCATTTGTCCATCAGGCTTTTACGGCTCATATGTTATGGTATGGTGATAATATGGAGCTGTATTTACCTTTGTACAGATTGTGTCCTACATAGAGACTGAATATGATCTGCTTCTTGCTCACGTATCCATGAAATCCGAAATTTCATCACTGATCTCTTGCTCATTGTGTTGTGAAGTTTCCCAGCATAATGGCTGTAATTGTGAGTAAGATGCAGTGATGCAGTGCTGATTCAGCTGACGGTGATCCCATGACAGCATCTGATCTCTCAGCGTTCGGGATGAGTCATCTGTGCTTTTCCCTTCCTGTGGGCTGCAGGGAAGCTCTGCTCCATATAGAAATCTTCTTTTGAGCAAGATCTGTCAGTCCTCCAGCTGATAAACGTCTGCTCTTCACAGGAATGCGTGTTGGTGCCAGAGCCCTTCTAATGCATATTCTTGCAGTTGTAAGTTTTCAGTCGTCACTTCTTTGCTTTCAGAAGCAGCTCCGAACGCTTCAGTTCAACACATCGCCATTCATGCCAGCATTGCTTTAGAAAAAAGACCAAAGTGCCGAAGAGCTTTTCCTGAAAAACAACACGGAGAAGTCAGATTTTATTGCTATTGCTAAATCTGAATGACTGCCGTTAGAACAAAACAGCAATGAAGAATAAAACAAACTAATTATAGCAGCATTCATTCTAAAAAATATTTATTATTTTCCCCAAGCCTAAAAAAATGTGTTTACAGTAGGGTTTTATTCACATTTTATTTTCAAAGTTTTTGTTTAAAATATAAAATAAAATATTTGGATTTATTGTGCATCTATACAGTAAATACAAACACATTCGTGTACTGTATATATTTCCAAAAAATATATTTATTTATAATATAAATTATATTAATAGAAATTAATATAAATATAGACATATAAATACATGTAAACAAAATATATACTGTGTGTGTGTGTGTTTATATATACATAATAACTATGCATAACACAAACATATACTATGCAAACAAAAACCTGTATATGCGATAATCATGATTTATAATTTGACAGCACTAATTTAAAATGAAACTAGTGTTCTTTAACAGCACTGCAAAACAAGCTTCACTAGCCTAAATCGTTTCTCTCGTTTCTAGCCAAAATATTGAAACATTCTTAAATTGAGAAGGATTTTCTAAAAAACATTGTCTTGTTTTCAGAAAAAGAAGTGCTTAGAACAAGCTTAATAATCTTCTTACAAACAGAAAACTAAATTATTTTGCTTACCTCATTAGCACCAATTGCTAGTTTACTATATTAATTTTGAAAACATGGCCATATCTTCTTTATTTAAGAATTTCTTGATATTTTGGCTGAAAATCAGACACAAAAATCTCTCTAGGCTAGAAAAGTGTTTTTTGCAGTGTACGTCACAGTACCTCTCTCAGGTCCAAATTTGTGCATATTTTGCATGCTAGATGTTAATTCTGAAACAATCAAAGCAAGAGATTGACAAGGTCGAGCATTCTCAGCTTTTCTCACTGAGTGAGCAACAAAACAACTTGTAGACATTGCTTGTTGATCAGAGTTGGTTGTTTGACGCAGCAGTAACAACTGTTGGCAGCACATCAAAACTGAGTCGTGACAGATATGGCATTGATTAAAAACACATACTATCAACCAGCAGACCTCAATCCCAGGTGTTACATGAAGCAAAGTGGAAGGTTTCAGTCGTTGCTGAGTGTGGTGTGCAGCAGGTGGCTCTCGGTCCGTGGAAGCGTGGCTGTAATAGCACATGTGTGATCCAAGAGGGCAGCAGAATCCACACACATCATTCACACGGGCCGAGAGAAATAACAGATGTCACTGTGTGTCTCACACTCTGTCAGATCTGCCTCCTCTCCCGCTCACGCTGTCTATCTGCTCAGATCCTCCAGCTCTCTCTCAAACACCGATCAATACTCGGCTCACACGTCTGGGTGCTGTTCATGTGTCCGGGCCGTATAGAGCAGCACCTCCACCTCCAGCGCTGCTCTCTCTCATCAACCTCTGTTCGCTGGCATTCACCGGAGCTCAGCGCCATGCAGCAGATGGATTTGTCGGTTTCTCACTGGGTTTTCAAATCCCCCATCAATATTTCTTAAAGCAGCAGTAATTGACTTGGAGGGAGAAGACCTTTACGTCCAGGTCTTTGATGGTTCTCTGCAACGCCCTCGACTATCCCACAGGACAGAGACAAAAGGGTTTGATTTATTTGGCACTTTCTGAATCAAACCAGTTTACAGTTACAGGGTGTCTGTTTATATGATAGTCTCAAATCCATGGCTTTATAAAATAAACTTGAATTGCATAAAACAAAGCCTAATATATTTTTGGTAAATATATATATATATATATATATATATGAGTATTATCACTTGCGGATTAATGTCACCATGTCTCGGTACAAAACGCTAATTAAATTAGTTCTATAAAATATTCTTGAATCATCTTTATCTTTATTGAACCATCATAAACAACAACAGCCATAAAAGTTGCTAAACAATTCAGTTTATTTTATTTGTATTGTATCAGATGTTTCTAGTTTGTTTTATGTTTTACACATGCAATACATGTGTTACTAGTTGAGGGAAAAGAAGGAAGAGGAATGGTTTTGTACTTGACAGTTGTACTATGATGCAGTTCCAAGTTTTCCTTTCTCTTTGGAGTGTTATAAGCTGTTACAAAAGTCTCAAAACCAAAGAGATGTTTATGACTTTTACCCCTTAAAACGGCTCATTTAAACACTCCTCCACTTTTCTCCGTCACAGAGTGGGTTTATTTTCAAACACCGCTCAAACGTTTCCAGAAAGAAAGGAGGCGGAGCTATTATTGTGTCTGTAGTGTTGCTGCGGGCGCCATGTTCTGGAGACGCTGTGTGTCGTTGTGAAAGTGCTTCCAAAAGAGGACACGACTAGAAATCAGTGTTAAGTTGTGTTTCAACACTGTTCCAGAACAGCAGACTTACTATTCAAACGTGAGTTTTGAGCAGTGAAGGGTAGTGCTTGTTGTTTGCAGTTTGTCCGGTTATGAATGCAGACATGGTGTTATATTTACCAGGTGTGATGCAACACGACAATTCGACCCATTTCAGGAGGTGGAGTTAAGAGAAGAAACAGTAATGTGCAGTACGTGGAAAATAATGTGCTCTTTGAAACTTAAACTACATGAACACATTATATTACACCAAATACACAAAATACTGTTCTTTTTAGCAACATCGTATCACCCGTGTAAGTGTAAAATAGTTCTGTTTCGTGTATAATGTAACTTGGCAAAGCAGACTTGAACTTTTACACTACAAGCGAAGAATGAAAAAAGAATCGGTGTCATTGCATCAGTGATGCTAAAATTGCACTGCTTGTGAACAAAGCAAAAGGAAAATGAGATCGAGAGAGAAAGATGCATGCAAACGGGAAGGAGATTAAAAGAGTGAGACTGATGAGAAGAATGCAAATGAAACATTTCTTTATCTCAAACTGTCACGTAGTGAATCACAAAAGCCGGTCTGGTCTGGATGGGCGGCACAAAGCCAGTCCACTCAGCCTCCACATAATGACTGTCAGCTGTGCTGTGAACACCACTAAAAACACAACTCGCCTTTTTAGTCCAGCCCTGTTCCTGCTGTCCGGCTGATTTCCCAGGAACACGTTTTATTGAAGTCAGAGACAGGCTGTCGTTTAAGGGCTGTTGCTCTTTTCTTCTCATTGTTGTGATTGCAGCAGCTCTTTTCAGAGAGTTCTGAGAGTCTCAAACACAATATGACCGAATCACCCTGCCAGCCGTCTGATCGCTGCCAATGCTTCTTTAAGATTCCTGTTAAAATGTTAACGCCTCTAGAGATGCGCATTGCAATATGAAGATCATCTTCTCGAGGGACCTTGAAATGCTAGTAGCCAAGCTGTTCCCGCTTTCATCTGAAGTGCCACAGGGGGTGTTTTGTACCTTATGTAAGAATAAAATCTCTATTTATCACCACACAAGCAGCTCCTCTAGGATTTCATGCAGAGAAAGTCACCGTGACCCTGCAGGAACAACTCCTCCTGATCCTAGGTGTCTCAATTAAGGGCATTCTACTTAGATATTTACAACCACAATGCATCATAAGAAATCACAGTGCGTTCATTTAAATAATGTATCATGAAACATCATCTTGAAAATTCTGCAACTTGAAAAATGCAACAATGTTGTATTTTATCTTAAAGCATAACGAATCGCTGATTTATTTGCACTGATGTTAGGCCTCGGGACACAAACACACAGCTCGATATGGATCGAGAGGCGGCAAAATCTCCAGCAGCACATAACTGATAGCTGTGTTGTGATGATGCTTGTGTGGGAAGTATCTTGTGATTTTAAAGATGTCTAAAAGAAGAAATGTGACCTGGAATGGCACCTATTTAAGGAGAAACGGAAGGAAATGTATTTGTTCTGTGAGCTGAACCAGTATATTTAATCACAACGCACTGGACAGTTTGGGATGGAAAAATAGGTAATAATTTTATGTGCGAGCTGATATTATGCAACTCGCTTTGCAAAGAAAAAAAAATCTTGAGAGATTCTAGCTACAGGATACAGGCTGTTAAAATACAATTATAATAGAGTTTAAGACACAAATGTTCAAAAGAGGCAAACGTTCTTGTTTTTTATATTTGCATCGTAGTATTTAAATATTATCACAGGATCATCGCAATCACAAGTGAATGGATGATTTTAGATGTTAGTTTTACTGTAAGTGAGTTTTGGTTTAGTCAGTGTTGTCTGTTTGAGTTGAAGATGTGTGTGTTTTGTTGCTAAACGGTTCAGTGTTTTTGAACAAATCGTTTAAGCAATTCCTAAAGACATCAAATCTTTTGAATGAATGAATCAGTTTTTGAACATTTACTGACCTTGCCATTAAAACAAGAACTAGTAATACACTTTACAATTAACTCTAAATCAAAGCTTTTACTGTGTATCTGCATGGTGTATAGTGCATCATTCGGGACGCTGCTTCATGGTTTTCTAGCATTGTAAAAGATTGATCTGCACGGCTCTCTTTTAGATCCATTTTGATGGCTGGACAGATGAATATGATTACTGGATCGATGCAGACAGCCCAGATATTCATCCTGCTGGCTGGTGTGCCAAAACGGGACATCTACTTCAGCCGCCCATCAGTGAGTACAGACTTCATCTAAGAGACAGACAGCAACACTTGAGGCCTTCAAAGACACCTGGCTTGGATTTTAAGTCAGCATCATATGTATTCTTAAGGATAAGATGGGCAATGCACAAAGATAAAGTACATTTTATTCAGTACTGCAAATATCAAATAAATATTTGCATCTAGTTAAAATTGACATGCTAACATGTGACACTACTTTATTTGTTCTTCTCAATCACTTTGTGTGAGGCATAGAGATGATTCTGTTTAATGTGTTCCTGTGAGACTAAACAAGAAACTGACTAAGATTAGACTGTTCTGTGTAGTGTGTATAACGCAGAGGAAATATGTTTTACACTGATGTTAGGTTTTTGGTTTTGTTTTGAGAGAGAGCACGTACTGTATGTGTTTGAGTGATTTAGACGAGACGTGGTGTGATCCCAGCCCTAAACGTTGAGTTAATGGCCGCTCAAGCAGTGCGCTCTATCATCTGTAAATAGACTGCTTTAGACTCTATAATGACAGATATTTTCCTCGTCGTTTCGTGGAAAATTGTAGCCGGTAGAGAGAAGGAATTATGTGGGTATAAAAGAGGAGGTCCTCTTTCCTCCTCTCATGTCAATATCTTCTTTTAGCTCCAGAGGATGCTGGGAAAATGCTGTGGAACAATGAGCTTTTCTCCAGTCAGTCTTGCTGATAATCTTCTCCTCGTTCTTGTTCCCTTCCTCTGTGTCCATGGAAACGGATCGGAGCAATGTTTAGAAATCAGCAACTGGCATCAGGATGTGACCGACTTACTGAGAGAGAGAGAAACACGCGAGTGTGAGAGAAGAGAGAGAAACCGTATATCCATCAGAGTTCATGTATATATGGAAAAAAAAGATTTTATACGTACTATATATCAAGTGAAGCCATCGTTATTTCTATAGCGCTTTTAACAGTACAGATTGTGTCCAAGCACTGAACGGTATAGAGTCAGAGTTCAGAGACGTCGTTGTCTAGATCAGTTTAAATAGTATCTGTGCAATCAAATCAACAAAAACCACGAGAAATGAGTGTCCCCAGGAGACAAGCAAGTAATATAAATATCTCTATATGCTCGGAATATAAATGTATACATGACCCTGGAGCACAATACCAGTCATGAGGGTCAGTTTTTTTTTTTAATTTTGATTCACACATCATCTGAATAAATGTGTTTTCCGTTGATTTTTTAGGTTTATTAGGACAGGACAATCTGAGGGTGCAAAATAATCACAAAATAAAGTCCTTAGCAATGCATATTACTAATCATATTTAAGGTAGGAACTTTACAAAATATTTGGCAACACTTTATTTTACAGTTGCATCTACAGTATTAGTTGCTTCTTAGAAACTACGTCATAGTTATTAGTTCACAAGTGTTACCAAGAAAGTGTTACCATTATAATTATTTATTCTTGGAGCCGTATTTAAATTGAAATGAATAAATGTTACAAAATATCTTCATGGAACATAATCGTCACTTAGTAACTTAATGATTTTTGGCTTAAAAGAGAAATGTATAGTTTTGACTCGTTGCAGTGTATTACTCAGAGTCACACACGTACTCTAATAATAACTTACTGTTACTCTCTCCACGGTAAACAAATGGCAAACTTCTGATTACATTTTATTTACATTTTTCATGTGGCAGAAATGACTCCACAACCATAATAATGACATTGAATAAGTTCTTTTCATTCATTGCCATTAAAGTAAAATAACCGTGTCTGTATATTACATTTGATTTTGTTGAATAATTCAAGATAAGGAGGCAGAAAATTAATTATAATTTCATATAAATATGAAATATGTTAATCAGTTTAGGCTATCACATGAAGAGTGCCAAAATCAGCACTGATATTATACAACAGTTCAATAAACAATGGCTTAATATGATATAGACTTAGGTTTTAGACACTATATTGACTTTTCTTGCTCTATTTCACCAGAACAAATCATTCTGAACAGCCACGGCAAAGTTTTGTGTCCCTAAGCAACATGACTGTGTTTCATTCCCAAGTAAATCAAACGTTCAGATGATTCGGTGTGATTTGGACTTGCTGGCAGTTTTAATGTTACATTTAAAGCACCTTTTCATTTTAAATGATTTAAAACATCAGTATTCAACATGTTTAAAATATTATTTATTAGTTTTATGTTTAATGCTTTAAGTTTATTTCCATGTTTTTGTGTTTTTTTTTCTTTCTTTGTTTTTTTGCTAGAAGAAGTTAGAAATGGCCAGTAACTTAAATATTTAGGAGCCAAATTGTCTGGTGAGCGAAAAAGTTAATTTCAAGCCCTGTGTATAATCACTTCTCACTAGCAGTGAAAGCTGATGTTGTGAGGATGGTGTATCAGGTGTGATGTGTTTTCTTCATAGCTCCTCAGGACATGTTTGAGACGTCTGAGCAGGGCGGCTGTCCCACGCCAGGCTGTAAAGGAGTGGGTCACATCAAAGGAGCCCGCTACTCTGGACACCACAGGTCAGTGTGAAGCTCTGTTTATTTCTTTGAGTTCGGTTTATCTCCATAATGTGAACACTATTGAGGGTGCCTAAAAATGGCACAGCAGACCACAGGTTTATGATACAGCCTATGCAAACTACAGCACAGTTTGTTTTTGAAACTCAAAGATCTTCATGGCAGCCTGTTTAAAAGTCTGGTTTAATTTGTAAAATGTATTTTGGTGTACTAAAATGTAATTATAAGTAATAATAATAAGTCTGACTGTTATTTTAAATCTATTAAATATAAGTATTAATTGTTATACAGTTCTGTGCAGCATATTATTTGACAAAAAAAAAAACAATGTTTTATTGTAAATTATGTTTTAATTTCATTACAGTTTAAAAGACTGAATAAATTGTTAAAGCTTTATTTATTCATTTAATTAGACACCATTTTAATGATCCATTTGAATGAAATCATAAAACAGAATTCATGATAAATATTGATCTGATGTGGAGAAAATACTGTGCTAATATTTTTGGTCCTATCGCTCGGTCTGACCTGGCTAATGATCTTTCTGCTGGAGCACTGCGTCTCAGATCAGCTCCAGGAAAGGTGTTGCATCTGTTCTCTGATGTTTCTATTTTTACAGGCATTCTGAGAAAAATCACCCAGAGGGCAAGAAACCCATACTGATCAAACCCATCTGGATAACATCACTTTACCGAATAAAACATGCTTCATATTCAGGATAACTTCTAAGCAAGGAATAACGAAACTTTTGTGGCAGCTGAACGTAAAGGTTACTTCCGTAACCCAGGTTCCCTGCGTTTGCTAAGACGCTATGGGAAATACTCCTTATTTCCTGCTAACTGAAGCCTATTCAATCACGCAGTGAAACTGCAGCGGCCCTTGGTGGCTGCAGTGGTTTTAGATTAAACCAATCGCCAGGGCGCCGTGTTAGAGCGACCAATGGACACGACTCCCGCTGAAGGGGATAACGCTGGGTCCATGCACTTCATAAAAGTACGGGGGAAGGACCGTGTATTGATATGCGATCCCCTCGAAGGCGGATCTCAAGAATGGCCTGTGATGAGGGGCTATCTGTACATGAAAGTACACATCTTTCAGGTCCAGTGAAAGCAGCCAGTCTCCTGGCTGTATTGGCGAGAGGATGGTTTTTAGAGTTATCATTCTGAAGTGCCGTATTTTTAGAGCGTGATTCAAATGTCTCAGGTCGAGTATAGGTCTCAGGGGGACTAGGAAATAATGGCTGTAATGCCCTTTTTCTCTTTCTGACGGGGGAACAATTTGTATCGCCCCCTTTAAGAGAAGCACTTTCACTTCTGTGCGCAGCACATGAGCATTGAGGCTTGCTACTGAAGTGTGGACGACGCCGGCGAAAGGGTGAAACCGTGTTTTATTATCCCCATAACCCAATCTGATACCCCGGGAATGGCTTGCCAGGCATTCTGTCGTATTAGTCACTCTAACACGGCTCACTGCCGATTGGTTCAATCTAAAACCACTGCAGCGACCAATGGCCGTTGCAGTTTCACTGCCTGATTGCATAGGCTTCAGTTGGGAGGAAATAAGGAGTATTTCCCATAGCGTCTTAGCGGACACAGTACGAGTGAAGTATCGACAGGGAACCCTTTAGACCTGTGCCCCCAACTCCCGACCTCGGGACCCACTGCTCTGCACATTTTGGATGTGTCTCTTATATGTCACACTGCTTTTCAGTTGTTGGATCTCTCCCCTAACGAGCTGGTGATCTGAATCAACTGTGTTAAATAAGGGAGATAAGCAAACATGTGCAGAGCACTGGGTCCTGAGGACTGGAGTTGGGGGCCACTGCTTTAGACAATACATTTACTTTTAATGTAATAAAGTTACTATTTTAATGATTTAACAACATATTCACACGTGTCACCTAATTATCAAGTGGCATGCAGTAGATGAAATGTATAACAAATATGAAAATATATATTCTACTTTTTCTAATATGGACTTTAAAAGACAAAATGAAGAGGAGGAGGGATGTGCAAAACGAGATGCGGAAGGGAAGGAGACGGGCGTTTTTATAGTGGATATGTTTAGTCTAGATTGGCTATTGAGTTGACTGGAAAGAGAGCCAGCTGCGACTGATTATTCGAACGCACTCCTCCTGAAATTAGCTTAGCAACATCACTACATTACTGGGGTTTGATTGAATAATGATGATGAGTGTAATTTACAATAATACAATAAAACAACAGCACCAAAAACTAATACTATTATTATTATAGACTGTTAAATACAATTGTACTGTAAAATCTAGAAATATATATAATCATAATAATAATAGTTTAGCATTAGCTACGATACTAATTGTGTCTTAAATTGTTTCTAAACATTCATGCATTAAAGCTTTTATTTTTGTAGAAACCATTGTGAAGTTTATGCAATGTTGCAAATGATGTGACTGTAAATGAACTAAGACCCAGTGCTCATTGAATGCCCAAATGTCAATCTCACAGCACACGCAAAATGTAATCTTAATTTCACAATATTTGCACAGTACTGTGTGTCAAGATGAGGTGCAGAACACTCTGCAGTTATTTGATTGAATCTTCTATAATCACGATTATCCCACAACCCCATTTCTTTTCATTTTACTCCTGATATAATTAATTATTCACTTTTAATCAGGAAACACTGCCCTGAGCAATACTCAATTTAATTTGTGAAAGTATGAATTAAGACTCAAAGTCCCGTGACTAGATACGAAGCAGCTGCTGAACTGCAACGATAAAAGTTTTTCTGAATGGACCGGTGTTTCCTGGTGTTTCAGTGCCGTGGGTTGCCCGTATTCTGATATCAATCTGAATAAGGACTCCGTTTTGCCGGATCGTTTGAGTGGAGAGATGCCGGGGAGTGGAGTGGGTCGGCCGCACAGAGCAGAAGCCAGCGCAGAGCTTTCAGCTGACACTAATGAGTGAGTGTTCATTACTCTGATGAAATATTTAAAACACCGCAATGATGGAAAAGCCCTGAAATAAGAGTTAGATGAACAGTACTGGGTGTCACACTCCAGCTACAAACTACAGAACGCATCTGGGAATGATGAATTATTATCACACCACAGACATGAGTGTGATGCTGAGAGACATCCTCTCACACTGAGACTCACGTACACTTATTACAAAAGATGGATATCCATCAGTGTCCAAGAAGAGCAGGGGAAGGTGAACTTGGGTACAATTTACCAGGCCGTTTGATTATAGCTCTGACTTTAGCAGACAAGAGTGGCATTCTTTCAGTGCATCAAAACTGACTGCCGTTTTATAATTAATGCAGCTGTCTTTCCCCTTGAGCTGTGCCTTTAGTTGACAGACACCCTGTTTAAATACATCTCTTATTTACTACCTCAGATTCAGCTCATGATGGTTCTGGCCTAGTAAATTAAACAGTTAAATGTTGAAATCGTGTGAGGGATGTATTCAGAGACCTCAGCCTGAGTGTCACTTAAAGGACTTTCCCAATCTGAACATATTTGAAAACATCGTACCCTCTGTGACTTTGTGAGCGGATAGAGAAAAGAGAAATGCCTGAAGATCCCTGTGGTAAAACAGCAAACAATAACCGTTTGTTTTGCTCACAGACATGTTCATACCTGCAAACATACTGTACACCATTCAGTTAAGGTCACCGTGAAAGTTGAAGCAAGTTATGGTGCAACAGTCTGCAATTGAAACGCCTAAGAAAATATTTACCAGAATCTTAATCTATCCACAATAATAGGTATTAAATATTTCAATGGCCTGCTATTCCAGCCAGTTATCCCTAGCGAAAAATAATTATACTTATGTATATGTATTTGAATTACATTTATTTTCAGTATACAGTATACTACAAATACAGTTTCGTATTTATGTACTTGATAAAATGCCATGTAATAGTATTTTAGTATACTAAACTGGTATATTTAAAGTCTGCTAAATTGGAACTAATTTTGTATTTAATGCACTTTAATTGTGATGAAGTCCAATTAAACACATACTTAATATATTTGAAGTGGAATTATTACAAGTATACTTTAGGGACACTTTAAATATTTAGCGTTTAAAGGGCGGTATTAAACAATCCTCATGAAAAGGGATATAAACACAGATTTTAATAAGAAATATGCATTGTGCACAAGCAA
This sequence comes from Enteromius trimaculatus, assembly GCA_032361065.1. NCBI lineage: Eukaryota > Metazoa > Chordata > Actinopteri > Cypriniformes > Cyprinidae > Enteromius > Enteromius trimaculatus. Next base: position 1,510,257 of record JAUMHP010000076.1, read on the forward strand.
TACTCCAAATAAAATGTTATTTAAATTTTATATCAATAGGTCTCGAGTTATTTGTCAATACATATGTTAATAGATTTGATCTATACATAGTATGAAATAAAGATATTTTAAATATATCACTTTTTGACTAGCGATTCCTGATACATGTCTGTTTGGTGTATGTTTCTTCTCTTTTTTAGTGCAGTTCAAGGGACATCACTAAACCTGTCAGTCACTGTCTGTACATTTATATGTGTTATATTTATATTCAGCCAAGTGCCTCAAACAAAACTCTATAAATGAATACCTTGAATTGTTTCTAAACCTGCTGTAACCTTATATATATATATATAGTTCACCATTACTAAATGAAGGCATTTTTTGTGCGAGACACTTGAATAGCAAATAGTGGGCACACATGGAAAATGAATATAAAATTTGACATACGTGTATAATATACGGCCAATCAAATTATAATCTGGAATTGGAGCTGGTGTACTTATTTGTTCATTTTAAGGTGAGCTCGGTGAAGTCTAACACTTGCTGTTGTAAATAAATTAGCATAAATCAGCATATTTGCTCTTGATTTGCTAATCATATCCTGTCAGGCCCTTAACAGTGCACCTGTGCCGTTTGAGATAAAACCGAGGACTTTGTCACGTCTGGCCTCTTTCACACCTTCAGTGATGTGTTCATTTATCAGCGTCTCGCCTGTGTTTCTCAGCAAACCCGTCACCTCTGCCCCGTCACACCCGGAGAAACCCAGCACGGCAAGCGCTGCCATGGAAACGCCACCAAAGAAGCCCGTCGGCACGGAGACCAAGCGAAGGTTAGGCTCCACCTTTCTCTTGGAAACTTTTATGTTGCTATTCTCATTGAGGTAATAAAAGGGGGTTTTGTTAACTCTCTTCCTCCCAGCATTTTGTTTAAGACAAAAAAAAAAGCTTCCAGCCATCGGCAACATTTTTGATGGCCCCCAGAATATTTGTGACTCTGGAGCACGCAGTCTGAAGTCACTGCGGTATAATTTGTAGAAATAGCCGAAATACACTGTATTCCATGTAAATCTTCTACCATTAATATATGAAAGCTTAATTTCTGATTGGTAATATGCATTGCTATGATCTTCATTTGGACAACTTTTAAGGTTATTTTCTCAATTTTTTTTATTTTGGTTAGGGAGACGCTGAAACAGGATGTGAATCCATATGCGGAAGTTTATTAAAGATAGTAGGCAGAGACAAGTCAAGGTATTCAGGCAATAAGTTATTAACAGAGAGGCTGTCCGATCTGGCGTCATACACAGGGGAGATCCAAGAGGCAAAAAGGATAAGGCAGGTAATGGGTCCAAACAGAAACACAAACTTCAGTCCAATCAACATACCAAAACAGAAGGAGAATCTGAGAGATCGTGGGTCAGTATTCAGTAATCAGGCAGAATCATACACAGTAGTCAGGAGAATAAACTTTCACCATCAGGCAAACTTGCAATACTTCGCAGATTGCTGAAGTCTGATTTCTGGCTTTATGCAAGGCAACAGTAAAAGAGTGCAGAGGGAGCGGAGTCCAGTCAGTACTCGGGCGAGGGCTCCCTCTGCTGGCTTGGCATTACAATTTTTCAGATTCCAATTTTTCTAATAGTTGTATCTCAGCCAAATATTGTGTGATCCTAACAAACCAGACATCAATGGAAAGATGATTTATTCATCTTATTCAGGATGTATACATCTCAATTTTAGCGGTAGACCAATCCTACAGGACTGTGCCATCTGACCAATCACAGCAGTGAGGGCTTGCGGGAGGGAGGGGTTTAGAGAAACTGAGTCTTTGAACTGATTCACACGAGTCGTTTACGAATCATTTAGAAATGGGGTAAAATTAAATCTATTTTTTGAGAAAACTAAAGTGTTTTTTGACCTTGCATTCATGTAAACCTGTTTTAAGAGACTCATAAACAATATTAGCCACCTTTAAAATGGCATAATAGGGGCACTTTAAGAGTGTACTGTATATAGGCTCAGGTATAGATTTACATTAAAAAATATATAAGACCCAGATATATATTTATATATATACTCTAATGCAGTGGTTTTCAAAGCTGTCCTACCCTGTACAGTTTGCATGTCCCCCTTATCAGACACACCTGATTCAACTCATCAGCCTGCTAGTAGAGACTGCAAGAGCTTAAAAAAGTAAACATTTTTATTTTTATCTAATGCAATCTTATATGCATTTGAATGTGGTTATGTTTAATTAAACAAAAAAATCAAGGATCAAAGCATAGATGGAGTCGGGTGCTTCCATCAACACCCCAAAAGCTTCACAGTCCTGAAACACTTCTTGGGTCAACAATTCATTCAGTAATGTTAGGCAGTTTTACAACAAAACAAAACCATGATGATTTTAATTTAAATAAGAAAAAGTAATTATGTATTATAGTAATGAGAATGTCAGGGGAAAATGTGTTGACAAGATAATGTCACATTGCAAAAACCTCCTAACAAAGACATAATTGTCTACGAAAAAAACAAAAACACATCAGGTCTGGATGGATGCACACTGCTGTCCTCTGATGCACACAAATATCCTTCAGAAATCTTTGTCTATTTTACTGAAATGACTTGCACAAAATATATGCAAAATCATATATACATATATTTGTTAGGTATTTTGTGCAAAATAGGTCAGCTCATGCATAGAAGATGATTCTTACAGTAAATGTGCTACAGTAGTCTTGCCGTGGCTAGCTTGCTGCACACTGCAGGATATGCTTTATCTGGTCTCTCAAGGCTTTTCCACGTTGCATGAGTTTTGTCCAGGTTTATCTCAGACAGAAAAGCAGCTGTTCTCACAGTCAGTTTGTAGTATGCACCACTTAGACACACTACTAAGAGTGGTGTGGTAGTGCTCTATTCCGAGAGGTGCTGTCACGTATCCCATCTGCCTGTGTGTCTCGCTCTGATGATGTCTTGATGGTGTTCTCCCTCAGGGTTGGTCGTCCCTGTAAAGTTCGGAAGGTGGAGGAGCTGCCCCAGGAAGAGGAAGTGGAGAGCGAGGTGTCATCAGTCACCGAAACCAAAGGTAGACCTGCACCACCCTCAATGTGTGTTCATATTATATTTGTGTGTCGTTCGGGGGACGTTAGTAATCAGAATTGAAATGAAAACAAGAATTACAATCCTATTTGACTGAATCAGAATTTATTGCAAAGGATGTTTAGACACACACATGAAATTCATCTTTGTGGCAAAAATAAAGACAAGTGAGTAGAGCTGCATAAAGAGGGAAACAAGATAAATGACTATGGCTTTAAATAAATGTGGTGACAGTTACTGTAATGACAAATATTGTCATCCAAATAAAAGACGTTCAGAGTCTAATGGCTTAAAGGAATAGTTCACCCCAAAATAAAAAGTACCCCATGATCTACTCACCCCCAAGCCATCCTAGGTGTATCTGACTTTCTTCTTTCAGACGAACACAGTTTGAAAAAACTGAGTTTTCTTTTAAATGTATCCTGGCTCTTCTAATCTTGGTAATGCTGGTGGATGGTGACCATGACTTTGAAGCTCCGTAAATCGAATATATCTTTCGTTAAATTCACCCATACTACTCTGGGGGGTTAATACATGTCTTCTGAAGTCGATCGATAGGATTTTGTAACGCATATCTATTTTTAAAATGATACAGCTTCGTCATATGTTGAGTCAGAAGTCAGCCAAGAAGCCGGAACTCGACACTCATCAATCTGCTTCAGAGGACATGTGATAACCCCCCAAAGGTGTAGAAGTTCATTTTATATTGCAGCACTTACTTGCAGATTTACGGAGCTTCAGGATCATGGAAACTATCAACCAGCATTACCAAAGAAGAGAAGTGATTCATTTATTTATTTATTCTGACTGTGTTCATCTGAAAGAAGAAAGTCATATAGACCTAGGATGGCTTGGGGGTAAGTGGTTTATGGCATAATTTGAATTTTTGGTTGAACTACTCCTTTAAGTTTAAAACATAAAAAACTACATGTCGATGAGGGAAAACTGAGTTCAGGAGACACAAAAATGGGTTCTTCAGCGGTTCTGTGCAACATCTTCAAAATCTTTCTTCTGTTTTAAAGATGTGTCTGGTATAATAATATTAAAAAGGATACAAACAGGTTTCCTATACAGACATATGTAAGGTTTGAGGAAGTACTGCACTGAACTGGAATTGTTTAGCCTAAAGTCAACCTAAATACATATATACCAAACGAAAGTCATTGTCACATGCTCACAGTAACATGTAGATGACCATGTTGTACAGTTTGTGAAGAACGCCCTCAGAATCTGAAAGCATGAGAAACGCAATGCTGAGATTCACAGATGAGCTGAAATCATTTCATTTCATCACAACTGCTCTATTTCTTCCTGAGATGACTCACTTCCTTGTCTCTTTCTGCCTTCCTGTTTCTCGCGGTGTCTCTTTCCAGAAGAATTTCTTCTTCTTCCTCTGTGGCTGGTTCTCTAAAGGTTCAGTGGCAGTCACTAATGAGGAAGAGGGCTGGATTCAAACCTCAGGTTCTTTGTTTCTCGGCTTAAAAGCTTTTTAACTCGGTCCGGTCACAGGCGTCAAAGACAGTCTGAGAATAAAAGATGTGAGAACCTCAGCTTCTGTGCTTGGGTGCGTCGTGGGCGTCGCGAGTGGTAATCTACCGGGGCTCGAGCCATGGATAATTGTAACGTAAGAAAAAAATGATGAAGACATTTGGAAGATCTCAGTGGAGAAGGTTATTGCAGACAAAGCAGAATCACATTTTATTTTGCAACAATTTTGTTTAGATTTATTCATTTGTCAGGTGTTTTTCTTTTAAATCACTTGCAAATGAGGAATACGACATAAGCGTTTCATCCTGAGAAGGTTCTGCAATACAAAGGTTTTTATGTTCATAAAGAGAAGAGGAGAAATGCACATTCTCCGGGGCTCATTAAAGACCAAAAGCAATGCTGCATTCTGAGTTTTGCAGTATAGAGATGAGACGAGGACTTGTGTGTAAAAAGACTTGATCTTCTTGATAAATGCTAATCAGCAGGACTGGGCTGCAGGGCTTGCGGATGCAACAGGTTCATGTGGCTTTGAATAGATGCCCTGAAGGATCTACCTGTGAAGCAGGACTCGCTGTGATGTCCGGTGTTAGGAGGATCTGGTGATTAATGGTGTCGTGAGCTGCTCCTGCAATCCTCTGGGATTGTGTGTAGGTTTAGAGTGGGTTTAAAGCAGTGGAGCTATCCGAGCCTGATTGAGTGTTTTGGGGAAAAATGCCAGTGAGGACCGATGTGACACAACACTAAATATTACAACTAAAAATATATATTGAAATTGAAGCAGGCTTGTTAAATGCAGTCCTTCTGCAAAGAAAATAGTCCCTGACAGCAGCAGTAAACAGCAAGAGAAGGTGTCTTTCATCTAATGGAGCTTAAATAAAAACAGAGAATAGCTTAGCATTTTTTTTAACACCATGTATGATACGTTTTTAATACATATTAATGAATTAGCACAGAGTTAGATGAGGGTGACCCAGAAATGTAAATTTCTTGATTGATCATATTCAGTAATATTATAATTTTTACTGCACTGACTAAATTTGAACAGAATTGAGCTAGATAATGAAACTAGCTTTGCAGCATCAACACTGTTAGTAATCTCAATTGAATAAACATAAAATTAAAATTAGCTCCATAATGACATTATTATGGTCTGTAGAGCTGCTTTAGCTAAACTGAATTTGATTTAATTTAATTTTACATCAGCACTGTTATTTTCCCGTTTTCTAAATGTGAAGATGCTTTGAAACAGTCTCTATTGTGGAAAGCTCTATACAAATAAATGTGATTTGACTTTTGCACTGGCATCCCATAATGCACTCTGTGCTGAGAATGAAAAAGCACAGAGACTCTTCCCTTAATAACACAATTACAGTATATGAAACAAACACACTTCAGAGTCTGTACCTGACATCTCGTTGCAGCTTCATTTGTCTTTTTGAGTTTTATTTGTGAGATTATGCAATGTTTCATTGGAATACACTAAAATGCATTAGAGGGTGATTTAGGAGAATTTTATCTAGACCTTAAAGACTGCAAAAGCAAACACGGTATTGCCACTTAGATATCTAGATGTATTCAACAGCATGTTTTTATGAATCCCCTTGAGGGAGCGCTTTTATGACAGCTAATGACATGGATAGAGTCATTATCAGAGACGATTATAGTGTTTATATAACAGGCATCAGATGGAGCCCACTGGCAATGTGCTCCAGTAATTGTCAGAAAGTGAGCAGCCATAGCCTCTTTGACTCCTCCCCGTTTTCTAAGGGCTTTTACTAAACAAGGGGAAGGTCTTTTATTAAATGATTAAAGAAGACACTAGAAACCAACAAAACCTTAGGAACTTTAGTGTGAACTCAGATACTAAACTATAACTTGACTAGACGGGATCTGAACAACACCGTATACACACACAGTTCACATGTTGTGGATCGGGAGTCCTAGTGGACTACAGATGTCCAGGGCAGAGCTAGACAAGGGCAGGACCGAGAGCGTGACAGGTCCAGGGCTGGGACTCTGGGACTGCCTCCAGGATCGAGACAGAAAGAGCAAGCAGCAAAATAAAACAAACACTATTACTTTTGGGGAATTAGCAGTATGGCATCTAGAGCGATCTTTAAATATCAACCAAATGAAGGTATCTCAGGAGGCAGGAAGTAAGGTTAACATTGGAGTTCATGTGTCTGATGTGTCCTCCTTTCAAATGTGTTTTCCAAACAAAGCATTTTTCAGTTTCCAAGCAACATAAAATGCGCTTCCATGAAGACAAAAATACAAGCACACAACGTTGCTGCGGTCTAGAAGAACTGTATCCAGATGGGACCCAAATGATGTGCTTTGAGTCTCTTTTTTAACATTTTATAAAAATGTCATATGCTACTCAAGGCCATACACTTTAGCATTTACCAAAGTTAGGAGGGCTTATATTGTGCTTACACTCCTTGCGAGTGTTAACATCACTGTAATACTGTGTTACCACACCGTGGCTAATGTGACTTCTTATTTGATATATGTGCACACTGACCTCTTTGAATCTAGTTGTTCTTTTTTGCCATTGTATTGAGAAAAACACGTGTTGTGTTTCTTTTTGTTTGCCCTTCAAAGAAGTGTCTGTCAGGGTGAATTAGCTGTGAAAGGCAGACAGAGGGGAAGCGTGTTATGTCAGTGTTTGGCCTCCGGAGCGGAGCACAACAGCTCATCAACGCTCTGCACGCCACTCTAAAGTCGACCGTGAATCAATTTTACCAGTGTCTGTAGAGAACGTGACGCTCTCTGGGTGAATTTAAATACATGTTTGGGAAACACATCCCACAGCACAATAACGTGAGAACAACTTCATTACTCATCATAAGCTGTGTTTGTAGCCCGCGACACTAACCACACCGCTAAACAAACACTGAGCGGAAGTTAACTTAGGTCCAGGCACGTGCACCGAATCAAACCGTTTATATTTCACTGTGGACTCTCATTTCTGCCTGAAGCTGTAGTAATGATAGCATTTTTCTCTAACACTACAGGGAAGTATTATAAAAATGGTTCAATTCATTACTTGACAAAAGGAAAACAACCTTTATTAATGTTACTTCAATGCATATGCATAATAAACCTACTTCAGGGCTGAATTCACTTTGTTCTTTTATCCATCTTGTTAGCCCAAGTGCAAGTCTTCATCTAGTGTCTATAATCAAGCCTTTGTAGTTGATTTTGCTATTTCTGTAGTCTGCAGTTGTCAGTGTTACTTTATGAAGCATATTTATCTATATATGATTGGGTCTATATCCCACACAGCTGAGCTGACTCGTCCTGAACCAGTGACTCCAATCTGTCGGTTACTGGATATCTCTCTTATCTATCGTCCAACCACAGTTTTAATATCTTACCATTTTTGCATATTTTCATCTCACTTTCAGATTGAATATGCATCTGTTCCTATTATATATTATTAGCATATACAGCCGTGGCCAAAGGTTTTGAGAATGACACAAATATTAGTTTTTACAAAGTTTGCTGCTAAACTGCTTTTAGATCTT
>JAUMHP010000076.1:1525095-1536036 GCA_032361065.1 Enteromius trimaculatus
ACAGGATACGTTACAGGTGTCCGGTCACTTTTGACCGATTGGAGAACAAGTGTGACTCCTAAACGAAGAGCACCAAAGGGTTAAAACCATCCCAGCTCCGTCCCTAATCAAACACTTCTGGAAAAATCAAAGTCTTCAGGATTACTTGAACATTATAGGCAGTTATTCTTATATATTATATAGCTATAATTAAAACAATTTAAATGGTAAATGTATTGCCTTATTGGACGCAATAATAATACATATTTAAACAATAGTGTAATAAAATAGTCTCACAATAGTGTGCAGCAAGATATAAATATAAAAATATAATTGTATTTCCCACATCCCTACCTCCTTTCTACATATCAGCAATTACCATCACGTAGCATTCTAACTTGTCCCAGAAATCTAGCACTAGTGAATCAGGAGGATGTATTAGGCCTATGCTCCTATACCTCCTTAGTTTCATTCTGGTAAATCTGAATGTGATGTCTGGTTGTTTGTTGCAGTTATTTGCTGTTTCTTCCATTGGTTTACATTGTTTAACCTCCACCGACCTGCAAATAAACATTGCAGTTGCTCCCACAGCCTGCTGTAGGCCTATAGAAGGCTCATTACAATAATCATTCAGCTAATATGGGTAAGATCCCTTAACCAACAGGTTATACTCCCTGCTGGAGAAAAAAATCCCAGCAAATGCTGGTTAGGTATGTTTTGAAGCTGGGGCTGGTCCTTTTACTGGTTTATGCTGGTCATTTACTGGCAAAGGATCAGCATAAACCAGCATCCCAGCTTCAAAACATATCTAACTAGATGCTGTTTGTTTCAGCAGGGCTTACTAATAGATTCACAGTCTAATGTTATTTTTTTTTCCTGTTAGGTGAGCATTTGTAAATGACTGCAGTTGTCAAAAGAACTGTTTCCAACTGTTGTTTTGTTCAAATGTGGAATATGGAAAATATGACTTGCCTTTTCGGATTGCAAACAGATGGTATTCCATGACTGGTGTTCTGCTGGAGCAAAAGCTGTGTCCCAATGCCTTAACATGAGCCACAGATGCACATGTGCTGTGATGAACTGACTGAGACCAGCTTCATCGGTTCACACTGTAGCCCAAATATCTCAGCCAGCAAAGACAAGAGCAAGACAGTGAAAGGAATGCCTCAGAAAGGAGATATGGCACCCTATCAGAGCGACTGTGAATGGTATGTTTGCACTGAATTTACCATAGAGAACTGCCCATTGTCCTTCTCTTCTCCGATTCTTCTCATTGCTCAGCAGCTCCAAACTGCTCTAGATGTACTGTACACTCTCAGAAATAAAGGTACTTTTATACTTTTATTACAGCTTTTATACTTTAATTTCTGATAGTGCATGCCATTATTTCTTCTTATTTTCTCCATTAGCACTTTACAAGCCATTCAATTGTACCATAAATGTCATAACGTGACTGGTCACTCATAGAACTTATTCATCTGAGTATTCTGAAAGCATCTGTAATGAAATAGCAGCAATTTGTATTACATCTCAATAGAGAAACATTCTATTTTTCTGAAATGATGATGTATGTACTGCATCTATCAGCAGGAAAACCTGAGCCCCTCTCTAAAACTTGTGATTACTGCTTTCATTAGGTCTGTGGTTGTTTTATTGCTTGTGGTTGTGATGCTTGTGGAAACAAAAAAACAGAAACAGAAAAAAAAAAACATTACTGGGATAATCCCTGTTAGACATTCTACTAACAGTAAATAACTTCACAGCTTCATGTCAACTACAGTAGCTGTCATTAGAGTATTAGTAGACAGTCTGCTGAATATCTGCTAACACTTTATTTTGATGGATCCACCAACACACTTTCTAATGACTATAAATACTGCAACTATGTGTCAACTTGTTCTACTAACTATATTCCAACTTCACAGTCAACTATTATCAACTCAAATCAGTGATAGTTGACAAGTAGCTGCAAAGTTAATTATAGGTAGCAGAAGGTCTAAAGAGAGCTATCGAAAAGTCTTTCCTAAAAAATAAATATTGGGAAAAAAGGAAAAGAATGATGATTTAACCCCTCTGATATCAGCGCACCCTGGAAGTGCAGATTTGTAGCTAAAATAAACACATAACTAAATAAAAATACTAACATTTTATTTTAAGGTGTCTATTACATGCATTTACTTTTATAATAACAATAAATTGTGCATGATTGCATGTAACCCTAAACCAAACCCTAATCCTAACCCTATTTTAAGTACATGTAGTTAAATAATTACAATTTGGGTGTAACCCAAAACACTTTGATGATTCTAAAACATGTTAAAGAATATTATATACTGTATGGCTCATACAATGCGAAACCCATTATTGCATGTTTTTCTAAACAATATACATATGTTGTTATTGTTTAATTCAGAAAGAGTCTTAAGCATTAGTGCTGCAACACACACTGTATTCCCATGGTTAGGGATGGGTGCGTGTTAACTCTGTTGGTGTTTGTGGAGGCAGTATGTGATCTAGTCTTCTGGTTGTTTATGCACTGGCTGTTCACCAACACACTCCCACAAACACCTTTTTAAAGGCTGTATATGTGTCTGTCACCTCCAGACTACCCTGTGTTGGAACGTAACATGAGACGGGCTTGTGTACATGCTGGGGTGATAGATGAATCCTTGAGTGTGAAGGGTAATCCATCTGTGGTCTGAATTCTGGCCACACGTTATGTAACACAAAACTGTTGGAGCAGTATTCAACACTGTCAACCTTGTATCAACATACTCAAAATGAGTTAAAACCTAAATGACAGCATCTATGTGGTTTTCATGTGATGAACTAATGTAAGAAGCATGCATGCATTCCTCCACGATGAGCACGTATCTGGGATTCATGACAGTATCAGGCTTTCCTCAGCTGTCTCTTAAGATGATCGTCTTCTCATGAATAATAAAATGAGAGAGCAAACACCAAAATCCTGCATCAATGCAATGGTGGGATTCTTCATTTTTTTCCCCCAGCATGTGCAGAATAGCACTCATTAATTGAAGAACAGGCCTATTTTTAGACTCTCTTTGACTATAGTGATCACACCTACGCTGTCTGCAGTGTTATATTCATCCTCCACTGCTCTTAAGACTCACGTCTCTATCCACCTCCTCTGTGATGCTGGCTGATTTATGCGCTCATGTAGGAAATGAAGATGTGGTCCTCATGAAGAGCGCTCTATAAGCTCAAAGGCTTTGTGCACATTTTTCCCACGATTAAATCTACCAGCATGTCATCTGGTCTTACAAGTAATTCTTCTGGAGCAATTCCCTCATGAAATTTAAATAATCTTCATTACTTAGATTTTATCAATGGACTTTATTTCTTTTTCATGGAGCACAAAAGGAGATGTTGGGCAGAAAGAATAAGCTGCAACAGATCTGGATGATTTATACCACCAAGTTCCAAAATGAATTAAGATTAAAGCAGATGTATCATATAAACAGAGTATAGACCATACTGTTTGTCTATACTCTTTTTCATATACATTAAAAAGTATACAAAGTTTCACTCCTGTGTAAAATGTTGCTACTCACAGAAAATGTTATTCTCTACTATAGTTCTCAAATGTTATTCTCACATCCAAGTTTGCATTTTGAAAGTTGGCACATGATGTTTAGTTGTGAGCTGGGTGGGAAAATTAACGCCGTCACTAGCCAAATGTGGGTAATTTTTCACAGGGGCGAGTAATTTCGCCTTATTTACCAACCCAATGTGTCAGACGACTTGTGTTGGAGTGGCCTTTGACAGTAAAACGTGTTTTTGTTAAATAAATGACAAAGAGTGTGACCAGCAAAAGCAGAACTGGGTTCTTGATCACTTCACATTTTGTCCTGGGTTTACAAATGATAACAAATGCTTGACAAAACAATTGAGTTCCTGGCATGATGTGTAAGACAGGAACAGTACACGACAAAGTTTAGTTCTTCTATCAAACAATACTGCATTAGAATGCTTTCTGTAGCAACACCATCTACTTTTGTTGAATGCAAAGAGCATCAGACATGTTTCATGAAAACAATAACAATATCAGAAAATCTGTAGAGTTATAATGACAGAAATGTATGATGAAAGAACTAATGTTTGTTTAGGCGGTGGTTCTTTGATTATGATCTAATCATGTTATCCTCAAAAACAATGAAGCTCTGTAAGTCTGATGCTTTAAATGCTCAAGCTCGTTAAAGTCAGGTTGAATTTGATTGACTTCCAGTAATTTTATGATTCATCATCTTGCGATCGTGCCTCTGTGTCATTATCATTATTGCTGTGGTGTTAACTTCCCCAATCCCATAGAATTGGAATGACAAAACTTCATAGTTCCCATCCTTGTGAACGGCCCATTAGACTGAGTGTGTGTGTATGATGTACTCACCTGAAACATCTGTTGTGATGACAACACTGAAAAAAAAAAACATTAATACAGCAGGAATATGTTGTAGCGCACTACACAAACTCCCAGCTGCCCACGCTCCGCTTGAATAAAATATTCATCTGACAGACTACACAGGCTATGAGATCTTCTCCATGACTCCAACTCTGAGCAGAATCCAGCTATGAATACCAAAATTACTCATTTAAAAAAACAAAAAAAACTTTTGTTTGAGGCCAGAGACATAGTGCCTGTGTTGAAAGCCAAAGAAAACTCATCCCAGATGTTCAGTTTTACTTCTGAGATGCATGTACTGATGTAAGAAGAGAGGACAAAACATGTAATTCTAACGGGATTAAACTGCTCCAACCTGTGGGTTTATTAGACATGCTTCCCTCTTGCCATATAACAATGCTTTATTTTCTAAATGCTCATTGCCTCCCTGTTAACCACAGTGTCAATCAAATAAACAAGGGCGTCTGAGAGTGGTGCATGTGGGGGTGAAGAGCTCCAGAAGTCAGTGCTTCTTCACAGCAGGAAGACACACACCGACAATTACACTAATTCATAATCAAAATTAATAGAGTTAAGGGTTGTAGCTGACAGCCGCCGACGTGGAGTGTGCTTTTCACTTTACTTGCTGACAGTTCTCTGTACTGTTTTGTCCTAATTCATTCGTTTAGTCTGATGTCACTGTTTCTGGGTCAAAACGCTCGTTTAGATGCAAAAGACCAACAACAAGCACTTCTCATAAACACATACCTGTAAAAGCTTGGCTTAAAGTTGGGCATTAAACAAACATTATAAACGGCTGTTGAGAGAGTGCTCTCACTTTAGGGTTCGATATGATAACAGGCAGAGAGGAAATCATCCAAATAACAAATCTGTAAAAACTTCTTCACAGGAAAGAAGTGCAAATTTTAAAAGAAGAAAAAGAGAAAGAGAAAAAAGGTCATAAACGCCCTTATTAGAGAGAGAGAGCGAGGATTCGTGTGTGAGAGAGAAAAAGCCTTTTGAACTCAGCTATGCATAGCATAAACACAGGAAACTAGAGAGATGCCGACATCTGTAGCCTTTTAGATAAAGCATTTTAGTACATTAACTCTTTAACTGCCAAGCGCAGAAGAAAACCTGCCGAGAAAGCCCTGTGAATACAGTGTGTAAAATCATGTGGCTAATCACGTTTTTGTAAGAAAAATATCCATATTTTAAACTTTATAAACAGTGACATAACTAGCTTCTGCTAACTGTCATAATTCTGCTCACAATAGGGCACAGAATAAGCTCGAGGATTGCTTGAGAGTGAGTAAATTATAGAGTGATTTTCATGATTATTTCATTAATAAGAGAAATAAGTAATAATGGTAAAACTTTACAATAAGGTTTATTAGTTAAGATTAGTTAACAGCTTTAGTTAACATGAGCTAAGAATGAATAATATTTCTACTACTACTAATATCATTTTCATTTACTAATGCATTATTAAAAACAAGTTTCGCTTATTAACATTAATAAATGCCCTGTGAACATGAACAATGAAGGATTGTAATTTTATGAATTAAGATTAACAAAGATTAATAAACACTATGATAAATGTATTGTTAGTTAATATGTTAACTAATGTTTACAAATTAAATTAAATATGAATTTCCTCTAATCCTCCAAATAGAGGAGCGTCCTTGTTCCAGCCCATGTCATCCAAATTTCACTCCAGCCAGTAAATTCATATTTCTATCTAATATAGAAAGTGACAGTGTTGCCAGCTTTTGGCACTGTAACAAGGTTTTTTTTTTGGAAAAAAATATATTTTCATGACAGCTGTGGTTGTTAGCCTACTGAAATATTTACGTCCAAGGAATGATCATGTCAGCGTTGTTTTCTGTAACATACGTAGTGAGTTTGCAAGAGTTTATTTTTTCAATCCCACGCAAATGAATTATTAAAATTCGCACGCGCGCTCTCTCTCTCGCTGTAAGTGTGCGTCATCTGGAGTGGCGTCACGTGGGAGTACAAAGGCAGCGCTCGCGCTCAGCGCGTTACAAATGATTCGCGCCTTTGTCTCGAGAGGAGATACTTCACAAAGATCACTGCTATTTCTTATTTACTGAAAGTATACAAAGAAATTTGAGTGATGTTTACGTTCGTCGACGCGAACTCGTCTCTTTGATAGGATTATCCAAGCATCTGAGTGAAATCACGGAAATCACGGTCGTCTCGTGCCGATTATGATGGATTTATAGACTAGAAAAACGCTCGACCGGGGACTGAAAGGGAAGAAAGTAAGATTATCTTGCTCAGTTTTCGAGATAATCTCGTCCAGACCACATTTTTTGCTCTTAAATCGTGAAGTTTGTCTGGAGCGCGTATCCAGCTGCCGAGATGATGGAGAGGAGGAGCGCGCTCAGAGGGAAGTTTTCTCTCCAAACATCCAAACAAAGAGAGCCTCGTCGACTGGATTATCAAACTACAGAAAAACAGCGCTCAAAGCAAAGTGTTGGCGAAAGTGTGCTGCACTGTGAAGCGGAAATATGATGATGCGCGTGAGATCTACTTGTGCGTAATGGACACATAGCATCAGGAGGAGGATCTCAGCACACAGGTGTGTATTATCCGTCAAAAACATTACTGTTAAGCTTTATTATTCACTCAATCGCAAGCCAGTACATATATATGGTGAAGCAAACCCGTTTTCGTCATTACGCACAGATGTTAAATGTATTTCTTCACTTCTGTCATTCTCACAAGAATTTTATCTACTTACTTTGAAGTGGTTCTGTTTATCTGAATGATGTGAAAAATGAAATGTTGAGCAGGTTTGCTAAAGGTCAGTATCTCCCCATCCGACAGCCGACTAGATGAAAACAACAGCAATATTGGAGAGCATATGATCGATGTGATTGGGCCGCAGAGGACTTTATTACTTCTGCCTCCCCCACACGCACTGATCTGTGCTTACGAACAACAGATGATCGTGGGTAGTCATGTATGTTCATACAAGAATCCAGTCACCCTTTAATTTATATATGAATTATAAATTCTATTGACAAAATGAAAAAGAAATATATACATCTATAGTACAGATATCAGTACAGATTGTGCCAAAGATTGTTCACAATGCCAATGAAAAGATCTTTGGGAGTTTTAGGGATGTTTTAATAAAGTCCTAAATATAACAGAAACGTCTATTCCAGGGTTTGACACAGAAAGTCTCTTAGATGGAACATTCTTTGTTAATATTTAGCTTCCTGTAGTATTTTGTGTAGCTGCTGTGATCATTTAGACAGCGTTACTGATGACAGCAGGCAGCGGAGGCTGTGTAAGAACTGCTACAGAAAGCTCAGGCCATCAGGAAGTTTCCCACCACTGTGGTGAGATCTGCTTGCTTAAAAACACCCTTAGAAAGCTTGAGAAAACATTTAAAACAGGACAGACCAAAACAACAGCTCACTGGCAATTATTAAATTAAGTGAATTTAGTTTTGCTGTGGAGTAACTGCATGGCTCTGTCTTAATTTCAACTCTTTGTTGGGGCTTAAATCGACTATAAACCTGTAAACCTTTACAGAATTTAGGAAAAATGCTTTGTAACTACTAAACTACAAAAATGGTTATTAATTAATTTGGTAATTAAATAAAGTTGGTGCGCTTTAAAAGCAATCCAAACTCAGAGCACCTGCAAAGTGTTTATTGTGAAATGATCCACACAAAACACTTTCAGACCTTGGGAACATTGTTTCATGCTGCGTTTGAATGTGAAACACACCAGCGCAGAAAAAAATATGGCTTAGACTACTCTCTAGCTAGGGCTGGGCGATATGGGCAAACATTCATATCTCGGTATTTTTAAGGGGAGGAATGACGGTATACGATAAATATCCAGTATTTATCCATAAATGGTTACGAGTCAAACCTTAAACAGTTTTTGAGCAAAATATAATTCAAACACAGGGGTTTCCCTCCCTGTTTACAAATAAACAGCTGCACAAAATCTTTGATAAATAAAATACAGTACAGCTGTTTCTCCTGCTTAACACTTCTGATGCAAAGTTCTTGCGACTGGGTAGCTCGTATCTTGGGTCAATGGTTTTTAGCAGCGTTTTAAAACCCTCTTTTTCCACTGCTGCTATAGGAACCATGTCTTTAGCAATGTGATATGTTACCACATTAGTTATATCGCACCACTTGTGACTTTTTCTTTTCGTAAGGCATACTACAGGTAAAAGATGTTTTGGGTTGCGGCTGCGTAGTCTTCAGGGCCGAAGTTGTAGCACGAAGTTGTAAATACTCCTCGTACCTCACTTTATGTTAAAGCTATTTATAACATTCCCTGCAGATGGACTGTTTTTGCTAAGTAAACCATTGTTTTTCTTTTTACTGACCAGTACGTTTTCTGTGTTCTCCGTCGCAGCGTGTTTTAATGCTATTTATATTTTTGTGAGAGTAGGTATAAGCGTAAATGCATACTTTTCAAACTACGCTGATGTTTGAAACACAGGCAACTCCTGATTGGTCAAATGCCACGGTGTTGCTATCTGTGACATAGACTGATTTCTGCTGATTGGCTGGAAGAAATACATGCACTTACACAAGCTCATGGAAAGGCACAAGACCGCTATAATGAACAATCATTAAGTTACCAAATATAGTTCTTTGCCCAGCTAGAGTGGAGTTAATAATTAAGCCACATAAATGCAGGGTTGTTATAGTTTTATAGTAATTTCACCTGAAGAGCAGAGGACCATACTGAGATCTTATACTCTTTTGTACCCATTTTTATTATTTTTAACTTTGTTTTCTGCTTTCATTTTCCATTTTCTTCAGCTACTGTGGATTTTATTACACTGCAGTTAGCACATCTTTTTGTGCATATAGGATTGTGTGTAACAATTAATTTTAAATTAAAATTTTAACTAGTTTTTGAATTTAAGATGAAAAATGCAGGAGTGCTAAAGAACAAAAATTGTGCATGAAAGTATTAGTGGTACCAACATACATGTGACAGTGTCCATCTCCTCAAACAAAAAAAATTTCTGCCAAAAATAGTAGTTAACAAAAGTCTTGTCATTTATAACATGACAACATGAATATGCACATTCAACTACTTGATTAAAGCACACCTTTGATAAAAAAAAAAAAAAAAAGAGTACTAACACAATTGTGTGCTTAGAAACATGGTTCTGTCTAAGACTGATCTAAAAAGAATTGATCAGTTGTAAGTAAGCCCATGATAGATTGACCCACTTAAGCTGAACAATGACCACAGTATTGTGCTTTGTGGATCTGACAGACAGTTTTCACATATTTTTGTTAGATGAAGATACATGTTTAAGTGAATATGTAAAAAGCTTGAATAAGGCTTCCATATCGACTAAATTATTTGTATTAACAGAAATGAAGAAAATAGTGTAAAAACAAGTTTTCTTTTTGTCTTACACAAATAATTGTTAAAATGAACATGATTTAATTATTTGTGAATTTTTGTAAAAAAATTAAATGCACTTTTCACTAGTTCACACTTCCTCTGTGATAAATAAGTATGCTAGTTTGGCGACTGTCCAGGGATCAGGCAGGGAATCCGGCAGACCTGGAGCCCTAGGGGAATATACCCCTAGACGGCGAGGATTGAGGGATGCTCAGAGCCCTGAAGGATTCCTGTCCGCCCCCTTGGAGGAAGATCCGGTAATGTAGGTTAGCGAAGAGCAAATTGAAACGGGGGGAGGGTGGTGGGGTTCAAGAGAGAAACGAAGAATGTTGGAGAGTGAAGGAGAGTGGTATTTAAAGCAGGGGAGCGAGTGGCTGATAGGGTAATAGGTAATGAATAGATTGGTGGCAGCTGGCTAATCGTTTGTGTGTTGTTCCTCCTGAAATTGGGTTTGTAAAATGTCATTTCACTAGCTCACACTTCCTCTGCGCTAAATAAGTATGTTAGTTTGGCGACTGTCCGGGGATCAGGCAGGGAATCCGGCAGACCTGGAGCCCTAGCGGAATCTACCCCTAGAGGGCAAGAGTTGAGGGATGCTTAGAGTCCTGACCAAAAAGCTTTAATAAGCAGACAGTGCCAACACGAGCTCCCCAAAAAAGCTTGCCTGAGCTGGACGTGGAGCTGAACGGATGGATGGAGTAACTACGTTCTTGCGGAGCCCGGTACCAAGCGATGACAAGGCCAGAGAGGGCCAGGGCAATGCGGGCCCAAGAAAAGCCAATAAATACAAGGTCAGGGCGAATACAAGGCCGGAGAGGGCCAGGGCAAAAGATGCAAACCTAAAAAGGAAGGTGAGGGTGAGGGAACGAGGCCAGAAAGAGGCAGAGGTGGCAAAGGTTCAAAGAGAGCCTTTGAGAGTGAGGGCAACGGATGAGTTTTGATTATGCAATGACGTCATCACGCGAAGTAATGTGTTAATAAGAACCTATTTATTGTGCATCTGGATTTAATGTTTTAGTACAATATAATACACAGCGCCTCAGAGAGTAGAGACATGGCGTCCGGTCAGAGGAGAACTGGACCCAACTAAGCCTGGTTCTCCCAAGGTTTTTTTCTCCATTCTCTCATGGATG
>JAUMHP010000076.1:1536868-1557299 GCA_032361065.1 Enteromius trimaculatus
ATCACTCTGTTCTTCTATTTGATAATGTTCAGTGCTTTGCTACAATCTGTATTGTTAAAAGCGCTATAGAAATAAAAAAATAAATAAAAACATGACGGCGCATGTAGGA
Source organism: Enteromius trimaculatus (assembly GCA_032361065.1). Taxonomy (NCBI): domain Eukaryota; kingdom Metazoa; phylum Chordata; class Actinopteri; order Cypriniformes; family Cyprinidae; genus Enteromius; species Enteromius trimaculatus. The sequence continues at coordinate 1,536,978 of JAUMHP010000076.1, forward strand.
TACTACGTGATGACGACACTGATATGCAAATTAGTGCGTGCCGTACTTTTCATTAGAAAAAAGTTGGCAACATTCTGTCTGTTCAGTTCAGCGGCTGAGAGGAGCAGAACATTTGGTTAAAATAGATATTGTGTTGCTTCTAACTCTGTTCACGCAAATATTGGCAAAATAAGAGTCATGTACATATCTTATGTGTATTAGATTTCGTCATACAACAGCTCGATTATAAATCAGGATATTAGTCTAGTTTAAAATCTTCGTAAGGTGGTAGAGCTAGTTTTGTAGGCCTAGAAAAATAGTTTAATTTCAGTCGCCACTTCATTTTCATTCCGATTTTTCTGAGCGCAGAAACCATTAAATGTATCAGTGAAACTGTTGTATTGTGAATTGGGTGCAAAATATTACATTATCTGACTCCAGAGAAGCAAGATAATATGACGCACTGATGTAGTGAATATGCAAATTGACGTATGGTGTGATCTAGCGATTTCAAGCTAGATTTAGCTACTTCGATTGAAACTTGGCAACATTACCTGAAAGGGAAGCGTGGTTCTCAAGGTGACTGAGATTATTCACATCAAGGCAAAACATTACACAATAAGGCTTTAAAATAAGCTAAACAACCGAACAATCAATCAAGATATTTTGTGTTTTAACTTCATACAATCAGTCTACCCACTGTCTTGGAAAACCAGAATAGAGGAGGCCTTATTTTCAAAACATAATATGGCATTTTAATTAGTGCTGCACGATTAATCATATCGCAATCGCGATTTCAGCCTTTGCGATTATATTACAGCAAATGTTGCAATTATATAAAAAAAACTAATGCACTCATGGATGTAACAAGACATTCATTCTTGCGTTCACACCAGACGCGAATGAAGCATTAAGCTCGAGTTATCTACATGTTAAGTCAATTCAAAGATGCAATTAGACATCCTGCAACGCCGGTTTTACACTGCACGCATAAGCAGCGTGGAAACGATGCATATGCAGAGCAGGATAGCACACGCCGATTGTGCTTTAATACTTGCAGCGTTTGTCGCACACAGCTTGTACTGCAGCAGGCTATAGACAAGCATCTTTCTGTTGTATTTTCCAGCGTTCTTCTCTGAACACTGCGTGCATTCATTTATGTCATTTCCAGCATACGTTGTTATGAGACTGTCTATATTATAGTTCACACAATAACTTGAGCAAAGTTTTCAATATGTGTATATGAAAAAATAGCAGAGCTTGTCAGGAAAAATTATGTCTGACCCCAGTGTTTCCCACAGGATTTTGATAGACTTGTGGCGGCAGGCGACGTCACATTAATTAGCATACGTATGTGACGTCATTGCGTCAATAAAGCTGTTCACATTATATTTTCTGTAGTAAAAATTAATACTACACAGGAATCACTCTCAGTGTACTCCTTCAAGCCTGAAAATCAACATACATCAAACTTAACGTACACCAATAAGCCAATATATGCGCTTGCGTGTGTGTGAGATGCGGGAGCATCTGTGTGCGTGTGTGAGAGACGCGTGAGTGCCGGAGAGATGAAGAGAGAGCAGGGATAGGAAATGCAGTTGAATGACTTCGCTGTGTGTTTTAAATAGCGTACATAGAATAACGAATAGTATGTGACGGTCGGTATTGATTTTTATTTTTGTTTTGGTCGGTGTTGAATCTGTGGCGCACTGCCACAGATTCGTCTAAGTGTGGGAAACACTGGACCCTTCTCACATTTTGTATAAGAAATAGAAAATTTTGCCAGGCAACAGAAGGCTTGCATGCAGATGCTAGATTGAATAGGTTACACTTTTGAGATCCAAGACAAATGTTTGGAAAGAATTCCAACAATAAAGTGTATTTGGATTGAATAATTGAATTGAAAAACTATTCTTAAAGCTAACAAATGCCTCTAGTTTTATTTATTTAATAGACATTTAAGGTTTGGGCAAAAAACACACTGGGCACTGCTGTTTGTTCAATTTAGTTTTAATTTGAAAACATTGTTAATTTCTTGTTGTTGCTAGATTGCACTATACTGAATCTCAGATTTCAGCATTATTAATAATCTGTGTGTGCATTTTCCTTGATAATAAGCAAGTTGAGTCATACCACTTGTTTATCGTATAGCAATCGCAATTTTGACCTTAATAATCGCATTGTGACATTTTTCCCAAATCGTGCAGCCCTAATTTTAATTTAGTAAATTGGGGGCAGGTAGTGTGAGAAATGTGAGAATTGTCATGCCTCCTCCACTGTGTGTGTCAGACCTCTGGATTTTTTGCAAAAACAGTTGCTAGGTGTGACATCCTCTACAAAAACTGAGTTCCAAGTCAACATTTCCTTTTATTAGCACCTTGTGAAATGTTTCTCAAAGTGCTTTCTTGTATCACAGTTCCCTTGCAGCTCTGGAAACCCATGCCTACCATAAAGAGATAACGAGCGATGAATATCTTTTTGCAGTCTGTGGGACACATGTTTGAAGATTAGGTGTTCATGTTTGTTTATATAATCTCCAGCTCTTCCATCCTGAAGCATCCAACTCCTTTAACATTTTGTGAATTATGGCTTGGTTTCCTCTAGAAGAAAAATACTTTTGTATATGTGCGGTGGATGGCAGTATACTTGCCTTGTGTCGTACGAACATCAACAGTCATCGTTGACATCACGTGCTTTATTCTCTTGGATTATAAATACACCACACTAATGGTGTTCAGGTTCTTAGGCACCAGAAGAATCTTAGTGATTAGATTAAAATTTAATTAGACATTTACAAATTAATATATATGGATGTTTGCTTAATAGATAAATCTTCAGTATTTCTCTTGGCTCCTCCCTAATGATTTTATAGTGAATTGACCATTTATGTATTTATGAATTAATTTGTTCATTTCTTAGAAGAGGTTGGAAGACTCTTCTTGCTCTTTAGACATCCCTTGAGACCTCTCAGTCTCTCTCTTTGTCCCTGCCACCGATATTTGATGAGTTTACCCAAAGAGTCAACATCAAAATACACCAATACCTCCTATTACTCTCTAAATGTCGGATTCACCTGGGCTCTGACTAGTTCCTGTGTGTCAGCATTTAGCCATCATTTTGGTCATCACTTGCTTTGACTGACTGATGCGATGGTAGATCTGATGTTTGTCAAGGATTTTGTTGTTTGCTACAGTGACAGAGAGAACATTTCTACGACCTGCTGCTTTTTGTTTTAAATCTGTATTTATTTCTTTATATTGTAGCTACTGATCTAAATATATAGGTCATATTAAATAAACAAAAACATTTTATGCATTTAATGTGTTTTTTCTTTCTCATAATTTAAATTTTTATTTACGGTAATTGAAAAAATAGCCTATAACACTGGAGCAGGACAGAAATTGATGGGATCATAAGATGAATCCTTTTATACTTCTACTTATGGACTTTAACAGGTGGGAACGTGACACTGTGAAAGTTGTGGATGGGAGCGAGATAAAATATGACATTTTTCAAGAGTGGGATTGAATCTTATGGTTGCAAAGAAAAGTGTTGCTTGTACAGAATTCTGCTGATGTGATGGCCAGTTATGGCTATAATATGTTGTGCTTCAAAATGCTTAGCCAAACTGTGGCCAAAAGTGAGCTCACAATTAAAAAATGACTTTTAAATGTATATTTTGGGCATTTTTACTGTTGTTTAAAATGACAGGAACAGGACCTCAAGCCAGGACTCAAACTCAGGTCAGCCAAAGCATTGCTGCATGATATGTTAGTGAGCTGCACACAAGGCTGTATCTCCAACAGAAATATGTGGTTTATGGGTTTATTTTCACATCAATAAATAGAAAGCATTAAAAATGGTGTAGGATTGCACATTGTATGTGTAGGATCTAGTGACCCTACAGAGAGAAGAGCAATGAGCCTCAGGGGATTTCTATCTAAAACTGTTAATTAGCATGCAGTAAACCAATCTTTATAAATAAAAACAGCTCTCTGTGACCCAATAATTTAGGCTGCATTTGTGAAATTATTTTTTTTGTTTACTTGCTTTTTCCTAATAACATAGCTCTAAGATTGAGGTCATGCTTTTTAGTAAAGGGATACTTTATACATTTTAAATGTGAAAAGATAATAGATTCGTGTTGATTTTGTTAGATATTTACTGACATTGGCTTCCGAAATCAAAATTCCAGACTTTGCCTTGTACATATGCAGTCTTCTTTTCATTTCAAACTAGCATTTTAGAGGAATCAAGATATGGTGAGATATTCTATGCAAGAGTTGTCTTACATTTCAATATTGATTCTTCATAACTCTGGAGCACAAAAACAGTCATACGTAGCACAGGTATATCTGTAGCAGTAGCCAACAATACATTGTATGGATCAAAATCATTAGGATATTAAGTAAAATAATTTTTTTTTACATTTCCTATTTAAAATATATAGAGACATGAATATATCAAGCTTAATTTCTTTTATTAGTAATATGCTTATAGCATTCTAAGAACTTCATTTGAATTCAGTTTTTTTTGTCAGTACTTGTCAGGATTTTTTGCAACCTCATATTCCAGATTTGGGTAAATATTATCCTATCTTAACAAACCATACATCAACAGAAAGCTTATTTATTAATCTTTCAAATTGACACTTATGACTGCATTCGTGGTGTAGAGTCACAATTATGCAACTATCATGACTTTGTTTTGCTTGCTCTGTGTACAAACCAAGACATAATGCTGTGATCCTAAACATTTAAAAACCTTTAGACCGGCAACCATTGAACAACACCCATAGCTTGATGTAGAGATCAAAGATAAGATGCTTGAATCAAGCCTAAAGCCTCCAGCTTTCTTCATCACTTGTTTATTCCTTTATTTGCAGGCTTGTATTGCTGTAGCAATGATTGCAACAGGTGGGGTGATCACGGGGCTTGCTGCATTGAAAAGACAAGACTCCACCCGTTCTCAGTATCATCTGCCAAGCCAGAGCCCCACACCTGCACCTCAGAAGAAATGCGCCAAGCGTAAACCCAGAGCCGATGTGGTGGTGGTGAAAGGGAAGATCAGACTGTATTCGGCCTCTGGTTTCTTCCTGGTTTTGGGAGTGCTGATCCTCCTGGCAGGCATCGCCATGGCTGTTCTAGGATTCTGGCCTCATAAGGACCACCAGAAGGCACCAGAAAGCAAGTTGCCCGTGAACGATACGCAGGTTGGCCGAGAGCAGGTGGGCTCCATCGCACAGTTTTTGGAGAAGCACCTGCATTCAGAGAAGATGAAAATGTTGGGTCCCTTCACAATGGGAATCGGGATTTTCATCTTCATCTGTGCTAATGCCATCTTGCATGAGAACAGGGATCGCGAGACAAAGATCATTCACATGAGGGACATGTACTCGACGGTCATAGACATTCACAGCCTGCGTACTAAGGAGCAGAAGTGTACAAACGGGGCCTACATGGGTCCCTACGGGGAAACAGAGATCCGTTCCTTCGGTCTGGACAGTCAGTTTGCATCACGGCTAGCAGCAAACACATTAATGTCCTTCTCCAGTGTCGATGGGGAAGTACGATTCTCCCACAGGACCAGCTCAGCTGAGGATGACGAGGGTCTGATGAGTGAGGCAAGAGGCGGATTGGGCCTGTTGTCGCCCACCTATGGAGACCGCTCCGAATGTATCTTCGGGTTCCAGGATGATGGTGGTCGTCGATGGGAGGACAAACGTGGAGCGCTCAAGAAATGCCAAACACGCTCCATCGTTTCCTCTTCCATCAGCGCCTTCACGCTGCCCGTCATCAAACTCAACAACTGTGTCATCGATGAGCCTGACATCGACAGCATCACGGAGGACTTAGAGCCAAACAGAGTCCACTCCAGACCTCCGTCAATGGAATCATTAACAGTCCCTGTTCCTGACGTCGCCAAAGCTTTCAAGCCTCCCGGTGGCCTCCTGCTCCAGAGCAACTCGGCCACTGAATCTCCGAGCTCTGCATCGTCCCATTCCTCGCTGTCTCCTGGATCCACCAGTGGTAGGTTCCTGTCCCCGGGAGCGGCACGTAAAGACTTCGGCTCCAATAACTCCCTCCACATGCTGTCAGCCCATTCCAAATCTCTGGATTTAGAGCGAGGGCCCACAATGCTCACTGTCCAGCCTGAACAGAGGAAGCACCCGAGCTGGCCCAGATTAGACCGCAGTAATAGTAAAGGATACACCAAACTGGAGAACAAAGAGGACCCTATGGACAGGCTAATAGTGCCCCCTTTGGCTGTGAAGAAGGACTATACTAAAAAAGAGAAACTTCTCATGATCTCAAGGTCTCACAATAACTTGAGCTTCGAGCATGACGAGTTTATGAGCAGCAGTCTGAAGAGAGGCACCTCAGAAACTCGATTTTAAAACTGAGCTAGTCTCAAATATCAACCCTGTGGCTTTTGGCGTTCACGATCTGCCTGCAATACAGAAGACAGTACCTGCTGTTTTTTAAAATCAAGGCCCTTGAAAGCTCTGTTATGCTGCTTTTTATGCTGCAGAATGGTTAACACTTTAATTTGATGCTCCCTTTTGAACTTTTTATTGACAATAAGTAACCTTGCATCTACATGCCAACTCGCATTAGAGTATTAGTAGACTGTCTGCTTCATGTCTGATAACTCTTTATTGTGACATTCTTATGGTAACTTTGCAAATACGTGTCAACTTATCCTTATACTAACCCTACGAGTCTATTAATACTCTACTAACACTCTGAGAGTTGGTAGATACAGCAGGTAGGTGCAATATTATTTATAGCCAACAGAATGTATTAAAGGGACCATTAAAGGAACACTGCACTATTTTAAAAAAAATCGTATTTTCCAACTCCCTTAGACTTAAACAGCTGAGTTTTACTGTTTTTGAATCCATTCAGTCAATCTCCGGCTCTGGTTGTAACACTTTTAGCATAGCTTAGCATTGGTCACTGAATCTGATTAGACCGTCAGCATCTTGCTCAAAAATGACCAAAAAGTTTCGATATTTTTACTATTTAAAACTTTTGCTATTTAATCTTCTGTAGTTACATCATGTACTAAGGCCGATGAAAAATGAAAAGTTGTGATTTTCTAGGCCGCTATGACAAGGAACTATACTCTCATTCCTGCGTAATAATCAAGAAACTTAGCTGCCATGCAATTATTTCACACACAATATAATTATATCATAGTTTTCACGCCTGAAAACTATTCCCAGCAGTTTCAGGAGCTTAAGCAGTGCCCATAAAAGTAATCCCCTCATTTAGATGCACTGCATAATATCATTGCATCAGTGTACCCATAGTACAGCAGCAAAGTTACTTGATTATTTCTATATAGTTAAAGTATAGTACATACCAGCCTAGAAAATCGCAACTTTTAATTCTCTGTTATGGTGCATTCACACCAGATGTAAGCATTAAGCATGAGCGAATTACATGTTAAGTCAATGAAAAGAAGAGATTAGACATCTTGTGGCGTGATTCGTGCAAATTAAGTGTCGCGATTTGTGCGAATTGAGCGTTCCGCGCGAATTGCTCAAGTTGAAAAATCTGAACTTTAGCGAAATTCATGCTGCATTAACCACTCATGAGCTTGCTGTAGTAGTGATGTGATTACTAGCAAGCAGAGGCAGAATTCCGAAACTATGGAGGACAAAATCATTGTCGCTGCATATGAAGGAGCTGTAAGACACATCTTCGTACATTAATAGAAACAGGAATAAAAAGGAAACTCAGAGTAAACTCAAAATGTACAAGCATCCAACTACAAGACGCATCTGGTGTGATCGTACTGTAGCATTAGTCCTAGTACATGATGCAACTACTAAAGAGTCAAGTTTCAAATAGGAAAAATATCAAAACACTTTGGTCGTTTTTGAGCGTGATGCTAAATCAGATTCAATGATTTATGCTAAGCTACAGCTAAAAGTATTACCGCCAGACCCAGAGATCAACTGAATGGATTCAAAACAGTAAAATGTAACTCTAGAGGAAGTGGAAAATGAGCCTGTTTTTAAAAATAATGAAGTGTTCCCTTAAAGGGAAACTGCAAAATGATATTTCACTATGAATCTGAAATACAAAAGTGAGCCGTAACATAGGTATGAATGAATAAATAAATAAAGGTATGGGTACAGCAAACAATTTAGTAACTAACAGGTTAGTGAAACTTGTTCAGATGTGTTTGTAGTGTTTTTGTTAACATTCAGACAGGATCTATCGTCTGTTTGAGTACAGTATGTGTGTTGTACCAGCACTGCTAGTTAACTTACTTTATATAATTTATTGTTTAAAACACGCACACACTGATATTTTTGAAGAGAACTTGTCTGTGTATAATTTATCTCTTTCTCAGAATAAACACAATCTTTCCAGATTATGTGGTCCTATTTTTTTTTAATTCCTATGTTTGTAGCACACGATTTAATCATAATTTCCTGTAACTGAGCAGACTCATATTAATAGCTTAACCAAAAACTCACAAAAAACAATAATTATAATAATATTTCTCTCTGGTCTGAAACTCCATTCCTGGAGTAGCCTTCTTTTGAGAATACAGGCAGTTGTAAAAACAACAAAATCAATCTAATGGTATCAGCTCTAAATTCCTTACATGCTCATGTTTCCAGACAGTAACAGAGCCCAGGTCCTACTGTTATTTCTCTAGGAGTATCATGGGAAACTCTAGGAGCATCATGGGAAACGCTGCCAAATCCTGCTCCCATTCAGTGAAGACCCATCTGGAGTAATATGACCAGTCAGGGTGTGACTGACAATTAACTCCATCCTGTTTCCATGGAAATCAAAGAATACTCCATATTACAGCTCATGTTTGGTAATATTCTCAAGGATGCAGCCACAAATGTTCACACATTATTACTGGATGTCAGTGCATCATAACATGATAGATTTACTGCGGTGTTATGGGTTCACATTTAATATCCTGCACCAATATTCAGCAAGCTCTCTAGAAACTATTGTAATAATAAATTCTAAAAGTTATATGATTTTATGAGTTATAAGACAATGAATTTAAAAAGTTTTTTTGTAAAGCTTCTTTCAAACAGGGTTCATTGTGAAAAATGTTATATAAATAATTAAAAAAAAAAAGAAATTATAGCATTAGGGTTCTCAGAGACCATAAGAAATATATGTAATATATATAGTTCCTAAACATATACATGTATGTTTATATATATATATATATATATATATATATTCAAATGCATATACACAGTACCAGTGTTGGAGAAAGTTGCTTTTAAAAGTAATGCAAGTAATGCAAAAAAAAAGAACTAATTACGTTACTTAGTTAATTTTTATGGAAAGTAATGCGTTACATTACTTTTGGGTTACTTTTTAAATATGTCCAGAGCTTGAGTGTTTTTAATGTAAGAAGTTCTATTAATAGCAAATGTAAAAGCCCTTTCACACAAGTGTAATGAATAAACCTAAATTCACATGTGTAAAGTAGAATACAGGAGAAGGACATTCAGTACTCTTCAGCAATAATAAAAAAAACAAAAACAAAGTTATCTTTGCTTGTAAGTCTGGTTGAACTGGATCATTAAACGTCAGCAGCAAAGACTTTAGATACATGTGTGTAATTCAATTTTTGCAGGTTTGCGTCATATTCTGAGTTTATTTTAATTCGTTTTGATGAATACTACATCTGTTTTTTGAGAGTGAGATGAATTAATGCACATTCGCATTTGGTCGTATATCGTATTTCTGATTTCAGGAGACTCGCCAGTCAATAAATAAGGAAAAGCAACTGGCATTACTTTTTTGAAAAAGTAAGTTATATAAGTTATATTACTCTAAAGTTAAAAAGTAATGCGTTACTTTACTAGTTACTTGGAAAAAGTAATATTATTACGTAACTCGCTTTGCCTGTAATGGGTTACTCCCAACACTGCACAGCACACACATCTATGTGACCGTAGACCACAAAACAAGCTTAGGCTTATTATGTAAAGACCTTTAATTTGGAAGCAATTAATCATGATTCATCAACTAATCAATTATATATTTTTGTGTATTTTTATTGTTGTATGAACGCAGATTTCTTATCAATTATCATGTATCCTTAAGCAAATATACAAACAGGTAGCAGTAAGAAACAATATGAATGAAATAATACATAGCATTAACATTGCTTTAATGTCACCCTTTGACGTTCTTTCTGCTATAACTACAATAAGAGATAATTAGTAGCATCACTTGTAGAGAAGACCCTTTGTTTGCTTGCGTGCCTCATTAAGGTCCTGTACTGACACCCACTGTGACAGGGGTTACAGAATCTCACCATAGCAACAAAAGAACCCCTGCCAGTTAGCGGAGTGACATCAAAAGCCCCTCACAAAGGAAACACCAGCGGCAAAGGACAACTTGGACATCTGGACCAGCTTCAGGGTGTATCACTCCAAAATACTGTCTCATTTCATATTACTCATTCCTAGTAGCAGTTTGTTGTTGTTGTTTATTTTTAATAAAATTGGCTGTGTATGTATAATGTACAGATATTCAGCATGCATCTGTTCATGATTACTCAAAAAAAAAAAAAAAAAAGTAGGCTATACTGTACAAAGTGCACTCTATAAAAATGGGAATAGTATAGAAGCGTAGTTTTCCTGAAAAAGGTCTCATGTTAAAACATGAAAGAATATTTATTCATGGTACTGTTTTTAAGCTGACTGATTTTTGGACCGACAACAAAAGCAATTATTTTAATGCATTTCATACACAGAACCACAAAACAGTTGTATTTCATAAACAGAAATGATCTTAGCACTTCGTATCATGCATAAAGCTGCAAACCCAAAACATGCATATAATTTAAAGGTGAATGCACTTTTTATTTCATTAACATAAACAGAAATGCTCTGAAATTCTTTAATATAGCACACAAAGCAGTTGTGCACACAACATTTTTAAAATTCACATTATCAATTCCCAACTTCAAACCAACGTTACAATCTTTATGTTTGTGTTGAACAGCATTATTTAGAGCCAGTTAGACTCATAGCAATTAGCTTCACAACATCTGAGATCATACATTTGGTCTCAGTATAATTAATAATTAAAGAGCTGAAAATCCCCAAAACAGGCATACAAGCCTGGACAGGTCCAACTCAACTGAGAATACCAATCTCTATCACGCCACACTATTTAAATATTTTATCACTGTGTAAATATTTAAAACTGAAAGCACTCTTATCTGAGCGAGTTGCTTATGGATTCTTAAAATATGCATGCACACATACACAGCTGCAGCCAATAATGGTGCTAAATTAGAGTCTGCTTTTAATTTTTTTGTAAAATGTTTTTTTTTTTCTTGACCACCAAACTAAGCATGAAAGAGGAAAAGCCAGATGTATTAGTATATTTTAAGCTATGAAAGGTGCCTAGTCATGGAGAGAGTTGCTAAGGCATGAATATAGGTCTCCAAAAATACCAGAAGAAACCATTACAGCATTACATTGATTAAGCTCTTTGGGTGAGGAGTTTCCAAATGAAAAGCAAAATGTACTTTTATCAAAAAAGAGGACCTTGGAACACTAAGTAACAGTCCAGTGCTTTTTCTCCTTAGCCAAGGTAAGATCCTTCTGATGTTGTTTCTGTTTCAAAAGTGGTTTGGTAGCTCTTTTCCTGAAGATGTCTGAACGGGTGTCTCTGACTCCAGCTTCAGTCCACTCCTTGTGAAGCTCTCCCAGGTGCTTGATAGTATTCTCAGCTTTGATACAGCCCTCTGTATATAGTCAGCGCTTTCAGTAATGACCTTGTGTTACTAACCCTCTTCGTGAAGGGTGTGAGTGTCTTCAAGATCATTGCCAAGTCAACAGTCTCCCTTATTATTGTATTTTCAAAAAACAAGAGATGTTCTTTGAAAAAGCATGCAACCAATGAAAAGCAACATGTTGTAAAACTAAAACACCTGACCAGTGTTAACATAAGCTCAACAAAAACACACAAGACAAAAACATACAGTAAGGGAATGAACACTTAACCCATGGACTCACAAAGACAAACATGGAGCGTGTGTCCAAACTGTCACGGTCGTGCTGAGAGAAGACACAATGAGTCACGTAGTTCTATTCAAACAAAAACATCTTTACTTAAATTCCAATTAATCACATGAAGAGATCTGAAAAGCATGCTGTACAATAGACAATGACCAACACAGACAGACACAAAGGGTTACCTTAAGTAAGGGAGACAATCAATGTAAATGGAAAGACACACCTGAACAGAATACATGATTAACAGAAAATAGGTCATTGGGAAAGCACTTGGGGAAACATAGGCAAACATGTAACATAAACAAACATGGGCACGTGACATTACTCCCCCTCCTGACTAGGCGTGACCCACGCCGTATAACAACAACAGAGGAGGGAGGGCGGGGGCTCTGGAGGAGGGCGTGGAACATAGGAAAGGAAAAAAAAGAAAAGAGAACAAAACAAATTCCCATAGTCCAGGTGGGAGGAGCCAGTGTGGCATCATGAACCTGACGAGACAGGCGGCAGTCCAGCGACCAGCAAAGCCGAAACCCCATGGCGGAGTTGACGGCGGGAGGAGCCATGGAGGAGGAGAGGCCGACGACTCCAGGGGGCCGACAGACGATGACAGCCCCAGCGTGTAGAGAGCCCAGGGTGGAGCTGAGCAGATGGGGTGACACTGATGGGCTGGAGGACCGCGGCGCAGCAGTGGACTCAGGTGACTGAGGCTGAGGCGGTGACTCGGAGGACCGCTGCAACGCCGGAGTGACCGAGGCCGACGGGGATGCCGAAGGGAAGGAGAAGCCTGACAGAGCTGGCAGGACGGCGGGACAAGGCGCAGCCGGAGGAGTGGAGTCCAGAAGTGGCGGATGGACGCCGACTGATCCAGGCTAAGCCAGAGGCACGAGGGAGCCCGAGTGAAGCTGGTGGACCGACGATCCCCAACAAGGTCGAAGGCGCCATGAGACCCGGCGAAGCCGATGGGTCAAAAGCCAGAGGTGGATTCCAGGCGTCACCGGCTAGAGGCGAAGACAGGGGATTGCAGTACCCCAGTGGAGCTTGGCTGTGAAGATCGACTGGTAGGAGAGGAGGTGGGAGAGGGAGGCTGGGAGGGAACTTTAAAACTGTGAAGCCGTCTGGGAACATCGGAGAAGAAGACTCGAGTTCTGGGTTCCACCTCTCCATACTAGTCGATAAGACTATTGTGCTCTATCCAGCGCTCGAACCCAGTGAAGCGCTCAGGCTCGAAGAAGTGTCTCTGCGGAGAGAGGTGCAGACGACACCTTCGTATCGCTAGCTGCGAGCCGGGCATCCTCCATCTGTTCGATTCAAACAAAAACATCTTTACTTAAATTCCAATCATTCACATGAAGAGATCTGAAAAGCACGCTGTACAATAGAAAATGACCGACACAGACAGACACACAGGGTTACCTTAAGTAAGGGGGACAATCAACATAAATGGGAAGACACAACTGAACAGAATACATAATTAACAGAAACTAGGTCATTGGGAAAGCACATGGGGAAACATAGGCAAACATGGAACATAAACAAACATGGGCACGTGACACAAACCCAGGCATTGAGCAAAGCTTACCAAGACAAGAGTGCCAAGATATGAAAGCCACAAAAGCATCATGTAGACGAGACAGCGCACAGCCCAAGCCCACTTTAAAGTCACAAGCTAACACAAAAGACAGGCTTTATGTTTCAGGGCCCTGTCATCTAACCCAGGTGCCAGAACCCTGACACTGATGTTGAATAAAGTCTTGTCTTCACCATCATGATGCACCTTTTGTTGTGGGATGTACCAGGAGCCTGCTCAGCTTCCAGAGATAAGATTTCTAAATGTAGTAAGTTGGCTTTAATTGCAAGGCAGCCATTCATCTTAAACCTTGTAGTGCATGACTTTGAGTCTATACACATAAGATACCTAAACCCAGTAGTACTTTGGAGTGTCAAGTCGAGTCTTGTGTGAGCAGTGATAATATTTAATAATATTTTTAGTATATATATATATATATATATATGTGTGTGTGTGTGTGTAACTTCACAATTTTATTTTTAATACTGAATTTACATTCAGTCAAAATAACAACATTAATTCTGTGGGACAATTACAAGAATAATATTGTTTTCATTTGCAAATGAAATAAATGAAAATAAAAAAAAATCTATTTACCCTGCAGTCTTTCTTTTTGTTCTCATGTACTGTAATGACATTTTCTTGGGTATCAGTTTAGTTCGCTCAAGGACACAGTATTCAAGCTGAAGCAAAGAGTCAGCCTCTTTTACCGTTTCTAGAGCAATTTATACTAAAATACACATACACAAAACGCATACACATTTACATAGCACAAAAATAAATAATACAGACAATTATGGTTGAATTGTATGACATTTTATGTTTTCTATAACATCTTAATACATTGTGCTGTTTATTGCATTTAGTAGTAATATTTGTTCTTATTCTTAATAATAATATTATTTATATTTAATTTCTTGTTTTATTTCCCCATGTACAGAATCAGATATTTGTACAACATCAGAATCAATCTTCCTCTCTCTCTATCTCTCTCTTTCGATTCATTTCTTCAGTATTATCTCATGTGTCTGTATCTGTCCACATCTACCCCCTTTGTCATCATGTCTTTTGCTGTCTTTGTGGTAAAGCCATGGTCTACATCTCTCTATCTGGTCATACATAACACAAAACACAAAGATTATGCAGACCCTTTGCATCAGTCAAGCTATAACGAAGAGAAGAAAACACCACAGTGCAATCCAGTTAAAATGACATAAAAGACTGTTCACCACATACTTCATTGCTGCTAGAAACAATACAGTCTTGGCATCACTAAAGGCTGAGCATATGCATTAAATGAGATATCTATTATCCTCCAAACACGAAAGAAGGGAGACACACCTCTGAAGAGCTCTCTGGCTCTCATTTACACCGCAATAAATCAGAATAACACAGCTGTTTACATTTACCACAGAAGAAAGCAAGCACAGCTTGTTGCTAGATGATGATATCTCAAAACAACAGTTGTGCATTAAACTCCAAACAGGAATTTGAGATTAGCTGAATGTATTTATGAACTGAATTCATTTATTATAGAGCATAATTTACTTAACTGTTCAAGATTATGTTGGGAAAAGGAATCTCATTTGTTTTGCCGGTCCCTTGACATCTCTTTCTAGTAGCATCAAAACACTTTAACAAAACGTTTGTTTTAAATTACCTAAGTGATGACAATGAGAAAAACACATTTTGAACAGAGAGAAGGGGAAGCATTTTAAGAATTTCAGAATACAATAATTGCCCTCACAAAACTGGAGGCTGTAACCCATGGCAACCCAATGCTGTTATTACGTGAGCTTTTCGAAGCATTGTTTGCCAGAACAGAACTGGATACTTCCTGACAACCTCCACCACAGCCTCAGAACCGGCACGCAACACCATAAACAATGTCAAAAAACATAGCATGTTTTAAAAAATAACCAGGAGGACATGTATTCCAAAAATATATCAAATATGTTAGCATATCATCTTGTGAGCACTGTTTGAGTTACAACAGAGCTGGTTAATAAAGCTTGAACACTTATTCTTAAACCACTTCAGCTATTTCAAGGCATGCTGTATTGTCTTCATGAAGTTATATTGTAATATAAAGCATGATGATAAGCAGTAATAAGTCTCCTTCATACGGTTACAGTTAATCACTTAGCAGGAGAGACTTACAAATGAAACATCTTAAACAATTTATCAACATTTAGATCACACAATGGCTAGTTTGACGCTGGTAAAGCGAGCACTGTCTCCATGCTGAACGCACGTCGACGCTTAAGCTTCTCTCTATTTACCCCTACAGAATTTTCCCCGTGACCGCTTGGCCCTGCCACCCCACTTACATGGACACACAGCCTCACGGATCACCTGGACACTGGGAAAAGGAGGAAGAGCACCACAGCACCGACCATCAGCTATGAAACACAGTCATTTTCACTGTTTGTCTGTTCACTTTCTTCATTAAATCCACCCTTCGGGGGTTGCACTCAGTTCCCTTGACGAGTTGTCTTTGCCCGGTGGCGACATCTGGTGGAGAATGCGGGCAAGTTAAACCAGTGCAAAGACACCGGCAAGGGACAAAAAAGAACTTTTTTCACTGTTGTTTTGCACCCCCACTGCTTTGTGACTCATCCACGTTCTCTCTCTCAAAGGCGAGCTTCCCCTTACGTGTGTCCATGGGGACACCAAACGGGTCCCAACATACCTCGTTGCCCTCAGAAAAGGTGGAAAAGCCTGGAAGTTAGAGGTGGGGTCGCTAACTGATTTACCTGTTCCCATGTTGTTAGGACGGGACTGGGCGGGGTTCGAAGATGCCCTGGCCCTCGCCAAACAGCCGGCCAGACCTCCACGCTGCCGTTGCGGCCAGCCATCACGGGGTGCCCACCAGTGGACAGCCCTCTTGACAATGGACAGCGGGAGAGATTGTGAGTCCCCCTCTCATGATACTAAACTGTTTCATAATGTTTTCAAACGAGTCACGGGAGGGGGCGCCTTCGGGGTGGCCCAGCGAGAGGATGACCGTCTGAAGCACTGATGGGAACAAGAGCCCATGAACACATCCTGGTCATCTTGGACTATTCCACCCGGTATCCCGAGTATGTTTCCCTGAGGAAAGTGACAGAAAGCCGGCAGGCCATCGCACCGTGGTCTAACACGTAACCGAGATGAGGGAAAGGAGCAACCGGATCATGCTATTAGTCCGGGAACACCTCGTCCAAGCACAGCAAGCCCAGCAACGACGTTAAAACCGGGCGGCCCAACCACGGGCCTTCCAGCCGGGAGACAAAGTGATGGTCCTGGTCCCCACATCGGCTTGCAAGTTTATGGCCCAGTGGCAGGGCCCCTACACTGTAACACTGTAATAGAAAAGGTTGGGGAAGTGAACTACCATGTACAGCAGCCGGCACGGAGGCAAGAGACCCCAATCTACCATGTAAACCTCTTGAAGAGATGGGTAACTGGAACACTGGGACGTCCGAAAAGACGTGCGGAAGTCTGCCTTCCCATAGGGGGTCTAAGATAGATCACACATATCATTATTTTCTAAATGCATATGGAATATTGGAGGTGATTGAACCCTCATGGAAGCAACTGCTGGAACAGATAGCACTGCTGGGGAACATGTTTTTTTTTAACCATGAATACCACATGAGGTCCTCTCAGGGTATCACTTAAGGGGTCCCAGCCCTCAAGCGGTTCTCAAAGATTCATCGCATCAAGGGCCTGGTGCCAGATGATCCGCAACATCTTGATGAACTCAACAGGGTCTACTGATAAGGACACTCTGGAGAATAAGATGCCAAGCCGACCGAACAAGTCCTGCTCCGGTTCTTCAGCTGTTTGAGGTCAGAGCACGGGAGAATACCGGTTCATCATGAAGGCTATAAAATCTAGTGAACTTGTTAGGGGTCGCCCAACCCACAGCTCTGCAGGTGTCTGCCAGCGAGGCGCTGTGTGCCAACGCCCAGAACGAAGCTACACTTCTTGTCGAGTGAGCCCATAAACTGAAGGGGCAGGGCACACCCTGTGCTTGATAGGCCATCCTTTGCTTGGAGACGGCATTCCCCTTTTGCCATCCACCGTAACAGACAAAGAGCTGGTCTGAGGTCCTGAAACTCTGTGTCTGGTCAATGTAACATCTTAGTGCTCGGACGGGACACAGAGTCAGCAGGGTTAGGTCTGCCTCCTCCGGGGGCAGTGCTTGGAGGTTCACTACCTGTTCTCTGAAGGGAGTAGTAGGAACCTTGGGCACGCAGCCAGGCCGTGGCCTCAGTGTTACCTGGGAATACTCGGGCCCGAATAACTCTAGGCATGAATCGTTGACCGAAAATTCCTGTAGGTCCCCTACCCCCTTGATGGTGGCCAGTGCGAGCAGGAGGAGAGTTTTCATAGAAAGAAACTTTAGCTCGACTGCTGGCAAAGGCTCAAAGGGGACCTGTCTCAATGCTGTTAAGAGACAAGTCCCAAGAGGGTACAGTTGGGGGCTGTGGAGGATTTAACCTTCTGGCCCCCCTCAGGAACCTGGTGACCAGGTCGTGCTTACCAACGGACCTTGGGAGAAGAGAAGCACAACTCTGATCGGGCATCACCTGGGGTCCTCTCATTGAGAGGAGTACCACTCGACGAACAGGTTCCATTTCAACGCGTAGGCAAAGATGTAAAGATGCTTTAAGCTCATTCCCACTGCATTTTTTTTAAACAACTTAAGCATGTTTTTCACTGCTGCAAGTGATGTTACAGGCAGGGGTTGTTGCAGCAGCAAACATTACTATCTAATTGAGAATTAAATTATGACCCGTCGCTGCATACTTCATACCTAAGCCAAACATTTACCTGCATTTTGCACTTGGTAGGAGTTAATTTTGGATCCAGGTTTGGAGGCTTAAACATTTGTGAAGTGTGAGAAAAAATCACTCAGTAGGCCAGTTCAGTCAATAAATTAATAGCTTTATTTCATGTTGTCATTATTTGTGTTGGCCTGAGTTGGCAACTCAACCATGGTAATCACCAGCATTCTTTCTTTAATATCAAAATAGTTGCAGTCTGCATTAATACTGCAAAATATTTGATTCCCAGATCAAAATTATAGTCTAAACCTGTCTGTAAGACAATGCTAATGTTGTTCACTTCTTTTCACTTCTTTTCCTTTTAAAGCCTTTCAATGCACTTAAAATATGTTTTTAGCTTTATGTGTAGGAGAAAGACTAGAGATTAGCATCACCTTGTGTCACAGTGACAGTTTGACCTTCTCTGGCCATAAACAATCCTAACAGAAGATGATCCACAGCACACCGATGCATAACCAGCTCTGCTCATTAATGACAGCCCTAAGGACCACAGGTCACGGGAACACTCTGTGTGCTCTTTCTGATGGCGCATCATTAATTATTTACTCAAATCCTAGGTACACTTCTACAAATAACATCTGTGCACAAAAGCTCTGTTCCAAAACTCTTCCATCTTTTTCAGTCACTTTTCTGCTCGTCTAGCATATGACTATTAGCAGTGGAAAATACTGGCACTGACTACAACAACAACTGAACAGAAGTACTGAGAAAAATATTGACAACTGGATTTGAACCACACCAGACCCCAGAAAACCTTTCTACAGATCTCAAGATTCACACACATGCATGCAAGGAAAACATTAACCTCTGTGCTCCATGCAAGGGTATCGATAATGAGCACCTGTATAAAAGATGCTATCTCAAATGGTCTGGTGGGTCTGGCAGAAGATAAAACAACACTGATAGTTTTTCTTAGTAGGAGGAAAGCTTGATTTGATGCAGACTCTTGCCTTTTCTCCATTTGCAGTTCTTTTGAAGACTTCAGATGATGCAAACCTATATGGACACTTAAAATTGCCAAATAGTATTCTTGTGTTGTTATAATTATGATCACACGCTATAAGCATTGCCTTAAGAATGCATATAAGCATAACTATTAATTTCCACCTGTTTACGGATTACATGAATTTAACTTCTCCCATGACGTATGAACTCTAGAGCTGTATGATTGCCTCATGGACATGGAGGATGGGCTTCAGCTAATTAAGTCATGTTTATCATGGTTTGCTCCTCATCACTGATTTTTCTGTGACACGGTTACGACTGTAACATTTGAGACATGCATTCTCTGTAAAGTTGCTTAAGACAATGTTTCATTAAAAGCTCTTTACAAATAAATCTGAAAACACTTTATTTGACTTAAGCTGATTTAAGTCTAAATTCATTCAAATGCCCCTTGCATGGCAGTTCAAAAGGACTGAATTTTTATTTCAACGCCCAGACTTCCCTTTCCCCAGACACTTCCTTCAGCTCTTCCGGGGTAACACGAGGCATTCCAAGGCCAGCCGAGAGACATAGTCCCTCCAGCATATCATAGGTCTTTCCTGGGGCCTCCTGCCGGTGGGACATGTCCGGAACACCTCCCCAAAAAGCAGAGATGAGATCCTGTGGTCCCCAAACCGGACCCCCTACTGCTCCTGACTGCGCCTAGAAATCCTGTCCATAAAAATAATGAACAGGACCAGTGACAAAGGGCAGCCCTGCCGGAGGCACTGGGAACAAGTCTGAGTTACTGCCGATAATATGAGCCAAGCTCCTGCTCCGGTCATACAGGGACCAGACAGCTCTTAGGAGCCCTGTTAAGTCGTCTAAGCCAACAACATGTATATAAGACCCTATTCCATCTAAACTATTAAAAGAGATGCTTCCAGAAGTCATAGATCCTCTTTTATCTATTATTAACTCAT
>JAUMHP010000076.1:1557399-1568271 GCA_032361065.1 Enteromius trimaculatus
TTATAAAGCCCTGAATGGCTTAGCTCCTCAGTACTTGAGTGAGCTCTTATCACATTATAGTCCTCCACATCTGCTGCGTTCTTAAAACTCTGGTCATCTGATTATACCAAGAAATTCAAAATCTACTGCGGGTTGCAGATCTCTTTCCTATTTAGCACCAAACTCTGGAACAACGTACCTAATACAGTTCAAGAGGCGGGCACACTCTGTCAGTTTAAATCTAGATTAAAGACACATCTCTTTACTCTGGCTTACGCATAACACACTTATACACATGTATTAATCAAATCCGTTAAAGGATTGTTAGGCTGCATTAATTAGATCAGCTGGAACCGGGAACATCCCCCTTAACACACGGTGGACTCATTACATTGTAAAAAGAATGGCTTCTACGCTAATATTAGTCTGTCTCTCTCTTATTCTGTTCCTTAGTCCGTATCCAGATCAAACTCAAATTAAACTGGAAATTAGGTGCTGGGAGTCCGGCCAGAAGAGAACTGGACCTGGTTCTCCCAAGGCTTTTTCCCCATTCTCTTATGGATGGGGTTTTGGTTCCTTGCCATGGTCGCCTCTGGCTTGCTTAGTTGGGGAAACCTGATTTCTAGATATTATCATCATTTTTGATTACAGAGACCGTCTCTGTATTTGATAAATAAAGTTTAATCTCGTCATTATATACCATTACTCTATTTTCCTACTTGATAATGTTCAGTTATTTGCTACAATCTGTATTGTTAAAAGCGCTATATATAAATGAAAGTGACTTGACTTGACTTAGCAAAGGGCCCTGTACTCCAACAGCACTCCCCACAGGATACCGGACTGGTGGGCAAACTCCCACGAACCCTCCACACCCTAAAGAGGGTATAGAGCTGGTCCAGTGTTCCACGACCAGGACGAAAGCCACATTGTTCCTCCTGGATCCGAAGTTCGACTATCAGACTAATTCTCATCTCCAGTACCCTGGCATAGACTTTCCCAGGGAGGCTGAGGAGTGTGATCCCCCTATAGTTGGAACACACCCTCCGATCCCCCTTCTTAAAAAGAGGGACCACCACCCTCGTCTGTAAATCCAGAGGTACTGTCCCCAACCTCCACGTGAAGCCATAGAGGCATGTCAGCTAAGACAACCCCACAGCGTCCAGAGCCTAAGGTACTAAGGGTGGATTTCATCCACCGAGGTGCTTCTTAACTACCTAGGTGACTTCAGCCTGGGTAAAGTCCACCCCTTGGCTCCTGGCCTCTGCTTCCTCAACAAAAGATGCCAGTGTGGGATTGAAGAGATCCCCAAAGTATTCCCTCCACCGCCTGACAATATCTGCATTTGAAGTCAGCTAATTCCTACCCCCACTGTATACAGTGTTGGCAGGGTCCCCTTCTGAGGCCCCAGACAGTTTGCCAGAATCTCTTTGAGGCCGACCGATAGTCCTTCTAGTTTTTGCCTCTGCAACCACCCGGGCTTCAGTCCGCTTGGCCCACCGGTACCTATCAGCTGCCTCTGGAGCCCTACAAGCCAACCAGGCTCGATAGCACTCTGTCTTCAGCTTGACGGCATCCCTTCCGGTGTCCACCACCGGGTTCGGTTCGGCCTGTCTGGCATGACAGGCACCTGAGACTTTGCGGCCACAGCTTCCAACAGCCGCATCGACAATGGAGCCCGGAGAAAATAGACCCAATGTCTGCAACCTCCCTCGGGATCCGGTTAAAGCTCTGCTGGAGGTGGGAGTTGAAGACCTGCCTGACAGGGGACTCTGCTAAGCATTTCCAACAGACTCTCACAGTACAAGACATACAGCGGGAGGTCAGATGAAATGATCACAAAGTAGATCATCGACCTCCGCCCTAGGGTGTCCTGGTGCCACATGTACTGATGGACACCCTTATGCTCAAAAATAATGTTCATCACGGACAATCTGTGACTAGCACAGAAGTCCAACAACAGAACACCACTCGGGTTAAGATCAGGGGGCCGTTCCTCCCAATCACACCCCCCCAGGTATCACTTGCATCGCCCACGTGAGCGTTGAAGTCCCCCAGTATAATGACGGAGTCCCCACTGCTTTCCAGCACCCCTCACAGAGACCCCAAGAAGGCCGGGTACTCTGCACTGCCATTCGGCCCGTAGGCACAAACAACACCCGAAGGCCGAGGGAAACGACCCTCTCGTTCACCGAGGTGAACTCCAACACATGACAGCTAAGCTGGGGTGCTATAAGTAACTCCAGCCCGCCGCCTCTCCAATGTAGTGGAGAGTCCACCCCCTATCGAGGAGTTGGGTTCCAGAGCCCTAGCTGCGCGTGGAGGTGAGCCTATCCCTAAACCATACCTCTCAACCTCTTGCACTAACTCTGGCTCTTTCCCCCCCAGCAAGGTGACATTCAATGTTCCAAGAGTCCGATATCTGTGTCCGAGGATTGGGTCATTGAGGTACCTGCCTTCAACCGCTGCCCAACCCACAAAGCACCGACCCCTTATGGTTCCTCCTGCAGGTGGTGGGCCCACGGGAGGGTGGCCCCATGTCGCTCCTTCTGGCTGGACCCGGCTAGGCCCCATGGTGTTAGACCCGGCTACCAGGCGATTACGAGCCCCAACCCCAGGCTTAAACCTTAAAAAACTTTGGTCTCAAAGAGGTTTTTTTATATTACATCAAATATTCACTTTATATATAACTTTAAAATGTAATTTTTCCTGTTTAACACTAAAACTCAAATCAAAGCCATTAATCTAAAAAAGTTGAGATTGATTTCTCAAAAAAAAAAAAAATAACCTGAGAGCACCAAAGGGTTAAACATATTCCTAGCTAAATGACAATAAAAATCACTGAAGCAAATCCAAATGGTTGTGTTTAACTCTACATGTATCTTTACTGGTCAGGCACAGAGGTGAAAGGTCATATGTTAGTAATGCTAAGGCATTTATAGCATGAAACGCCTTAGCAAATCTCATTAATCTTTGCATGTTCTTAAATGTAGTGCCTCAAGCTGCCGGCAGACTTTTTTTGTATGACTTCAGATGCTCTGTATGCTACTGTACAGTCAGGTCATACAGTCAGTGTCATTAAAGAAGACAGATATACTGTAGATTAAGGACAGTGATTCAAGCACAAGAAACCTGTGTATCTGAGTGCTGCTGAATTCCCTCAGTGCTGTTATACTCCTTAGGAAAGGCTGAACCAAGCAGCTTCATCTTCTAAAGAACTAGAAATTATACAGCTGAGACCATTTTCTTTACAGTAACATGTATGTGTATGTCTGTGAGACAGACTCCTTTTGTTGGATATGAATATGGAGGACATACATAAAGCTACTGGGCACTCTTTTCTGTTTTGTCCGCATCCTTGGTTTCCATGGAGACAGGGCCAGATTCATCCTCTGCCACAACCCCTACCTTTAGCTAGGCTTGATGAACACTGGATTAATTGCCAATTACCCACCATGTTTTTTTTATCCTCAACTGCATGAAATAATTATGCCTCATTTCCCTTCCATGAATTTTTATGGTTATGACGCATGTTAGACGACCCCTTACAGCGCAAAGGGAACAAATGCAGTCATTCCAGCAGAATAACCCCAGATTTAATGGCTTAATTCAGTGCAGTCAATTAACCACAACTAAAAACAGAAAAGGCCGTTCCTCGTCACTGATCTCCCTGTCACGCTGAGTCTTAGCTCTACTGGGCTCCACGCTGGAAATCTTTTATTGTCCTCAAGAACCAAAACAGAATTAACAAGAGCTGAAAGACTGCATTTGAATGCTGGGGCTTTATTATTAATAATTTTGTTGGAATAATAATCTTAATAACCAACCTCCCAACAACCAAACAACCAATCTCTCAGAGGTGTAGATAACTAAAACCATCACCAATTTATTGTGCAACTTCACCACATATACAGGACTAGAAAACTACTAGTCAAAATGATATTGAACTAGACCTGTGGGAAGTACATTTAAACTTTCTCTACCTACAAAATTAACATATCTAGTTAAAAAAATTATTCTAACATAAACTTTTCCCAAACTTTTCAGACCACGCTTTCACCTCTCAAATTATTATTATAACCAAGATATCTGACTGTTGTTCTATTATCTAGTACATAACCATCGGCTCAAATCATCTACCTTCCATTAATACCCAGAAAGAGCAGATTCTGTAATAATACTTTTTTTTCAGACGGACAATCCTTCATCTAAGTTCCTCTCCTAACTTCTGAATTTTATTTGTCTCCTAATCTGAAACTAATAAAGCAGCATCAACGGCATATGTAAACATATAACACTTTAGCAAATAGAATAATTTGTTCCTCCAATGAAAGAGTCACAATATCATTAAATGTCATCTTTCTGACAGTTTCTGTAAATGTAAAAATTATCTTCCTGTGCTGATGGAGCTCAAATAAAAAAAAAATAAAAAAAATTTAATAAAAACATAATTCCATGTATTCATGCGATGTAGCCTATTTAGTTTTTTTTTTTTTTTTTAAAACACCAACATCTAATGTCTTAGCTGAGTACTCAAAAAAATCATTAAACCTTGTAATTCGATGAACATACAGAACCTTAGCGTTGTTGTGCCAATTTTGACCCTGCTGCCAAATTATTAGCCCTCATTGAATGTAGAGTAATTTAAAATGGCTTCAAACGCAGCTCAATCAATTAAAATCCAGGACCGGAACTACCGTTTTATAGGTTTATTTACACATAACATTCATGTGTTTTCACATAATGACATTCATTTGTTGTGTGAGCAGCACATATGTTTCAGATAGCTAAAGCTTTTGAAAGCATTCTGAAAAATAACTCTAGCTATAACGTGGTGTATAAACACCATTTTGACCTTTTCAACATGATTAGTGATTTGAAGCACACTGGCAAATCACGAGGAAAATACATTTAATCAATATCCTCTATTAGTACCAATATTGTATCAATATTCTCAAGAAGATTTTATGCACAAAAATGGATTCCCTTTCCTAATAATTTTAAACACAACTAGGTATATTGTCATGATGTCGCCTGCGTTCATCAATAACATACAAATGTTAGACTGCCACATAATATCTATCTACACATGGCCTCTAATGTTTAGTCAAACTGCATGCTGCTGAGAATATAGTTTAAATCCAGAATGCAGGTGAGTAGCATTGTACATGCATGTGACAGAACGTGTATCTTGTCACTGACCTTTTCTGCCACTGCCATCTGCTTAAATTACCTTTATGACAACAGTATGTGAATGTTTCAGCCTATTTATTTCAGCCTATTTATTATTTAAATTTAAAGGGTGAGGACAGACATTTATAAGACTGTAAAAAAACGAGAGACTATAATGTCCTGTCTTTAGTTCATCCCTGGAATCCTTAGAGACCAAAGAGTGAAGATCTTGCTCATTACCATTGTCCATGCAGTTTGCTCATAGATGTTACAGCTTTGTTTTTTTTTAGATATTATGTATATAATTACAGATGTTTATTCCAGTGCCATAAAATCTGCCTCTTACCTTTGTAAAAAAAAACAAAAAAAAAAAAAACTGCTATTTCAGAACAAGATATTGTGTAATTAACTGGAAGTATTTGTCTGATAAGAAAAATTCATTAAGACTGGAATTGTTTTTCTCTCTCTGTCTTTTTTGCTGACAAGAGCACTTCTGCCTAGACACATGTTCTGGTCTCATGAGGTGCTTTAATAAAGCAGGGAAGACAGCAGGAAATATAAACTCATTATATTGTTGTTGTGCTCCTACTAAACAGCTGCTTAAAACAACAACAACAAAATATTAAGTGATGCAGATGCTTTTGTCACGTGTTTCTCGATGATGGTAAATTGAATGTTGACTATCTATACTCTGACTGGAATACTGTATAAACACTGGTATAAAAAATGCTCTAATAACTTAATGTAATATAACATAATATAATATAATTGAATATAATATAATATGGTAGAATACCTTACAGTTATCTAATTAAAGTTTACTAATATGTAGCATTTTACATTCTTTATCCCTTTTATCTGACTTTATTGCCACTAATGCCTAAGGTTTTTTGTACCCATATAGCCTGTATCTATACTTAAAGTTTAGTTTCTATCCTTTTTTTTCTTAACAAATTACAGCTGCAATTGCATAAATATTTTGTAAATTTGTGAGGTGAAGTTTAGTCTAACCTTGTGAAGAGCTCGTCTTTATGAATTTATTTGATGGGCCATTAATGAGACAGAAAATAAAGTATTTATTGACTGGAGAGAGGGAATAACATTTTATTGCTGTCAAGCATCCAAAGTGAAGGACATCTGCGAGCACAGATGTGATGTGAGAGAACAGAAGATGGCAGAGAGACTTTCAGGGACTTAGGGTTTGGCTGGTTTGTGCTGCCACGTTAGCCCCTGTTGGTAGATGCTGTAACTGCACCATTCTGGGGACAAAACTGTTTGATCTGCTGACTGATGAGGAGCAAGCAGTTTTTATGATCACTCAAAATAATTTTAATAACAATAATAATAAAACTGTTGCTGCTTGTATAATGTGCGTCTTCACACAGCCTGTGCATTTCCTGAAGGACTTTAAATGGCAAGCTGTGCATAGCTGCATGTTTTCCATTCTAATGGCCAGTGAAAGCCTGACCCTATAGAGCGGTGAATGCTGGACCACAGGCTCTCTGCACCCACACAGACAAACCTGTGTTTCTCACACACCGCAACTGTCTTTTTATGATATATAAGAAGATCTTTCTGAAGGAAGGTACAGTATGCATCGGTCAAATCTGTACAGACATGGCCCTCAATGTGTTCTAAATGTGTTCTAAAAGATATGCAAATTAACCAATCACTGCTCAGATAAAACCCAGAAATGTGTAAAAGCTGCACTATAATTTAGGGTAAAAATTTTTTTGGCAGAATTTAAAAAAAAAAAATTATAATAAAAGTGTGTGATTGGAACAACAAAAAAAAAATATTTTTTTTTAATGACCAAGCGGAAGTAGTAAATTATCCGGAAGTGGAGAGCGGTATTTAAGGGCAAGAGCTATTCTAAGTGGCAGGATGTGAGCAAAGCATGCAGGTTACCTGAAGTTACCTGAATGCCGTAGTCGCATGGTGGAGACCTCGCTGTGTTTGGGCCGAGTGGATCGTTTCAAACCGAGTTAGTGAGCGATCATTTGCACCTCTGAACACCGGCTGCAAAGCGAAAGGAGTCTTTAATGCTGACGAGGACAAGCGGTATTATAAGGTGAATTCCTGTTTCCCATCACTTAAAAGATCTATGTTAAGAAGAATTGTCAGCTATCCGCACATACAGACACACACTTTCTGTCGCACTCAAACAACATAAACATACATAGACATGTACAGAGAGTAGACGCCGCATCGACCGATACTCCCTACTGGCGCTGACGAAATGTGGGGCCGCCATCTTGGACCGGTCACCCGCTCCACTCAGTGTAATCTGTTTAGCATGTGTAACGAGCTGTCAACGCATTTAATTAATCATATCTCACAGAATACCGAACTGATTTACAAGCGTTTTTTTTTGCTGGAAATGTCATAAATGTAGCTGTGATACATGTCACATGGTTCACACGGTAATATAATGAATATCTCCGTTCCTGTGATAGTATTGGATCTTTTAAGAGGGTCTAAAGACTTACAGTATGGACTTAGTTCATTAAGCACTTCTAATGCGTTATGGTTTGTATAGTTTTATTCTATTTTCATTTGGCTGTTTATTAATTTGACATTGTTGTTCATTACTGATATTCTCCTTAATGTAATCTTACCATGCTGTTATTATATTTTGCTTGAATTGACATTGTTTATTATTGCTATTCTCTTTATTAGCTATAATCTGACCAACATCTCAATCTGTTTCCTGTTAAATTTAAGTATTATATTATTTTGTATTTATGTCACTTTGGACAAAAACCACATGAGGTGTAGGCTATGATAGGGATTTTGCAAATCGCACACTATAAATATGATGGTGACGGTAAAGTTATTTTAATAAGTTGAAGAAACACTAGCCTATATGAATATTACATTAGATTCTACTTGGAGTAATTCATTCTCTCTCTCCCGCTCACACACACACTAAAATCCTTGAAAAAGGACTGTTTTGCAGAGCGTTTTTCTATAACATTTGAAACAACAAGGCTACTCCTTTTAAAGATGAGGTCGCTTTCTGTCGACTCCTTTCGTACATTAAAAATGAACCGAAACTCTGCATACTAGGCTATATGTTGCAGTTTTTCTTTTGTTCTTTCAGTTTTGGTTATTGATTTATTAAGTAAAATTATAATTCTCGTTTAGGCCTATATTTATCCTTTTATTATGTTTTTTTTTCTTTTTCTCTCCGCTCAGGGAAACGCAGCTGCGTGATGTGATATACAGTAGGTGGACAACCAGAATAGGAAACATGAATTTGTGAAATAAAAATATTCTTATTATCAATATTCGTTACAAGTAGGTTTTTTGTTAATATTTTTTAATTCATTTGATTAAAACAGCAACAACGTAAATTGTATTCATTACCTGTGCATTATTATTTAGAAATACTGGGGAAAGATCTTCACTTCTTAAGAAAGTACTGCATGTTTTATGAATTCTTTCCATTATTTTAGTATAACGTGAGGCACTTTATTTCACTTCCATTTTTCACTTCCAAGACATGACTAAAATAAGAAACAAATAAATTAAACCTGCCAAGATTTAGCTAACATATAGAAACAGACTGCACTTCTTTATAAAGGTTTGACCAAGAAAACATTAGTTTATAATTATTATTATTATTTTTATTTATTTTTTCCATAACTGATAGGCCACTTTTGCCTGTGCATTTTGGAAAACTTGTTAAGAGTGCTTGAGCGCGGAATATATAAAGACTTGCATAATATGACTTAAATGAACACATTTCTAAACTAAACATTTTTAGTGGGCGGCAGCGCTGTTAAACACCTTCTAAACATCTCAGTTTAAAAGCATTACACACATTTGCATTCTGCTTTCAGAACTGTGCATGATGGAGAGATGATATTATAACAGTGTTTTGTCCTCTGAAAAAAAAAAAATTTGAATAAAAATTTATATCCATTCTGCAGATTCTT
The DNA here is from genome assembly GCA_032361065.1 of Enteromius trimaculatus. NCBI lineage: Eukaryota > Metazoa > Chordata > Actinopteri > Cypriniformes > Cyprinidae > Enteromius > Enteromius trimaculatus. Next base: position 1,566,492 of record JAUMHP010000076.1, read on the forward strand.
GTACTTCTGGTTTGTCCATTGTAAATCACAGATATGTTTTCTCCCCAAATAAATGTTTTTATATTTTTGGTCTTGTTCATAAAGCTTGTTTTTTCCCAGATCTAAAACAGCCTGTTAAACGTGTATATAGACGGACGTGTTCTGGGGACGGTTGCACCAGCTTGACGTAAAAAAAAGTCCAGCTTTACTATAAATATTTACACCTGTTGCACCAACTAGAACTACAATCAGGCGCAGCTACGCCCGGCGTAGATGATGCGCATCCTCGCGGACATGTTCTCTCGCAGTTATGAATACAGCTGAGACGACAAGTGAAGCCACCGTGATTTCATTGAGGAAACCTTTACTAACAAGCCCGTTTTTCTATCAGAAGTCTCCCTAAACATTCTATGACAGATTTCTCAAAAATGTAAGCGGCAGGTTAAGAAAACTTTTTTTTTATATATAAAATCTATAAAATCACGTTTTGGAGATATTCACAAATAAAAGTAGACTCTTTACAGTTCTGAATTATGTATTTAATGATGGACATTTAAATTGATGTCGTAGGCTATTTTGTTTCTGAAACAATTTAAGTGATTGCCTCCGAGTCCTGCTCAGCGCACAAACATATCCCACATATATTATTATAGCGCATTATTAACATATAAATATTGTGTTATATGCTTGAACTATTTTAGTGGGTATATCTAGAGTTTTATTTTAGACAAGTCATGATGGGTTGAGAAGGCTAAAGTGATCAAACAATTTGCTATATTAACTTATATTTAAGCAAATCAACCCAGCAAGCAATAGTCGTCATTTCACTGTCTGGGTTAGGTAAAGACCTTGGGCCTGTTCCATAAAAGTCGCTTAGAAAAGCGTGGATTAAAGTCCAAAACCTGACTTTAATGAGCCGAGCTAAACATCCGCGCTCAAAACGGTTTCATAAAAGTAAGTTGAGGATCATGTTATCTCACTAATTTGAGTCAGGTTTAAATTGTCTAGATAACTGCGCGTGCACGTCATTGTTTAAAAGTCCTGTAAAGTCGAGCATGGGTCAATCGATTTACTGAGGGCTACCATGGCAACAAAAGGGAAAGAAAGAGCAGCGACGTTCACGGAAACGGAACAGCGTTTGCTATTAGAGACGTGTGAAGAATTTAAACATGTAATCACAAAAAAACGAAATACACAAATTAAGAGACAAAGGTTGGCAGGAAACTGCTGATCGTCTCAATGCGCAAGTAGTGGTGTAATCTACTTAAAATAATTTATCAATTTTAGGGATTCAGGCATTTATAGTCCTGTGAAACATGTTTGACTGACGTTAGTAGACTAATGTGTTTTATTGCCGGTGATTTCACCGCCAACAACAACGCATCTGACTTAACATTGCAGTTTCCATGGCGTAAAATGCTTTATATAAAAACGAGTCAATATATACAGTATACGGTTTAATTATGGTTTCATTGAATAACACTGTAAAAATACATAATGTAATACAATGCCTGCAAAGGGCACCAAAGGCTTGATAATCGATGATCCAATCTTTGTTTAATATTGACCAAAGATTTAATCCAAATATCCACTTAATTTCTTATAATTTATTTTTTTAAATTGGGCACCATTTTGTAATATAAATTAAATATGCTGAATCATTTCTATTTAATTTATTCAACAAACACGTGGATGTTTATTTTGTGTGATTTCTGAATGCTTAAGCCGCTGTCGCCTCTGGCTTGCTTAGTTGGGGACACCTGATTTCCAGTGATTACCATCGTCTTGACTACAGAGACCG
>JAUMHP010000076.1:1568371-1593195 GCA_032361065.1 Enteromius trimaculatus
AGGAGCTTCTCTCTGCAGTTCCGGAAGGTGAGACACGCACCCGCCCAAAGAGGCGGGCCGAAAGGTTTTTCCTTACAGGGTCGTCTCCTTAATGTCTTTCCCACCTGTGACGTTTTACACTAGAAGAACTGTACACAAGTGAAAACACAAAATCGCACTTAGCCATATTATGAACACTTTCATTTCATTTCACAAATTCGTTTCTTGATTCGTAATTGATCACTTATTGTGAAAAGAGGTCTTTGAGTTCTTTACTGCAACAGCATTGATTTTACATGTAAATGTATTTTTAAATTTGCAGAGCTTTGTAATTTGTCCACTCATCATCAGTCCATCGGTACGACAAACAAGCATGTAATTTCCATTAAAATGAAGCATTCTCTACCTTATGTTTTAAAGTAAACCAAATTATAATCTTTTTTTTAATTGAACCTCAAATTGATTAACACTCAATTTTCAGCTTTGCAACTGTTTACAACTGTTGCAGCAAATAAAACTATGACAAGGCACAAATATGCCCAGACAGGTTGAGAAAAATATAATAAATGTAATACAATGCTTCTATGTAGAGTTTTTCTAGAAGAATATTGAGTTTATTTACAATGTGATATCTGACTTCTGGTTATTTTCTGTATGAATGTTGAGCCAAGAAGCCAGAACGCAGTGTTCTCACAGAAAATAATCAGAAGTCACTTATTTAGGTTATAATTTTAAAACTAGAGAGATTTCTGTTACAAAAACCCATCGGTCTGTTTCAAAATCCCTCCTCCGCCACATTCTGCGCCTTCCTGCACGCAGGGTTCGAGCTGGACGCCGAGCTCAGCCCTTGGTAGGGTTCAAACTACTAGGGGTGTAACATTCTTAGTTTGTTTTGATCTATGTTTCTATGTGTTTGGGCTTTTGTATTTGGTTCTCCTTTATATTATGTCATGTGATGTGTATTGTCTCTCCCCATGTGCTCCATGACCTAGTTTGTGTTAATGATGTATTTAGTTCAGGTGTGTCTCGTAATTAGTGTCTGTATATACCCATGTCTTTTCAGTTCTTCCCTGTCCGTCAACCCTAAACGTTACCAGTGTCTTTGCTCATGCTTTATGTTGGATTATTGGATACTGCTCCACGTTTAGTTTTCCTTATTAAAAGTCTTTTTGTTTATTTTACTTCAGCCTCCGCGTTCTCCTTCGTCTTATATAGACAACACGTTACACCGGGTCGCCCCCTGGACGGCACGCTAAACACCCTTTATTTTATCGTAAGGAAGCATGAACTCGTGAATAGAGCTTCAAAATAATGGGCACTGTCCACCCGCATTACCAAGCTTGTAAGAGCCAGGATAAATAAAAAATAAATACATAATTGACTCTGTTTATCTGAAAGAAGAAAGTCATATACACCTAATATGGCTTGGGGGCTTCAGAGGCTTGTGAACACCGTTAACCACTTTTTAACACTGGTTACATTTTACAGTAACAGTCAGTTTAACCAGTGTTTCTTAAGCTATATGATTGCATTATTTCTTTCACAAAATTGGATTTTAATTAATACAATTTACATTATATAGAAAAATACATTAAACATAAAATGTCTACCGTGATCAGACTCTGCATGTGCACTACACAGATGTTAGGGAAGTAGTAGGAGTGCAATCACACGTTTGCTGGAACAGCAATGCATTATAAAATCGCTGCTTAATGATAATGAATGAGTGTAAATTATATATAAGAAATGAGCTCAAATACAAATTGTTAAAAAAGTCCTAACTTTAAACCTTTTTGAAATCTAAAAAATACATGAGCCCTTTTTGTGACTGACTGTACATTTAACTGTACAAGATGTACATGTTTATGTCCTAACATTCAGATGAGTTTCTGTTGAGTTTAAACGCTTCTGACCCATGGCAAATTATCATAAAGACCTGAATGCGGAAAAATAAACGTCATTCAATTCTGACTGCTGGCGGCTGCATTAGCTCGCATGCTTTTTGTTTGTTTGAAGGATGAGGCAGTTTTCCAAAAAAGCCTTGATGAAATTTCCATTTATAGTGGGGCAGTGGCTACTAATTACAGTCAAATCTATTATTCTCTCGTCTGGCAGCAAACCCAGAGCCTCCAGCGAAAGAAAAAATACTTCATCCCCTATCCCCCATCTAATAGTAATAATAATCTAGAGAAAGCTGTAATTTTGTGTTTTATAAGTGTTTTTTTTTTTTTTTTAAGTACACAATAAGCAGTAATCTCTGCATCATTTTGTCTAAAATAGCCACAAGATGAGGTCATAATGGAATCAAATGTTTAATAAGGATAATGTTAGAGATTATGCTTGGCATTAAAATTGTATCACTTGTTTCTTTAGATAGGAATGACATTTTGTTGTTGAATAAAAAGTTTTCTTCACTTTAGTCTTGAAGAATAATGTTTCCGAAACGATGCTCTCACTAAGAGATGTCCACAGTTTAACCGAATCTTGTCCTGCTGTGTTACCACATAGGTGTTCGGGTGAACTGTAAGTCGTAATCAAGTGAACTAAGTTTCTTTTTTTTTTTCTGTAAAAAAAGAAGGCTACCTGTGGAAGGACTAATGAAGAAAGATGACTGATGGAAAAAAGTGAGTGCAGTGCCATTTCTATTTGTCTTGACATTTTAAATAAAGAATTTTGAATGCATGAAGAAGTTAAAGAGACAAAAATATGAAATTATGATTTTTGCTTGACACACTCACACACACTCATGTAGTGTCTCCATGTTTTTTGGGGTCTCTTCATAGGTATTGTCCTACACTGAACCTACACCTAAATGTACCCCTTACAGGAAACACAACACACTTTTAGATTCTCAAAACACTTAGCTCTGTGTGATTTATAAGCTTGTTTCCTCATGGAGACCTTGCAAATTTACTGCTATTCCTATCTTTGTGGGGACAATTGGTCCCTATAACGTGATAAATACCTGGTGCACACACACACACAGCCAGGTATAAGCACATGAAAGCTGGAGAGGGATTCAAGGCTTCAGACACAAAGGACCTTGTTAGATCACCCTCATTAAAATCATTACTGTTGTCATTGATAATGAAGCATTGGCATGAATGCACAATCAAACTGTATGCAAATACGTTCTCACGAGAGACACACATCAGCTAAAGCCTCACAGATCATGGATGGACAAATGCATTTTTGCAGAAGAAATGTGTAATTAAACAGCCATTGCAGGAGACTTCTAGCCGCTGCTTTAGAAATGAATAAATGTACACACTGAAGAAGACAGGGGTATTTCCTCTGAGAACAGCATGACTGGAGCCCGTTATGATGAGTGTGATTGTGTCATATAAATGAGCTAGTTGGTGAAACTCTGTTCAGTTCAGACCCATAATGAAAAGACAAGGGTAAGAACATTAATTTCAGACCATCACCCAAATAAATCAGTGAAGTGTGAGGAAGCGGCAGTTAAACAATGAACCTGTCGCCTGTGTACTTTAGTAATTACTGTTCATTTTCTGACATTATAGCAGCTGGTTAGGTTGAACTTCCACAGTTTCTTCAGCGGTTATGGGCTTCATCTCGAAACCTGGAGTCACATTCCAGCAGCAGAAAGGGTGGCTCATTACTGTGTCCTCATGTCTTGATGAATCAGGGTTCAGAAACATGGAAGGTCTCATGTGTTTCAGTCTGGAGAAAGAATGATGATGAGAAGCCAGAGACTACAGCAGAGATGAACATAAAACACATCTACTACCATTTCTGAATTATAAATATGAATGAAAGTACCGTCATCATTTATTCTCCCTTGTGTTGTTTCAAATTCATGACTTTGGTTCATCTTTGGAACACAAGTGAAGATGTTTAATGATATCTGAGAGATTTCTGTCCTTCCACTGAAAGTCCACAAAACCGTGACACTTTAAGATATTGTAAAAGCAATACATATCAATCAAATATTGTTTTTATTTGATGATAAACTCTACATGATCAATCAGAGACCGATGTTGTGAAAAAAGGTCAATGAAACCGTTTTCTCTCATAAAATGATCCCTTAAGGACACTTTTTTTTGTGAGTCCATTAGAGGGCCATCTTTGGTTTTAACTTAGACCTCCAATTTTAGTAAGTGCATCAGTAAGCAAAGCAAATCCAATTTCCCACAAACTGTGAGTACAAAGTAGTGTTATAGTACCAAAATAAAAGCAATTGATTTAATCAGAGCGTCTGGGCTGATGTGTAATCAAACAGTGATCAGCAGAGATGTGTGCAGGGAAAGAAACAGAGAGAACAGGAGATCAAACATGAGTTGGCTTTCTTCATCAAATGCCACCGTATGTAAATGAAGCTCAAACCACAGACACTGAGCTGCTCAAGACACGGAGTCTTCTGAGAAAACAGCCTGTTCTGACTGACAGAAAACACATCACAATGTCCAGCTCGTGTCAGGGTGACCCGAGCGCTGCTTTCACTCAGGTCCAGTGTAACATTCTTCTGCTGAGGGGCTGCAAGCGGGATTTAAAATAAATGACATGGACAAGCCGCATGGAAAAGCTTATTTAGTTTATGAAGATTAAAGGTCACACAGCACCAAATATGTACTGGAGGTTTTCTCAATTCAATGCTTGTTTGAGAAGGCTTTCATGCCATTTCAACACAAAACCTGGCATACTGTGATGCTACGAGACCCGAAAACCTTGCAGGAATTCTCAGACCTCCTGAAAAGAGCAGCTTGTGCACGACAGTTTCCCCAAAGTACAATCCTAACCGTGTGTGTGATACTGCCGGTTTCAGATCTCGCTCCATTAGCAGGCCTGAATCCCTCATTCTGACACGCATTAGTGTGTTTGTGCTCTCTGTTGATGCGATTTGTTCTGATAACAACTGAAAACACACAGAGAGAAGTTCAGAGGTCAGTCAGTGAAGCATTAACCAGCCGCTGTAAATCCCTCTCGATCAGCACGGGTTTCAGCTTTTCCTCAGAGCCCAAAGTCCAGCAGAGAGCGAGCTGATGTCCAGCGCAGTGGTGTTTCTGAGCGAGGTCCCGGGATGGTTTCTGTGGACGGGAGTCTTCTTCCCCGTCACGGCTCTCCTGCTGCTGCTCATCGCTGTCCTCGGCCGGGAACTCCGAGAGAGTAAGACACGCTACAGATTCTTAAATCAAATACATAGTAAAACTACGATGTATTATTTCAGTTTAAAGTAGCTGTTTTCTATTTGAGGATATGTGAAAAAGTTATTTATTTCAGTGAGGCGCAGCATCATTACTCCAGTCTTCACACGATCTTCAGAAATACAACAAACATTTCTGATTATTATTCATGTTGAAAACTTTTATAAACCATTTAATACATTCTTGCTGAATAAAAGTATACAGTTTTTCTGGGAAAAATATATTTCCACCATAATAAATGAGTTCAAGTGTGTAAAGAACAAAAGCCACATAGGACCTACATCATATTCATTTGCAAGGTGTCAAAAGTGTATTTACTAAAATAGATTTATGAGCTTTAAAAGCTTCAGCTATGTGCTTTAATGGCATAATATTGATTACATACTTTAAGATTCAATCTTACTAGTTTATTTCTGTGGTTAAACGATCCCAGTCTCGCACTAGCATCAGTTAATCAGATTAACAGTCATCATCCACGTTAAAAAACCAGTGGGGGAAAAAAAGGAGACGGACACAAAACCACTTTTACATTGAAACTTTGTACGGTCTGTCTTTTCACCTTCATTAAAAATAGAGTTGTGCTTAATATAACTGTAATTAGTCATTTAATTTGAGCAGCATTTGAATATGTGAGATGCATATTTTACATATTGTGAATAATAAGGTAATAATATACAGAGCCATCAACTATTGACAGATCATGTGTGCTTGAGACACAGCTCAGATTTAAGATGTACCAGCTTCAGTGTTTAGTTGGCACAGGTTGAAAAGAAAACTTGTATGAAATAAAAAAACAAAAACAAAGATCCTGTCATTTTCTCACCTCGTGTTTCAAGCCTGTACAAGACAAACAAAGATATTTTGATATTTTTTGCGTTACACACATCAGAATATATTCTTGTGTGTTCAGCAGACTTTCACTCTCTCTTCAGTAAAACACTGATGTGCAGATGACTCCAAGCCATGATGAGAGATGTTTGTGCTTCTATCTTCCAGCAGAGAAAGAGCTGGCCGTGACACCTGACCCTCGGAGAACAGCCATTCTTCTGTGCTCAGGACCACGGCGACGCCAGCAATGGACAACCTGAGCCTCCATCGCTCCTCAAACAGAGTTCAGAGTCTTCACACGCATGTTACTTCAAAAAATAGCAGTCTTCCCATGTGTCTGATGTCAGCTCCAGAAGCGTGTAGTGTTTCCCAGAATGAATGAACAGAACTATAAACCGAGCAAGCTCCCGCTGGGGTCTCACGGCAGGGTGAACTCAAAGAGGAAGACACAAAAAACAGCTCACATGCTCTCAGACATCAATGTCTTGTAAGGTCTCTGTTGTTTCACAGCTCTCTTCATTCTGATGGCTCAGCTGCAGCAGACTCGGAGAACTTCACCACTACTTTTGCAATTAATGAGAATCTCCATGTAAAGAAAAACACAAAATATTAAAAACGGAATGAATTGAATATAGATAAATATAGCAATGTTTTTGTTGAAGCGGACTAGCACTTGTACGATGCCAGTATTTCAGCCAAACAGACATTACTGTAAGTCACTGTATTTTATGGACCAAAGCCTGGCATTTTACATTCAGCTGTTTTTAAGATTTAGGCATTAATAAATAAATACATAAACAGTGTTTTTGTTCAGAGCCATCTCCTGAATGGGGCACACTTAGATCTAGACTGCACTTAATCATTTCATATATAACTGCTTTAATTCTATGGTTAGATCAGGTCAAACGGGACACTTCAAGACTTATTGAGAAGTTTGGGAGGGAAGAAACGGCCAGTAGTCCTGAATTAAGCCTGTATGGGACAGCTGGCTTCCCTCAGTGATGCTCCACCTGTGCTGGACAGGTGAAGACTGTAGTGTAGAGCACCCTCTGAAACTGATATCAGTGAAGCCAGAGACGATCACAATGTCAACAGGTGGCAGTGCAGTGTCTGACTTCACTGATAATACAGGAACATCTACCAGTACCTCAGACCTGAGAGCAACCAATAATCCCATCCAACACTGAAGAGCACACCAACGCAGGATTATTAGAGAATAAACAAACTTTTATTGGAAGAGTGTTACACAATGGGTCAGGTGGGGCATAAAAACATGACAGATCATCCAAAGCTGCTTAAAAAAAGAAAGAGTCAAGTCTACTGCTATACACAGGGCTGATGGAGCAGATGGGAGCCGGGAGAGAGAGAGAGAGAGAGAGAGAGAGAGAGAGAGAGCAGGGAGCACGGGCCTCGCTCGACCGCTAAAAACATCAGCGCTGGCAGTTCAATCTCATTTATTCATTTAATCAAGTTTCTAAAACAGATTAAAAAAATTTAAAAGGGCAAATAGAGCGACCTCGCCCTAAATCATCCGATTTAAAACAAAACCTATCTGAATATTGGTGCCAGAAAATGGCTGGAAATGTGAAAGTTCCCAAAGAGCTGCCTAGGTTTGATGGTGAATGGAGGTTTTTTGCGTTTGTCTTGTCGCTGGGAGAGGTAGAAGCCGCACGTCCTCTCCTCGGTGGAATGTTTGACTGCATAGAGGAATGATTGGCACTGCCCTCCACCAATGAGTGCCACTGTCCTGTGCTGGTCCCACCTGTAGCTCCGCCCACCCCTCCATCATCATCATCTTCACACGCTCCTATTATCATCATCATCACACAGTACTCCACCACAAAGTGATCCATTACTCCTCCTCATGAACTAGGAATGTGAATTACTACTTAACAATAAAAATAACATAAATCTGGTCTTCAGAAATGGTAAAGACGATCTTTTGAGGGAAAGAGATAAAACGAAGACTAAAAAAATAAAATGCTACAAATGTTAGCTAAGTGGTTCTGGTTTGAATGACAGAGGATGAAGAAGTGTTTCTGTACAGGATCAGAGCCTCCAGACGTCCCTCGCCGCTCTTCAGCTCTGAGAGAGAACACAGAGCACACAGTTACTACACAGATCCCTCACTGAGAACAGAGATCAACCATACACGAGAACTAAAGTCCTAGCTATCTGAGCTGTGGAGGTAATGTTCATTTGTGCGATGGAGAACAGATTTACTGAAGCTGCTTCACACAGTCAGACTCAACACCACAAAACACTAAAAACCGTTTACACGAGTGCATTTTCAGTTTAAAATAGCTTTTTTTTTTTTAGCCTTTTCCCTTTTTATTTTGATAGGACAGATCATAGCTGACCGCAAGCAAAGCAGCAGAGAGACCGGGGATGGGACTTGTGCCGCCCGAAGCACAATCTCCATTTACACCAACAACACACGTCACATGACCATTCATGCAGGTTATAGATATGTATAGGTAGATTAAGTATTATCTACATCGTGGACACGTGTACATGCTTGGAACGGCTGAATGAGGATTCTACAAACACATATCTACGAGTACAACACCGACATGATACTACTGTTCACACGGTCGTCAAGGAAACGCAGAGAGAACACGGCAAGCCACACCATCCTTTCCCAAAGTCTCCGTTTACACAGAAACGTAACTCTGGTGTTTTAAACTTAAACGGGGTCTCTGTTTCAAGGACAGAAAACACTGGAGTAGCGTAAAGGATAGGTGTTTTAAAATGAACACACACTGGTGTAACCGGGGCCTGAATCTGAGCCCCTCAGGCTGGTGTAGAGTCCAGTCAGCCGGGCTCTACAGCTGAACACATATCCAGCAGAGCTCCCAGAACAACACAGTCGCCCACCGTCCACACACGCAGAGGACGCAGAGTCTTCAGTCTCTCAGAGGAGCTCAGTGTTTGCTGGGGTGGAGGTCATGCTGGAGACGTGACAGGGCTTGTAGGGGCACTAAAGCACTTCCTCTGAGCGCTTCATCTGTTCATAATGAGCTCCTGGAACAAGAACCGCTCATGGACAACACAACCCAGCACATCTAGATACTTTCAAATCAATGACACATCAGGCACTCTCAGTCCAGGATGATTCTGAGGTTATTAAACAGTTGTGAAAATGGACACACAGATGAAAACGATCCATCATGCAGTGTTTAACAGTGAATGGAAACATCCTGCAAAGTTTTAAATGAACCTTTCATTCAAATTGATTAGATACACCGTTCTCAAATAATGTGATGAGAACTCTTCTTCCTCATATCTTCTGAATGGTATGGTCAAAGTCATAAGACTGGTCTCTCTTTGTATTCGGAGCAGCATTCAGAGTCGAATGGTATCCATTTTATTTTAATCCACGTTGGCCCTTTAACTTTGACATAAAATTCTGCAAATGCATTGGCGTGTACAAAACACGCCACTTTCTAACCTTTTCTAACCTTTCTAACCTTACATTATTTTTATTTCCATGCAGAGATCATACATTCATTTAAAGGTGTAGGAGGATGAAATAAGAGTCAGACCCAGTTCAGCACATGAGTGTGACTCTGCACTGCTTTAGCTCGCTGAGCAGACCCAGGACAGAGAACAGAAAGAGACAGACACAAAAGGAGAGATGAATATAAGAAACAGAACAAACAAAAGGGGAGAGACGACAGGCTCCCAGTGGAGGAGGAGCAGGGCCGGAGCAGGAGGAGCTGGTCGGCAAGAGTAGTGCTGGTTAGCGTGTGCTTACCTGTCCTTCAGTCGTCATCCTCGGCGAGCTCCGTCTCTTTGTGGACCACCACACGAGTGACAGACATGTCAGGGTGCTGCTCTTTGGCCTCCTTTATAGCCTGGGCCAACGCCTGAGCCCGCCCACAGTAAACCAACACAAACAAACAAAAGCAAATAAAAGATTAAAAAAAAAAATAAATAAATAAATAAAAATCAACACAAAAATTAACCAAAAACAAGAATAAAAAACACAAGCAACTGAACATAAAAGGATGATGGGAAACACGCATGCATGTAAACAAGTGACGCTGGGATCTGCGTGAACAGCTCTCAGTCTGAGAGGATGGCAAATGTCACATCGCCATGGTAACCTGTGTGCACGCTCCCGCCCAATCAGAAGCTGCGTGCATGTGTGCGTCATACGACACAGACGGACAGAAATACCTCACGGCTAAAACGAGCACCTGAGGATCATGAGCTGCAGTGTGTGACTGTCTCAACTTCACTTCTGCTCCTACAACATCATCGCCAGCGAGAGAACCAAACAGCAAGAAGAACGGAGATCAGCGAGTTTTCGGTCAGACTGTACGTGCATTCGGTCTTAAAGTGAAAGCATCCTGATAAACCTGCTGCTCTCGGTTTTGTTAACGTGAAGAATAAAAACATTCAGTGTACATTTCATTTATACAGTGAAGACTACGTAGTGCTTTTTTCTTCTACATAATACATTTCTCGCTGCTGCTGTTAAATAGATTCACTTTGTTACAGATTACAGTTGATTACAACAAACCCTGAGAAGACCGTGATGAAGGGAGCTCTAAATAATGAGATCAGACCAAAGAAACCTGCTATATTGTCCAAAAATAATCAGAGTCTGAAACATTCACAATGTCTAAAAATAGACTCAAGCTAAAATCAATGAGCTGAGTGTGCGTCTGGCTTTATATAAGTACACAGACGACAACTTGTGTGTGTGTGTATCTCACCTGATCGTGATCAATGTCAGAGTCTCCTGTGATGACAATGCGCTTCTCAATACGAGTTTCTGACAGCCCGCCCTTTAGTGTCTGTCAATCATTAAAGACACAGACATGATGTGAAGTGCACTCAACAGAGATACAGGACAACACTTCATTTGCAAGCTTTACTTTTGTTTTTAAGATTGTTGGTGTAGGTTTGCATTAAAATACTATTTCAATCTTTCTATATCAACATTTCATATTTCATTCCTTGCCATTTCCTTTTAATTATTTGTCAAATTTACCAGTAATTTCAAGTTTTCAAATTAAACTACACCTAAACCATTTTCAGTGTAAATAGGGTTTTGATTTGATGATGTTTTTTAAACTGGTCATACATTACACTCACTTCTGACATTTAAAATACACAGAAACCTCCTCAAGGAGAACAAAAACAAGTGAAGAAGTTTGTGCGTTCTGCATCTATAACCCTACTCTTACCTGTGAGTGTCAGCTAATATCCTACACCCTGAGCAGGATCATTCATCTCATAACTTCTCTTATCAGCTCAGGTGTCACAGCCAGCGGCGTGCGTGTGTGTGCGTTACCTTCGTGATGTGTGTGGTGGTGGTGGTGCAGAGCGATTCAGAGGTGATGGTTTGAGCTGTCATCAGCACGCCTGGCTCACCGTCTCCATTACCATCCAGCTGTCAATCACAGACAGAACAAACACAAACACTCTTAAGACTGACTCAACACAGCTGCGTGATTCTGCATTAATAACCACCACAGTTTTAGTCAATGTTGGTGAAGCAATGTCAAAACGATCAGCAGCTTGACAGGATTTGGTTTCAGAGCATTTCAAAGTTCTTTTGAAAAAGTAGTGAGCTAAACTACAAGATACTGACAAAACACCGCCGCATCAAAGCTCCATCATGAAGGAATGTGTTTCAGCAGAGAATATACACAAACATTTATATAACGAGTGAGAAATATCAGCATATGACTAATTAAATGCACTACTTTTATATTCCCATTATATAATCACATCTTATATTGCAATAATTTCACATTAAATCAAATCAATTTAGAAAAAGACATTTTGAATGCGTTTAATGGCATCAGTATCACTGATATAGACCTCACCTAATATTTAAACACTGACTAAAGCCATTCAACACAACAATATGATTGAGAGCTATCAATTTCCACTTTAGGCTTAAAATAACTTCTAATTTAAGTGAACTTGAAACAATCTTCACATAATCTCATAATTAATGTCATATTTGCGTGTTATGGCTGTTATTTGCTGCTGAATCAACCCACTCCAGGTCTTTCGGTCTCTATTAATGAACTGCTGAGTTGAATCTGGTGTGTTAGACGAGTGGGCTGCTCCAGCATAGTTTTGAAATCCATTTCAGAGACATGTTCTTAAACGTGACTCATATATAATTTATCACATGCATGTACAGTTACGGCCATTTTAACAGCCTTTTTGGGAACTTCAAGCCGTAACTGACCAGAACATTGTGTGCATGTAGTTTAACTCGTGCTTTGGTATGAAATACATTTTTGACAGCACTGATATATGATTACAGATCCTACGATTTCGTCACAGGATCACATGACCCCTCTCACCTGGGCGGCCTCGTACGTGATGGTCTTGGTTTCTGTGTGAACGATGGGAACCTCCTTAGTGGATATCTCCGTCTTCTGAGCAGCGAACGTGTCTGAGATTGTAACCATCTCGGTCTTCACAACAGGAGGCTACGGAGAGACAGAGGCCGTCAGTGTGTGATGCAGAGATGTGTGACGTGACCAACACACAGCCACTGCTACACAGCACAACACGGAGAGGCAGCTCATGCAGCTTTAAGGAAACACCACTACAAACTAGACGTCTTTGGTATAACGCATGCAGCCTACAACCCCGAAAAAGCCGAAACGTTTCCAAAACTGTGTGACGGTATGTTAGCGCAGTTTTGGTTCCTGTGATCTTTGGCAATGTTTACAGGACGAAACACACACGCAAAAGCACAAAAACATGGCACTGTGTGGATACGCCATAAGATGTCACTATATTGTGCTTTTATTTCTATCAATACTTAAGACGTGTGCTATTTATCTGTGCAATCAAATCATTTCAGTGGAATTACTGACGTTTTTGCTGCTCTCTCTCTATTAGCAGAGCAAAGAATCAATGTAAACGCTCTTATCATATAATTATGATATCAAGTACACGAGATAAAACATGCGCCACAAAGCCCCATGCAACACACAAGATAAAAGCCCCCGCATGCAGCAACTCAGATTATTATTTTTATTTATATATATATGTCTATTTGTGTGTGTGTGTGTGTGTGTGTGTGTGTAGCCAAGTAGGATGGAATATAAAATCAACTAAAAGGCGAGAAGATGGAATGACAAACATTAAGATGCTTTTTTGTGCTGTAATTGCTTCCTTTAAAACAGGCTAAAGAGGTTTCAGCCTTGTGCAGATAAAGCAGATCTTCATCCAGGAAGGAGAAAGGAATGGGAAACGGAAGAGGAGATGAGTGGCGGCGGAGGGGAAGCGTAGGCGGCCGTCTCAGCTCAGGATGTCAATTACCTCCGAACAACAAATAACCTGCGGCAGGTGATCCGTTTCCACGCAAGAGGCGCTGCCATTCACGATGAGAGGCTCCTCCTCCTCGGCGGCAGCTGTCTGAGGAGTAGGCGTGTCTTGGTCTTGGGGGGCGTGGCCATTGGGAGCTTCGTTCGGTGTCAGCAGCGGCTGGTCTGTGTGCTCTTCCTCTCGAGGCTGTGCTGCTTTCTCTTCGTCTGCCACAGGGCTGGGCTCAGCTGCTTCTGCCAATGGCTGTGACTCTATCACAGGGGGCGGGGCTTGTTGAGTATGCACCGCCTCCTGCTCTTCCTCGGGCTCTTCTTTGATCTGCTGGGCGGAGACGCTTGTGCTGGGTGGCTGAGCATGGTACTCAGCCTCCTCTTCGCTCTCGCTGTCCGATGATAAGCTTCTCTCCTCCTTGACCTCCGTCTCCACAGTAACTGATGCCTCAGGGGTGGGGCTTTTGGGTTTGGCTTTGACGACTTCCTCAATGACAACAGTCTCTTCCACGACCTCTACAACCTCTGGCTGGCCGTTGACTTCGGGTTTGACCTCAGTGCTCTACACCAGACAAGCGCACACACACACACACACACACGGGATGAAGAGAAAAGCAAAGAACATAAACCATGAACACAAAACAAAAACTTAAGGAAACAAGCTTCCTGCAGACCTTAGTCAAAGTCAATGTCACTGTAAAGTGAACAAAAACAAGGCTGTGAGGTCGAGATGTACAGTCTGTTCAACGAGCGCAGCTTTGTGGACCTTGAAAACACACTGAAATGTGTGATGCAGCAAAACTGTCTACGAGAATGAAAACTTGTCTGGCGCCTACAACAGAAGGAAACATTGCAGTGGTTCTTAACAGCAGAAAAGGTACCCACAATGGCAGTCTTTGCACTTGAGCACTTTTAGATTTTCTTGTATTTGGCCCAGTCTGTAAAACCAATGAACTACAGGGCTTCATTTTTAGCTTTTAAACCTTGCATTCTAGAATAAACTTCTTCGTGTCTGTTCAGTAATGCCTATACTGTAAGTTGTAACTGTTGTTCAAAATATACATACTTGTCTTTACATCAATAAAATGAGCAACACTTTGTTTTACCATCAAATAATTGGCAATATCTAATTTTTTATATTAAACTTCAGAAAGTTTCCAGTGATCTATTGCAGAATCTTGGCAAAAAGTCTTATTTCCAGAACATGAAGCCTTTAGGAATAAACTGAGGCTTGAGATGGATTTAGTTTGTACATTGGCGTTTTTAAGATCTTTTAAGGACCTCCTCTAAATTAAATGTGCTTTCTTGTAAGGACATTTAGATATTTTCTTAAAAACAAGACAGAACCACTGAGTAATCATCCGATTCAACACACTGTACATCCGTCGCTCACAGCACTGCTCTCATCTGTTTTGAATCAAACATGGCATCTCCTCCGACTGAGGTCCGTAAACACCACAACACGTACAATCAACAAGCAACATAACGAGAAAGAGACGATCATAAGCTGAGAGACGAATGAATGCATGGACAAACAGATGGATGATGATTCTGAGAAGAGGACTGGAATCATGATGTCTGCAATGGAAAAGCATGAGATGTGTGTGGTGTTAGGTGAGTGTTTGCTCAGGTGATGTTAGGTGTTCGGCCGAGCGAGGACGATAGACCACCTGGCTGGCGTCTCTGCTGTCCTTTCCGGGAAGGGGAGGGGTTTTCTGTGGAACCTGGAGGTAATCATAGACACAGTCACTCAAGCACACGCTCCTTCACGGGACGAGACCCGATCACAGGAGATGCATTAGAGACGTGATCTCAGTGATCAAATGAGCCCAGACAGCAGGGGTTAAGAGTTAACGGGTCAGAGGGTGGACGGGACAGCGGTCAGCAGTGATGCTGGTGAACAGAAACATCACAAACACACACAAAACAAGTCTCTCTCACACACACGACGGCAGAGATGGAAGTGATGTTCTAATCATGTTGTTACTGGATGTTTATGAGCGGTCTGGCAGTGAAACACCCCTCTAGCGCTGATCCTGTGTGTGATTCAGAAGAGCTCTGTACTGCTGCATGCATGTATAAATACAGCTGAAGCTCTCAAGTCTCAATCATATTGTGCATATTGTCACAATATAATCGTGTTTTAAATTTGATGCCTTTATTGTACATTTCATTACTTTTGTTCATTTCTGAACTGCTCTTTGATGGATAATTTAAATCTATGGACTACTGTTCATACGGTCATTTTAATAAAATACTATTTCTTTTGATCAATTTAATGCGTCCTTGCTGATAAAATTGTAAATACATTTATAATGTTACAAAAGATTTCCGTTTTAAATACAAGCTGTTCTTTTGAACATTCTATTCACCAAAGAATCCTATATATCAGTTTCCACAAAAACATTGTGCAGCCACTGTTTTCAACATTGATGATGATTCTTGAGCATCAAATCAGCATATTAGCACGCTTAGTTTCTTCAGCTTAGTTTACCAAACAAAGAAAAAGATTTAAAAACCTTAGAGACCAAACGTTTGAACAGTAGTGCACTATTTCTATGTGCTCACACAGTGTTTCTTCACACATCAGTGAGGGCTGGATCAATACCGACCGCTAGATCTGAGCATGAACTTGGTTTGCTTTAAAGAGGTGCCAGGGCCAGATGAAGAGACAGACAGAAGTGGTAAAGGCACCTCGGGCTGAGCTGAGGCTCGACTGGCCTCTGCTGGAGCAGCAGCAGTACTGCAGGAGCCAGCCAGCCCAGAGAAGCACGCCTTACTCAGAAAGAGAGAGGTGAGCTCCTCTTCCAGACTCTACATCACAACACATGAAACGAGCGGGTGCAAGGACAACGACAGACACAGAAACAGAAGAAACAAGAGAGAGAGAAACACAAAAGCACTTCAGTGATTCTACAGAGAGAGCAGAGGAACACACTCTACAGAAATATCAGTAAAGCATTTTAACAAGAACAGTGGGCATGTGTGCAAACAACAGTGTTTGTAACTCAGAAACAGTGTTCAACGGGTGAAGGCATCAAGAAACAGGTGCAAATAAAACGAAAAAAAAAATTCACTCACACACACAAACAAGCACACGTGCAAAAATGTGCAATGTAGTCTTTGGCAGGAGCTGATCATTTACATAAATGCTACATAAAAACAAATACAAATAAACAGGAGGAGCAAGTGCACAGCTGAAAGAGACAACGTGACTGCAACTGAGCAAACCTAAACAATGAGAGAAGCATTCTGATAGAAAACACAAAATAATGAGAAGTGAGGAAACCATAGGACAGAATGAGCATTCACAGAAAGCCAATCAAATTGAGAACTGCCCCGCCATTGGCCAGTGTAGAGGACAGGAGGGGTGTGTGTGAGACAGTTGGGATTATGGGTCATCTTCTTAAATCTACTTATAGTGTATTGTGACGTCAGAATGACAGGTGTTAGCCAGGCGTCTCAGAGGCTGTGAAGATGCTCGCTTTAGTCGACAGACTGCCATCTGAGCAGCCATTTCCTGTCACAACAGAGAGGAAAGAACGAACGGCCCAAAAGAGAGAAATCTGATTTTGTGCAAAAAAAAAAATAAAATAATGGTTTGTGCTTAAAAAAACAAAACAAATTATGTGATTAAGCTCAATGTATTTCTGGAAAACCCTACAGTCATCTGAATAAAGGCCTACTTCAAGCTTTCAGTGCAATGTTCTGATAAAATACTTTCAGAGCTAAGAACCAAAACAAACCGCTCACAATTCAAACATCTGTTATAAGATCAATATATATAACCTTATTATACTGCCACAAAAGCAGTCATAAGGGTCAAATTTTGTAAAATGTATACATCATCTAACAGCTGAATAAATAATATATCCACTGATGTGTGGTTTGTTAGGATAGAACGATATCTGTCTGAGATACAACTACTCAAAAATATGAAATCTGAGGGAGCAGAAAAATTTAAATATTGTGCAAAACACCTTCAAAGTTGTCCAAAATAAATTCATACTGCATATTGTATAATGCATATTACTAATCAATTACAAAATATCTTCATGGAACATCATCTTAATATCCTAGTGATTTTTGGCATAAAAGAAAACTGGATAATTTTGACCTATACAGTGTCTACAGATACACCAGTGCTGCTGTGCTCCAGGATCACAGACATGCATCAGCAGAATTTGTAAATGATGCATTGAGAAAAGCAAGTGAATCGTTGCACCCCTTATTCAATGGAATATTAGAAGACCCTTCTTTAGGCGATATTTTCCCAACTGTCCCACAGTGCAACAGAAAACACCCAGAGTAAACCAGCTTCTGAGCAGAGCAGAGCGAGAGGGGCATGCAGAGCGTCTGAGGAGGCGTCCGAATCCCGAGCAGAAGCACACGTACCCCTTGAGCCTGCAGGCGCAGGGAGGTGGCAGGGCTGCCCGTCAGGCGCTTGTCCCACTGACTGGGCCTGGGTTCGGGCGTAGCCTCCATAAAACTGCGCTTTAGCTCGCTAATGCTAGCCTGATGTTTCAACACATCCTCCTGGGTCTTATCCAAGTCCTTATCCGAGAGGCAGGCAGGGGAGGACAAAGGGACAACCAACAACCAGCACATTAGTCATGGAGAGAGCTGAACCATTTTAGAGTCGAACCTCACTGCTCGCCCTGACACACCCGGACGTAAAGCTCCGTTCACAGACCCAGCGGCTCCCTGACAGCACTGACTCACTTCTGACCCCAGAGTGGATCCAGGGATGTAAGTTTGTGTGAACTCATGATGGTAGGAAGCTCTTTCAACAACTAATGATGTGCAGCGTTATTGCTTTGGGTAGTAATTTGACAAAAGAAAATGAGGTTCTGAGGGACAGAAATACACACTGGTAGTAAAGGGAAAAGAAGGAACACCAATCTTTCCCTAGAGACCCTGGGATATCTTCCATGTGCTTGAGGAGTGATAGTGATAAGATCATGTCCACAGTGGACTAATTCTTCACGCCAATTTTTGCCTAAATTACGATTAAATTCTGTTTTGGATCCCCCAGGTCACAACGCCTGACCGATAAGGCCTTTTATTTACTTAGAGGACGCTGTTGGCCTACTTCTAATAAAAAGAAAGTAAGATATACAGATTTGTTCAGTGATATGTAATATATTTTATCTATTGGATTATTAAAACCTAAATATAAGGAGCTCTAAAATATTTGTAGAATTTCTGCACAGGAGAGCCCTGATGCGTGATGTTTTTGTTGAACTTCGTTCTTCAGTTCTAACGTGTGTAACATCTGTTCTTAATTAATCTGGCTAAACAAACGTTCATTTGGAGTTTGTTTTGGTCGTTTACAATAGTTTGCAACTGTAGACATTACAGAAAACATTCTAGGACACTAAAGCGCAAAAAGCATATGGTTGCTCAGGTATTTCAAACTTTAACAAAAAACTACTTCATTAGAGCATCTTCATATTCTGTTCATCCAGGTGTTCTTAACACAGCTGACAAAACACTGCACATCTTCTATAGAAAGATGCAGCTGTAGATGTTAAAAATGAGCTCAGTACTAAAACAGTACTATTCCCCAGACTGTGCATCTGTCCCTCGTTCACTCATTTTTAATGATATCCAGTAAAAGAAGCGGTCTAATTAGATCATCAAACCTGAAAAAGATCAGTCTGGTGAACCGGTGGGATTACGAGGGTCAGGTGAGAGGTCAGAGGTCAGCATCTGTGGGGAGCAGTGAGGCAGGACTTGTTTACACACTGACATCTGGAGTGAGACACTGCTTCAGAGCCAAGGACACACAACTGCTGTGAGACACCAGACACTACCGCTGAAGAGCATCCTGATGACAAGACACGCTCTCGTTTCAGTATAACACGTAGAGAAAACTAAATCATCAGTAGGATGACACTCTGTTTGCTTTTTATCAGGGCCTCTTTTTTGACTCATCATGTAAAGAATTAAATCACAAAACAACCTACTATTGGTGAGTGGTGACCGCGATCGCACACTTCAGCTGGCATTTAAGCCACATCCTGTCTGTCTCAGGGCTCATGAGCCGGGTGTCTTTGGCACTGACGGGGTCACCCCAAGATGAGTAAAATCCATTTAGTTGTAAATAATGTAAACAAATCACCACAACCAAAGCAGAAAGTCACCTGTCTTGTTAGGGAAATACTATTAGTGTTGTTATGAGAACCATTCCCACAAGCGTTAAAAACACCACATATCACACTCAGTTCACCCAAAGACATGCACCACTCTAACATGCACACACACACACACACACACAGAAGCATGCACACAAAGCCTGATGAAGAGTGAGAGGCAGCCCAGGACAGTAGCCAAAGCGGGGACACACGTCCACCATCCATTATGCTTTTGCTCTTTCTTTGTTTCTTTTTTCATTGATTACATACGACATACGAACCTCCAACATTAAATTGCTATGTCTGACATATATATTTTCCCCCTGCACTCTCAACTTGCTCTGTGGATTAAAAATGAGAACACATTTGAACACAAAAGGAAAAACACAGATGGTAATGAAGTGGAGTCAAATCTGATGAGGAGAAAATGTTGCATAATGGAAAAAGAAAGTCTGAGAGCAGCAGCGAAAATCCTTCTGATGTGCAATTTTCATTGCAAACGTCATTATTGGCATAGCAATGTTAGTGTTGAATTGAAAACATTCTTTAATTTAAGCCAACATCTTCCAGCTTTAATTTGATCTTCAATCTCAAATTCCTATTGTGCTCTCAGGCCTTCTGTAGGCTGATCCGGTTGGTTCATATGACAGTACTGATTTCCTGATCTGGATCAGGGTTCTGGGAAGTGACCAACAGGCAAATCAGCGTTTGATCAAAGTCATCAATCTAGCACTGCTTAGCCGGTCGTCAATCAGCAAGTTACTCCAGAGAGCTCATGTGATTTGAGCCACATTTGCAGGTGAAAAAGCACAAGACAACAGCAAAGAAAAACAATCAACCATCACCACAGCAAAGAAAGCCAAGATTCCACATCATCAAACAGCCATGATGCAAGACCCTAGCACTTTAAATTTGACAAAACAGTAAATTAAAAAAAATACAATGAATTACAACAGTTTGCATCTCAAACAAAAGAGAAAGACCTTTCTCTCAGGAGCGTCATCCGTCTGCTCATGCCGTCAGAGATAAAAGATGAAGGTTAGTTCAAAACATATCCTACAATATCTCTGGACTGTGTGTTAATTATATGAATATGTGATTGCAGGTGCATGCTGGGAAGGTTAGCAGACCTCAAAGGCCGTTTCAGAGGTGATGGATGTGACTGCGTCCGCGTTTGGCTTCTTCACGACCTCCACCTGTGGACTCTAATTGGTGGAATAATGGACAAAATAGTCTGAAAAGGTGAAATGGATGATGGGAATGCCTGAATTCCCATTCAAAGTGATAAGGAGCGAGCCCTGAGCTCTGGGACAGGCTGGTCTGAGTGACATGCTGCTTTTCTGTTTGAGACTCTTATAAAATACCTGAAGGACTATAATATACTCAGAGGGAAATCTATCCAAAATCCATATAAATCTGCTTTTAGAGCCTGATTAAAGGGGTCATATGATGCTATTTCCAGTTTACAAGCTGTTTGTGTGCATATATAAGATCAGTAAAATAGCAAAGACTAAAGTCTCATACCCAAAGAGATATTCTTTACAAAAAAGTAAAAGATTCGTCCATACCTTCCTATAACACTTAGTTTAAACGCCCCGCGTCTCTACATCACCGTGTGGGAAGATTTCATAACACTGGACAAATGGTCGCGAAAAGAAAGAAGGTGTAACTTTTATTCTCGCTGTAGAGGTGTTGTTATTGAGACGCTGTGTTTTTCTAAAATACAGTAGGAGGCTTAACGTTTGTGTCTCACGCTTGATGTATTCAGCCAATCACAATGCACTGGACAGCTAGCCAATCAGAACACACCGCGCTTTTCAAAACAATGAGCTCTGTGTTTCAGAAAGGACGGACGGAGAAGAGCAACAATAATAAACCGTGTACACACAATTATTTTTAGCATTGTCACATGACCCCTTTAAAGCTAGCTGAGTGGTTGGGGTCTAATAGCGGGTAATAAGTTTTTTTAGACAGGATGTGGACTATAAATAGAGTCCCACTGGAATGCTGCTGATTTGTACAGCTACAGGGACTAATGGCACTGGAGGGTGGAGCGGGAGAGAGGAGAGCTATAGAGGCAAACAGCGACGAAATGCACACAGTAGCGATTAGGAGGTAGGCAGACAGGGAGGAAGGAACAGGGAGGTCAGGGGTCAGTTTAGGCGGCAGGGTCACACTGCATTTCCTCCAGAGCGCTAGTCTCAGCCGCGACCTCCGCCGGCCTGAAGCGAGCCAATGTTTTGGGCTCCAGGTAGCACAGGGACAGGGCCAGAGGCAGCGCCAGCAGCAGAGACAGCGCCAGCGACTGGCAGGCGGAGAGGACGACGGCGAAGAGGAGCAGGAAGGAGGGCAGGAGGGACGGGGACGACAGGGGCAGGTGACGGTGCAGTCCGGCGGGCAGCAGCAGAGCGGCGCAGTCCTCCGGCAGACAGGGCAGACTGATGCAGCCGTCCTGGTCCAGCAGCCAGGGCAGGCGTAGAGCCCTGCAGAAGCGCAGCACGAACAGACCCAGCCAGGGCAGGGTGGAGAGGGGCTCTTCAGATGCACCCTCGCCGCCGCTGGAGTCTTCAGCCGGCCAGCTCACAGGCTCAGAGTCCTGCTCCAGGTGGAGGTCAGGCTCCAGGTGGAGGTCAGGCTCATCCTCAGAGATGTCGGACAGCATGTCCAGCTCAGAGATGGTGTCGAGGGTGGGCGGCAGGGAGGAAAGGGAGGAGGAGGATGGGGAGAATGGGAACATGAAGAGAGACTGCGTGGGTGCAAAGACAGAATGTAACGGAAGAGGAATGTGCATGGCATAGAGACATGGAGTGCGCGGGGAAAGAGAAGGGGAGAGAGAAACACAACATTAGTCAGTGAGCCGAGTCAAGGTCGGGGGGTGAGGGATGACACATTAGGAGAGACTCTGGTATTTAGGGGTGTGCTTGTGTGTGTGCGGGCAAGCGTTAGACAACATAAGCTGGCAGAGTGTTGGTGCAGAAGCTCAGGAGAAGAGAGGAGGGCGTTTTCACACTAGGCTGTGGAGTCCAATCGATCTCCCTGCGAATTCTTCAGGGGTCTTCTCAATGAGAGCCCGTTCACATTAAGGACTGAGCATTAAAAAATAGGGTCCACACCACAACTATAACGATAATTGCACAGAGAGAGAAACTATATTGTTGGAATCACTTTCAGTGCAATTTTTTTC
This sequence comes from Enteromius trimaculatus, assembly GCA_032361065.1. Lineage (NCBI taxonomy): Eukaryota > Metazoa > Chordata > Actinopteri > Cypriniformes > Cyprinidae > Enteromius > Enteromius trimaculatus. The sequence continues at coordinate 1,590,966 of JAUMHP010000076.1, forward strand.
TCCAGCTGATGGACGATAAAAACAGTGACACCCAATCAGAATCAATCCTGCTATACGAGCTGGAGAGTTTCAAGTGGCAGAGGCGGGTGTGCTTAGAATTCACAGAAGATAACGTTTGCTGGTGTGGACAATGATATCATTATCTTTATCGTTATCATTCTCGTTGTGAATGGGTCTTCAAAGTGTTTGAGGTATAACTATCTGAGTGGAAGTAAACAACTACTGACAGTCTGTATGCTACGCATCTCAGCATTTAATCATTAGGCACATTATGCTTCATTTCTGAGGCCACAAGCTGTCATAATTTTACTTTTGGTTGGGAACCACATTAGTTTTTTTTGAACCGATGATGGAGTAAAAGTGAACTCTGGTTCAAGACCAAGTGTGAAAAAGCCCTGAGAGAAACACAGAGGCATCTGTCTAGATTCCAGTGTCTTAAATGAGAGTAACTCAATCAGGAGCTCTTCAGTGGGCTGGACCTACATCATATCTAACGAACAGGCCGGGGACAAGCAGAGAGGTGGAATGTTGGTTGCTGCGGAAACAGCTAATAACAGCCTAGATAACGCTGTTACTGTCACAAAGCTGGTTTGTGTGCGTTTGAGGGCATTACACAGACAGGACAAAGTTCTCAAAGCACTAACATCCTCCATTGGCTTGCGTGTGGGGCGTCTGTGAAAGACCCTCTTCATGTGAGAGCTGTAGGTCACAGCAAGAATGCCAGCGCTCCTTCAGGGCTCACGGACGCTGTGAATACATGCCATTGACGGACAGGGAAATGTCACGTCGGGGTGGCAGACCGACTCGAGGCGTACGGGTCAGCTGGAGATGGAGGTTTCTCCGGGTAATGCTTAAGAAGAGCCGTGTATGTGTGCGTTTCCAAACAGAGGACGGCCCCAGTGTATTACAAAACATTTCGGCAGCATGATTCTAGGGATAGCTCGGGTTATTTCAACAAATCAAAGCAGAATACAAACACAAAAAGGGCAATAAAACACCAAATAAATATATTTTCATTAAACACCTTAAGAGGAAAAACTTGTGATATGAGTGAGAAGGCATCTGTTCGTTTAACATCTGAACAGGCTAATAGCTAGTTATTGTTCCAGAGCACTTCCTATAGAGCTGAGGACTGTGATGAAGAAGATGAAGAGAGTCTTTCTCACCTTAGAGTCGGAATTGAGCTCCAGAGACGGGCCATTCTCTCCAGCTCCTGCAGCTTGACTGTAATCACTCACGTTCACCACAGGAGCTGCCGCGCGCGCACACACACACACACACAGAGAAAACACACCGTTAGTCAGTAGTCCACTTATTCAAGTCTGAAACCACTTTACAAATCTGAGACTTTTTCTATTTATAACTTGGAATTTCCAGAAGATTAAATAAATTTATGTAAATAAGACACTCTTAAATTCATATTTATTTTTCAATGTTTCCCTTAAACTGTTATGTTGGTAAATTCTTTCATGAACAAAGTTTGAATAGAAATGACAAAAGAAACATGCAGTGATATGAAAAGCCTATTTGACTATTTGACTATGACTATGACTATTTTTCATTAAATTAGTTTTTTTTTTTTTTTTTTAATCATTAATGTTTATTAAAAATCATCATAAGCACCTCAGCTGAAACAGGATGGCATACATTTTGTACTAAAAAACTTTTATAATTACTTTTCATCTCTATTAGAAGAAAACAAACATAGCCCTTGGTATCTATTTAATACAGTGACTAAATGAACGAAACATAAAGCATCAACAGGTACTGACTTGCCACAAGACCACAGCAGTAATGACTTTATGCAATATTTTACTTCCAAAATTTATATTATTAGAAATAAAACCGAAATTTTGGAGCCGTCAGCTACAGAATCGCATCAGATGTAGATCCGCTGAGGAAAAATTCCACTCGTTCTCTACCATAGGAGAGGAAGAACTGTATAAACTTGTTACGTCATCTAAACCAACTAAAAACTATTAAAACTATTAAACTTCTGCTTCCAGAAGTCATAGATCCTTCTTTGTCTATTATTAACTCATCATTGTCATTAGGATATGTCCAGTGGCGATTCTACATTGAATTACTGCCTAGGCCAGACCCCCTCTTCTGTAAGACTGCATTTTTCCATCTTAAGAACATATCTAAATTGAGTCCTATGCTCTCAACCTCAAATGCAGAAATGTTAATTCATGCGTTTATGACCTCGAGGTTAGATTATTGTAATGCT
>JAUMHP010000076.1:1593295-1608424 GCA_032361065.1 Enteromius trimaculatus
GTTTTTGTTCAAAGGTCTTTACGTTTCAAATCTTAAGTTTGTATTTTTATGAATGTTATTTATCAGAACTTTAATATCTTTTGATGTTCCTCTGTTCTGTTGTGACAATAAACAAGTTTCTTTTTAAAATGCAGTATTATAATGTGTTAGTTAACAGTCATAAATAACTACAAATAACTAATGTTTTTTCGGATTTTAAAACTAACAAATATTTGTATCGGTATCGGCCTTCAAAATCCTTTATCAGTCTGGCTATACATTTTAACAGGTGTGTTATATGAATATCTACAGGGAGCCTACTTTCTGTCTTCTGGAAATTAAGAAATATCATCATGGTGTAAGTGTTGTCCCTACAGTCCAGCCCTAAGTATACAACTGAGAAATCTCAACAGAACACCCTTCCTCCAGCTCCGCTGAACATCTCAAGAGTGTGTGAGTTAGCGCTTGCTTTGAACTTGGTTTCCACCAGCAGATGTGCTGTAAAGCTGCAGGGTGGAGGCAGTGATTATGATGTCTGTTCAGTCCATCAGCTCAGGCTCTTCATCATTCAGTCAGCCATGAAGGCTGAAACGAGCCCAATACTGAAAGACGATGACTTTACACGGACATCAGTAAACTAATTATTTACCTTGTTCGAACAATATTATGGTTAAGGGGTTTACATGACCTGCATTTAGAATATTCCTTTCATGTTCCTGTTTTACATGTTATAGTTCATATCTGGATTAACGTCACCCGTCATTACACCCGTCTTTGTTATGATGTCATACATAGTTTTAGGGGTTTCATTTTTAATTTTTACGAATTTTGCTTCAGGTGCAGTAAATTATTTGTCATGCTGTACGAGCAAACAGACGATGGTGTTGTGGAAGACATCAACTCATCGTTAGCGATGTGCTCAAATGACAAATCTTAGCCAAAATCTAAAAATTCTGTAATTTTAATTACTTTAGTACATCAAGATAAACTAAAAAGAGATGCATGAACAACTACATGAAACAAAACTAGTTTTTATTATTTTAAACTTTTTTATTTTCCCAGTTAACATTGATTTCATTTCATCTTTTATGGTTTTACTATAATAACCCTGCTTATCACACATGCAGGCTGTTTTCCAGTAAGATCTTTAGTCCGTGATTAGGTCATGATCAAACATTAATCTCTTCAATGAATGCTGCTTTGTTATTGAATCTAAAGCAGTGGTTCCTGATGATATTTATGACATTTTCCTTATTAAAGTTTGACTAAAAACGCATCTCCGTTCCCTCATGCACTGGTAATAGTTGCTCTAAAGCTGGTGGGATTGTAAGTTGAACACAAATTCAGCTACGAATGAGGCCGCAATGGTTCAGAAGCCAGACATATACTCTGGATGCTCCCTGTGATGCTCTGTTGGCTCGGTGGAAGGAAATGAGGTGAATATAATCCATGAGCTCACTCACTACACAGATACACACGGCAGAACGATGCAGTAAACTCTGGTTCAGGTCACTGTGCTGTGTGCTGACTCGGGGTCAGAGGTCAGCACGCAGCACAGCTACATCAACCTCATTCTTTCAGTGAGAGTCTCTGGAAACGAGGACACAGCTGCCATTTTTATAGACGTGTCCTTCAGAAGGAGAGCTGCTCTTGAGCGTTTCCCCTCTCTCTCTCAGTCTGTCCTGATTTTCTATTTTCAGCTCTCCTCCAGACGCTCTACAGACGCAGAGACTGAGTCATAACAGCAGATAAGACGCCTGATTCACCTGTGTGTGTGTCACATACACAGCACCTGACTGAATGTTAAACAATGGCACACTTCAGAGCGAACAGGAAGTGTTCAGCACACACTCACTCATTAAAGCACAGTCCAGAGCTATAAAAACAGATATTAAGCCTGTAAAGATACTGAAGAGTTTCGAGTTTTACCTTCATCTTGAGCTTCACGTGTCTTTCTGGTGTCAGATCTGGACTGATTTTGATCAAGTAAGCGTCAGAATAACTTTGGTCATATCTCCAGATGAACTCGTGCCGAAGCAGCTCAGCTTTACTTGATCCTCCATCAATCAGTTTCTAGAGCAATCAGGATCTTTTGAGGAGCTTTATTTCACTGTTCTTCACAAGCCTCCAAAACATCTCACATCTTCTGAGGAGCCTATATTTCTTCAGCTGCATATTTTTGGATCCTTTACATCTCATCTTACTGAGACGTATTACTGGAGATACAGTGACTGCTGATCTTTAGATGATTTTATGTCAGTTTCTGCTCTACTGGTATAAAGATCTCAGTGATGTACATCACAAGCAGAAGCATTTTATTATATCAATATCAGCATCTGCACTAAATTACACATTTTTGCTCAGTTTGGGCTTCTAAACCAAAACCAAAGTCAAACAGCCTGATGCATCAAATATGATACACATACGTGATTGTGGAAATGAAGATCAGAACGGTGACCGCAGAGTTTTGTGAATGATTGTGTTGGAGGAATGTGCTGTCACTCCACCCTGTGCTGTGTGCGTCACTGCAGCGCTCTGATAATTACAGAGCCAGAGACTCTGTCAGACTGTCACTTACTCAAACCCACCCCGACCTGCACATGAAGAGAAAGAGACAGCACGTACTGCGGGTCTGACGCTTGATCTCCTTGGTAGGGTCCAGCCAGCACTGCAACACAGAAACACAGAGTCAGTCAAACACAGAGCTTGCGATGTGGTCCGTCTCATTCACCTCAACCTGACTGACTGGAGATTCAGATTTGATTTATTTAGTCTTAGTTGCTGTTTGCGTTATTATACTATATTGTGTACTTTGTTCTGTATGGTGTGGTGATTCCCTCAAAAATCTCAGTTAATAAATAAAAATTAATACAATTTTCATACATATAACTGAAGTGAACTATGCATTCCATGATGCAGAATAATCCCAGAATACAGTAATAAAAATACCAATTTACTGTCAAAAGTGGGATACTAAATTCTATATAAAAGTCAATGAATGGTACAAGAAAAGACATGAAATGGTTCTTTTAAATTTTTTTAATAAATACAAATTATTCTAGTCACACTTTAGAGTTTAAGGTTTAGTTCTCACCGTTAACTAACAATTAACTAAGAACTAACTATACTTATACTCCTAATTACTGCTTAATAATTCTTAGTGAAGTAGTAATATGTGCTTAAGTATTAATAAACAGCCCAGTAATATTCATGCTAATAACCAGCTAGTTATTAAAGGATTTAAAGTGAGAGGGGTAAATAAAAAACTATATATTATATTGTGTTTAAATGTTCTACAGTCTATTATTTAATACTTTTTATGTTATGTTAAATGTATTAAAAGTAAAAATTACAGAAAAAAGCACAACTTTAATTTTTCAAATGGGAAAGTAATTAAATTACAGTAAATACATATTTAGTAACTAGATACACCCAACACTAGTCGTAAAACACTTCGTTAACAAAGACTACATTTCATTTGTCCAATTTTAATTAAATTCTTAATCTTATTCATTTGTTTGCCAATACTTTTGGTAATAAATCTCTATTAAATCATAAAAAACATGAAAAAACACAAACAAACATCTGCAGATTTTTTCATAGGGCGCTACTAAAGTGACTCAAAGACGTGTCTGACACATATGGCCTCAATCAGCTGCACTGAACGATCAATAGCAGAATCCACTCACAGAACTAGAAAAACAACATGCCCGGCCAATCCCATGATGCACCTCTAAAGTAAACGTACACTCTTATCACCGACTTCACGCTTCACCAGCAACAGCGATACAGGACTGATGTGAGTGATCACGCTGTGTCTTGGGTCTGATCGCAGCACATCAGTATCTGTGTGTGACCATCTCACAGGATACACAATTAAACAACCATTTAAACATCATTTCAATTCAGGACGTTGTTACGCCAGCAGTCAGGTGTGTTTCCGGAGCTCAAGCAGATGCTCAGTTACTCTCTCAGCTCATGCACTGAACATGAACACCAACACATGATACAGAGTGTGTGTGTGTGTGTGTGTGTGTGAGTGAACTCACCCTCTGCTCAGTGTTGTCTTTGAAGCTCAGGCCAAAGTAATCCTTCTCCAACAGATTCAGGTGATCACTGACTTGAAAAAACAGGCACTGGCCTTTCGCCCGTTTCTAAAGAGACAGAGATGAACACCGTTTACAGTGAAGTACACACTTTGTTACTAATTTACTATAATAGTTATAATAGCTCATGTCATTCTGAATCTGTAAGTGAATGGTGTCCAAAACAAACAAAACGTTCACTGTATGGACAAGATAACAAACAGACTATTTTGTTTTGTTAACTTCTATGGAAGACAGACTATAATGGTGATTAAATGAGGACAGAGGTGTGATTTTTGTCTGGTATGTAAAGTATTTCTGGAGCGGGTCTAGATGGTGACTGCGTGGAGCGACACACACAGACGCCGGGTCATAATGGGCCTATTGGAGACGCCGGACACCAGCAGACAGCGAGCTGAAGCGGTCAGCGTGAGTGTGTGTGACTTCTGAGGAATGAGAGGCTGGTTCCAGCTTCCTCAGACACCAGGAGCTTCCAGCATTAGTCACTGAGGAACATCTGAAGACAGAGAACAGTGCTGTATTCATCAGAGATCCCTGATGTTCAAGTGCTTATGCACAGTTTATAATCAGTCAAGGTTTTGAGTAGTTGTCTAACTCCCCATGATGCTTTGCACACATTATCAACCCCAAAAGCTCAAACAAGTCTTTTTGCATCCATATTAAATTTTCTGCTATATTAGACTTTATATGACCCTGGGCAACAAAACCAGTCAATTTTTTACATTTGATTTACATACATATTATATATAATCTGAAAGCTGAATAAATCTTTCCATTGATGCATGGCTTGTTGGGATAGCTCTATATCAGCCGAATATTGTCCTATTTGAAAATCTGGAATCTGAGAGTGCAAAAAGATCTAAATATCTCAGTTACCCTTAACGATGTCCATGAAGTCCTTAGCAATGCGTAATACTGTACTTAACATCCTAACCATTTTTGTCATAAAGAAAAGTCTGACCCTTAAATTGTAAATGTTTTGTCTATCGCTACAAAACCCCTGTGCTGCTTATGACTCATTTTGTGCTCCAGGCTCACATATTACTTACAGGTAACACTTTATTTCTATAGTCCACTTCAGACATTCTACATCAGTCACTAGAGTATTAGCAGACTGTGTGATTAATGTCCTCTAACATTTTATTTTGATGAATCCACAACATACTTTACAAGTATGTCAACTTACTTTACTAACCCTAAACCTACCCTAACTAGTTGTAGACATGTAGTTGAGAATGAATGAGAACTAGTTGACATGTAGTCACAGAGTTGTAAGAAGAATGTCTAAATGGACTATACTATTTTGTGAATGAAAACCGCTCTGGAAATTAATAAATATGTCAAAGCACTTTGTGTACACTTCTCTGGTTTAGAAGCATTCCAGTAACACTGGAAATCACAACAAAGATGTGCATTTAGGGAGAAAAAAAGAGATTTCTTTTTACTGAAGAACAGAACTGGTCTGTTAGAACAGAAATAAATGAAGCCAAAACAACTGCTTCTGATAAGGTCACATTTTAATACCAAGTATTAAAGCATTATTTTTCTGACAGATAAAGTTTAAGCAGGAAATGTTCATCTTAATCAGTCAAATTGGCATAAGGATGATTTTTAGTGTGATGCTATTCTTTTAAATTTTGTGTCAACTTGTGTCAAGTTGTACGGTAAACATGATTAAAAAACATTCTTTCAAGTTCACGTGTCTAGCTCTCACTTAACTCCCTGCTGTCACACATTTCTTTTCATGGAATAAATTAGGAGTGGCTGACAACAACATCTGATGCTGCATCCGTGCCAGGTGTCAGTTTAAGTCTCGTATCAACTACACACATAAACAAAAACAGAGAGTTTTAATCTGTCCGGTTATGACACGACCGTAAGCTGCTGTTATGGGTGAAATTACAAAACTAATCCCAGCGTTCACTCACAGCAGATTTACTGATGAGAGATCAGACTTTACGCTCTGTAAACGCTACAGATGCCGCTTCAACACACACAAACACACACAGCTAATGGACTTCAGCCTGCAGTGGCTGCTCCTGCCCTGGAGAAGTGCATTAGGTGAACCGACACTACTATAATCACACACAGCACAGCTCTCTGATGATAACGTGTCGCCGGTCACAGAAAGCCGAACCTAAGCCTGCATCTATGACATCAGCACAACAATCCAAACCAGAAGCATCACTTGTGTTGCTCAACACACACGCACGGAGAGCATGAACATCAGATGATCCTGATCCAGAGTAAAGCAAGTGGCTGATTATTTCACCACAGTAAAGTGCTTCTAGCCGTTAAGCAGTGACAGCTAGGATGATGAAAATATATGGACAAACATGGAAATAAAGTGCAGGAGACGTGCAATATTAAAAGAAGTTAATAAAAGCATAATAATTTGCTCCTAGGAAGAATTCAAATTCAATTTGGAAGCACATCCACAGAAGAGCTACTTCTGTCTGAAGTGAATGTGAACAGTGCAATCCAATCCAGTGATGACAGAGATGTTCCACAAAGATCCTGAAGATCCGATTCAAGAAAAAAAATCTGGAGAAGCAAGCTGATCAGCTTCAGACCAGTGAGTGTTCATCTGGAAACAGTAGTACAGTTATTATAATGTTTACTTGATAAAAATCTGTCAAGATTTGACAGCAAAAAGACACCGAAGCAGCAGATGAAGCTCGTTTGTACAATTACACTAAAAGGGCTTTTAATGAGGGGGAAAAAATATATCAATTGTACAACAAAAGGAGTGGAGTAGTTTTGATGACGCTAAAAAGAAAAAAAAATCTGCTGCATTTCAAATATGATACAGTAGGCTTTATAGGCTTAAGAGATAAACGGTCAGGTGCTCAGGTCTTAGAGAGGAGCTGTATGTGCTGCTGTTACTCATGTACAGAAGTGAGGGATGCATTGGACTATTACGAGCTAATGCCTAGCGGCTATGAGATCACATGCTCAGGCATACATGAACGAGCAGAAAAGACTAGATCTACAAGAAAGAAAAGAAACTAAAGGATCATAAAGACTACATGAATGAATGACAGCCAGAGCCTGAAAGAACGTGATGAAAGAAAAGAGATGAATGAGAACAAAAGAAGGAACTCTAACTGCAGACTCAATAACAGAATGAATAAATTCATTGTAAAGTGGGATGTTTGCGCAGGGTTTAGACGAGATCGGCGAGAGAGAGACTGTGAATGAACGTCCTGGAGCATTAGCGTCAAACACAGCTGAGGCCTCAGAGAGCCCACCTCTTTGTGACGGCCATGTTACTCAATAGAAAGCAAAGAAACAGGCATCCACAAACACACTGAGCGGCAGGATCTCTGCATTTAAAGCATTAAAAACGTGTCTCCTGCTGTTATTTAGGTCACTGTGCTCTGATTGGCTGAAAGCTCCTGTCAATCGTCTATTTGCTCTCCAGAGAGACATGAATCACAAATACGGTGCGGCAGCGCTCTTAACATCCATGTGGGGTCATTGAGCAGTCCTGAGAGGCCTCATTGTCCCCTCCGTCCCCATAAAGCGTCACGTCTGGAATGCTTTGTGTGAAGCTGCGGCTTATGCGTCCGGGTGACCCGGAGACAGTGGCGCTCATCTCTGAGCAAACATGCCACCGTCTCATGCATGAATACACCAGGACAATGGCGCTTAGCGATGCCTCAGCACTTTCCGGTGACGGGACAAAGCCGAAGCTGTTCAGAGCTCACAGAGCAGCCTGAAATGAGCCCCCCCAATCATCCATCACATCCCAACACTCACCTGCACTGGGTTCTCCAGGTTCTCCTCTTCCTCAGATTTACTGAGACAGCCTTCACACGGATGCCTAACAACTGCTTTATATACCATTCAAGACAAACAGATGTCATTTTCTAATATCTTCAAATCACTTCAAAGCGTTTATTAAACTATGCAATGATAAAACAATTTAAAAACCTATCATGCTCGTGGGTATCAGTGTTCTGTGAAGACATCTGGCACTGGAAGGTTTTCATTTACAGCGGGTTTTTAAAGCGTTGAATGTTGTGGCCAGATCACAGACATTTAGATGAGTATCAATCAGAAGTCAGGATAGTAGATTAGTGCAGCAAAAATTATTATAAATTTATATATGATTTTCTCTGTCTTCTGTTGAGTAACAATAATGCCACAGACAATATCTAGCCCATCCACTGAAGGGTCCATTTATCCACAAGAAACAGATGAGGATGGTTCTGGTGACCCCGTACGACACAGAGCGACCACATTTACACTGCTGACTGACACAGCTATAATGAGTCGTGCTGCTGATCTCACCTGCGCTGATTACCAGACAACACACACACACACACACACACACACATATATCTAGACAGCAAGCTTATTAACACCCTAAATGATCATAAAATCAATAGCAGTGAAACACAGAGACAGGGATAGAGCTTCAAACTGAAAGACAGACAGATGCATGAATGTGTCTTACCTCCACCTCACAGGAGAACTGGCTGCCATCCAGAAGGGTCACGTGACACACCACCATCTTCATCTTCTTGTTGAGTTTGAGCGTTGACACCACACTTGTCTCCTGCTGGATCACTTGCTCTTCCTCTTTCTCCTCTTCCTCTTTCTTCTCCTCCTTCTCCTCACTTTCCTTCAACTCCGATTCGTCCGCTTTCTCCTCTCTCACAGGCTGCACACACACACACACACACACACACTCTTTAGGTTAATACACACGCGTACACGCTCTGGGGTTTTCCAGTGGAGCGGATGGCTGCTGGATGAAGTCACTGGGTGGATGCTGAAGGAACGGACAGATGACTGATGGGTTTTGGCTGAAGCGTGTGGCGTAAGGAAGCATTTATTCTGACGATGCATGAGCACGTCTGGAGTCCGTCATGTTCAGCATCTGATCTGAATTACAATCACATGCAGGTTCTTCTGAAGTGATGATGCCAGAACGATCTGCAGTGAACCCAGAAGCTGCTGCAGGAGCTGAACCAGCAGATATGCAGACAAGCCCCAGTCTCAGCTCTGAGGCAGTGTCGTGAAGACGTGATCCTGGAATTGCTAACTTCAACAACACCTTGGATAATCAATGCTATTTTTAAACGCTAAATTCTGAGACAAAAATATTTTACTACTGCACTTCTGACTACTTCATTAAAAGTACATTGATAATTTTATCTATGACTGTATTTCATCTGCAGGTATTAAACCCTTTCATTTTAATTTTGGCAGAACACTTCCGGAAAACATCTAAAGGGAACACAAAATCCCATCACACTCAAAGTCAGGCATTACCATGTGAGGAGCTGCAAGTGTTTTTCTTTTTTAATAAAATTGATAGAAAGTCTAAATTAATAAAAAAAATATATATTTGGTTTAAAAATATAAAACATATTTTTAAAACTAATTTTAAAACTACAATTATACCAGAGTAAAAGATTAAAATAAATGAACGAGAATAAATAAAGACTAAATCTAAATGTGAAAAACACTGCACTCCATCTAGCATTGTGAAATTAATTTATTTGCATGTGATTAGTAATAAATCTCCATCCCCTGTTTTCAGATGGAGCGGCTGTTGTAGTTCACTGACAAGCTATGCAGTTAGCATACATAATCACAGACTAGAGGTGTGCCAAAAAATCCATTCACAGAAAAATCTAGATTTGCAACAATTCAGAATCAATCTGAAATGTCCAAGAATCGATTTAATAAATAAATAAAATCAGCTGGCTGTTCGCCTCCATTTTCGTAACTAGCCTACTGGTCTGTACTGATGCCACCACGCAGCTGGTTTTTGAATATAAGCGTGCGCGGCAAATCACTAAAACAAAGAGGAAGCAAATATGGACGAGAGGGAGATCCAATCAGCCCCGTCTTCACTGAAAGCTAAAGTTCGGCGTCATATCAGTTTTTACCGAAGGCCTGGAAGCACTGCGCTGGACAGGACACACACAGTGTGCAAGCTCTGCAAAACGAAGACCAAGTACTTCGGCATATTACTCCTATTACTAGGCATCACCCGGAGCTCAGCGACACGGAGCAGAGTCAGCCACCAGCTGCAGACCAACGCACACTGCAGTGCTTCACGAACCTCCCTGCCAACTCCCAGAGAGCAACAAAAATAACTCCGTCTATCCCTGAGAATTTAACTTCATAAATGTGAAAGACACTTTAATGTCTCCGCTTGTCATTCTGTATAGCACAGCAGATGAGGGTAGATCATGATCAGAAACCCGATTAGAGATCATTATGAATTGAATTGAATCATTTTGAATCGAAAATCTTTTTGAATTGAAAATCGATTTTGAATCGAATCGTGGCCTCAAGAATCGGAATCGAATTGAATCGTGGGATGGTAAAAGATTCCCACCCCTATCACAGACGGATCGCATGGGATGGTGATGCATGACACTGACTGTGTATTATATGCCGCTCCATCTGAAAACAGGTGATTGAGATTCATTACTAATTAAAGACCCAGTTTTACTGACGAGATTATCACGTGCAATATATCGTGCAGCCATATTTGATTTAGTCAAATGAGTTCAAGCTAACTGCTCACATACTGCCGTTAAACAGACTGGGGCCAGCAAGATATTTAATGTTTCCGAAAGACCAAGAGCAGAATAGACAACTCCAAAAAGATGTTGTCTGTGTGAATATATGTTAATCAAAAAGATCAAAGCTGTATTTTCAGCACTGTTTCTCCACTCTTTGGTGTCACATGATCATTCAGAAATCATTATAATATGACGATCTGCTGCTCAAGAAACATTTCTGATTATTATCAGTTTTGGAAACAGTTTGTGGAAAGTGTCAAAAGAACATCATTTATCAGAAAAATAAATCTTTTGACATTATAAATGTCTTTCCTGCCACTTTTAATTCATTTAATGCAACCTTGATGAACAAAAGTGTTGACTTGTTTCAAAAAAACAAATGTGATTTGCTCCTAGTCTCACCTGTGTATCAGCACTGCCGATAGACTTCTCCTCGTCTTTCTCCTTCTCCTCCGGCTGAACCTCCTCCGCTCTGCTCTCCTCTTTCTCCTCCTTCACCTCCTCTGTCTGCTCAGCGCCTCCTCCGTCCTCCTCCTGCTGCTCTTTCGGCTGGCTCGTCTCCTCCGGCTCCTCCTTCACAGCCTCCACGCTCTCCTGCTTGGGCGGCGCTGTGCTCTCGCCGGGCTTGTCTTGGCTCAGTGACTTCTGTCGTTTAAGCCATGGAGGCAGGAAGCGGGAGATGCCCTTGTCTTTCTTCTGGCCTCCGGCGGCAGGAGGACTGCTGGGCTCCGGAGACGCAGGCGCTTCCTGATCAGTCCTGGCCTCGGCGCTCTGACTCTCCTCCTGCTCAGGAGGAAACACGCACAAGTTCTCACTCTGATGAACCCATATCAAGTCCTAAATCCAAGAGGCCGTCTATGCTGTTCTCTGAAGATGTGAGAAAGTTTTACATTTACAATAGGCCCTGATATTAAGAAGTCTCAGCTTTCAAATTCTGTCAGTTTTGTTATGAAATACATGTGATAAATGCGGTTCTGTTGTTCTTTAGTGAGGAGTGAACGATCGCTGTAGCCTATCAGTTTCTCTTCACAAAATGAACATCAGAAAAACAAACTTACTGAAATCAATCACATCTCATGACAGGAAAATGTCCATAAACTTATAGTCAGCTAAAAAAGTCCAGGTGATGCACCTTTGTCTTTGTTTGTTTGTTTTTGTTTCAGTAAATTGAATGTTTACTCATCAAAACTTTGCCATGGCTAAAAAAAACAGTCCTACTCACAAACACAAAACAATTATTAACATGCAGTGAAGACAGACTAAGGCAGTCAGGGACCTGGAACTCAAATCAAATCATAAGCTTGAGAACTGAATCCAAATAAAATAGTGAGATTTTTCCTCTAATGCAGTTTTTCTTTCTTTCTGTCGAGAGCTGTACCTGTGGTGGGTCGGCGCTGGCCGAGGCGGTGCTGTCAGCGGGTTTGTCAGGCTGCTCGGTCTGCTGCTGGACCTCAGGAACCTTCTCCGGTTCCTTCTTGACGTCTGTCTCTGATCCCACCTCTGTCGTCATCACGCCCGGCACACTAACAGACACACAACAACACACCAATCTGTTCATCATCATCTCAGATAAACCTCAGAGCACCTTTCCACGCTCACAGCGAGCAAAAGAACCGTTTTCCAGCTGCTGCTTTTCACATACTGCTAATAAAAAGCCAAATGCCTCATTCTTTTCATATAGCACTTTGTGTTACAGCACTGACTTAATAAAACAAGGGACTCATGAACAAAACAAAACAAAAACATTTCTGGAACATTTAGCTAACACCACAGTATTAAGGGGATGGAAAGTTTTGAACGTGGTAATCATTTTTCAAAAAATGTAACTAATTTAACTAAGATAATGTCTTTCATGTCAAATTCTTATTCAGGTCAGCATCAAATAAACAATAACATGCACTTTGTATGATCCCCCTTTGGGGGGGAGATTAATTATCTTCAAGGAGAATGTATACAGGCCTACATACCCAGACTTCCCAGACTTTTGAATGACTGTGTCCAGAATGAAGCAGCAACACTTTATAACAAGGAAGGATACATTTGTACAATACCACTGTGTTTTTTCTATTGAATATTGAGCAGGGCCCTATGCTCTCCACAGTACAGAAAACACCAATGGAATCCAGAAGGGAATTTACAATACAGCATGGAATGTCTGAGTTTGGCACTAGTGTCTGTAAATATATTAAAGCTCATAAACACTACTGCATATGAAGTCCAGCTGTCCTCAGAGCTGCAGCTTCATACAGGCCTACTATAACTAACACATAAGGGCACAAATATTACCATTTACAGTACAATATACTATCAAAGTATAAAGAATATTAAAAATATACTTAATAAATATCTGTTTTAACAAGGACTTTGAAGAAGAGGACTTACTGTAAAAGTGTTAAACTGCTAGTTTTCTGAAATCAATGGAAGAGATTAGATGTTGACTACTTCATTTACGTGCATCGTTATATGGAATATAGAAAAATTAAAATGAAAAACGCAGAACTTGGGAAAAACAACATTTCAAATTCTGGAAAATAAAATGGATTTGGTTTGATTTAACCATTAGAATTGAATCCAGAAAAGAAATATCCAAATATCCATCAAAATATTATCCATTTATGAGCACTGAGAAAAAAAAGTAGTTACATGTGTGTGTGAAATTCTATTTCATTTAAAATAAATAATAATAATAATAATAATAATAATATATCTATATCTATCATCAGGTGGGGGAGTCTGAGACTGCAAGTGAAGAATGAAAAGCATCAAAACACTCTTTCATGTTGAATGAAGTCTGCCATCAAACCCCACCATGAGCAAACACACCGTACTGACTGAGTGTGTGTGTGTGTGTGTGTGAGCTCCACTGACACACAACAAGCTGAACAAACACACTCACGAGACCCACGATGCACTGCAGGAACATCAGCAGACCTGACAGACCAATCAGCTGCCAGCTCGATGACATCAGCAACACTGAACCTGCTCAGTAACTCGCATCCTTCACGCCCAGACATCTGCAGGTCAGTGTGAGAACACCTCAGACCCTGTCCTGGGCCACTTGAGTCAGGATCTCCACCTGAACCAGTGCTAGACAGATGATATTAAACAACACTCACTGTCCTTCAGTCCCTCACAGCCTCGCCACGGCACCCTCCTGAATAAGATCCACTGCTCAAATCAATCACACACACACACACACTCACATCTCAGGTTCATCAGGACGCTTATGAGCACAATGTTCCCTCAAGATGGGCTGAAACAGAAGAATTTCTGAGAGCACACAGCTGTTAAAACACACAGCAGAGAGAGTCCAGCTGACCCTCGGCCAGGGGAAAACCACTGACGCAAGCACGGTGGGAGAGAGACAAGACCTGCGTGACATCATCCTCAAACACACGCCTGTGACATGAGCGAGTGTGTGCAGGAGCAGCCGCATACATGGACAGAATGCGCTAATGGTCGTGGGTTTGATGGTGTCACGGTCAGGATTCCTCAAACACTCATTCAGAGTCAGCTCTCATAATCCAAGCCTGTTTCTTCCTGACACAATATAAAATCACGCTGTATGAGGACATGAACTTCACACCTCCAGTGCGGTTTACCACGGTCAAACACACACAGAAACTAGAAGATCTTCACAGAAACCCGTCTTAATAAAAGTCTGGTTTAAACTGAAAAAGTGATGAGTCTCTAATCACTAGATCACGACTGCCCCAAATTCACAGTTTTGATTTAAATTATGTGTTACTAATATTTTATTAAACAATTTTTGATCATTTGTATTAAATAACAAAATGGATTTCCTGTTAAAGGTATCTTAGTTTTGCTGTGAACAGATAAGTTCACATTCATTCTCAAAGTCTTACAAAAATTCAGTCACCGAAGTCTTGTGGGTCACAAAAAACAACTCCAGATCATCAGTACTCGTTTCTGCTTTTGACACGGTGAATCATCAGATCCTGCTGTCCACACTTTGAATCCCATCTCACAGATAGATGCTTCTGAGTGGCTTGGGGAGGGGAGGTATCTAAATCACATCATCTGGTCACTGGGGTCCCTCAGGGATCAGTTCTTGGACCCCTCCTCTTCTTCATATACACCACTTCTCTGGGGCCCATCATACAGACACATGGCTTCTCTCACCACTGCTACACCAATGACACACAGCTCTATCTTTCATTTCAACCAGATGACCCAACGGTAGACGCACAGATCTCAGGCTGCTTGGCAGACATCTCAAAGTGGATGAAAGATCATCATCTACAGCTAAACCTGGCAAAGACTGAGCTCCTCATTTTCCCTGCAACTCCAACTCTACAGCATGATCTCTCCATCCATCTGGATACATTAACTATTACCCCGTCAACTTCTGCAAGAAATCTTGGAATTGTCTTTGATGACCGCCTCTCATTCAACGATCATATCGCTAAAACTGCCCGATCTTGCAGGTTTGCCCTTCACAACATTAGAAAGATCAGGCCCTTTCTTACAGA
>JAUMHP010000076.1:1631603-1646600 GCA_032361065.1 Enteromius trimaculatus
TGCTGTTTTCCCCACATGTACGTCGCTTTGGATAAAAGCGTCTGCTAAATGAATAAATGTAAATGTAAATGTAAATGTAAATACAAGCTCATAATCCGTAACAACTCTTCCTCCAGTGTAGGGGTGGACGATATAACCAAAATCTTCTGTCACGGTAGAAGAACTTTTCTACCTCAATAACGATATACAACACGATATAGCAATCTGTATCTGAAAAAGCATAAAGAAACTGTTTCACATGATGTAATTTTATTTAAACTGCAATGCATTGTAAGGTTAATGTGTTTTTTCTGAGAACAGGTACTATAGTGCCTGACAGCTAGTATCCCGCTCGTCTCATTCGTATCTCTTTTCCTAAACCCAAACCAATTCCACACCGCAGACGATGCACCTTTTTTTCTTCACAATCTCCTCGTTGTTGGTTTCGTCACATCTAAGCGAACTCAGACGTGTGCACGCTGGGAAAACAGGAGCTCGCGTGTGCGCGGCACTACCAGAGACTCGCTGAAGTTTGTACAGGAAGTCGCTAGATTTAATCAGTTGTCGCTGTTTTGAAAAAATGTCACCAAGGGGGTCTAAAAAAAAAAATAAAAAATCACTAAATCTAGCGACAAAGTCGATAAGTTGGCAACACTGCTTCATCCAATGCCGAAGGTAATGTTAATTGCGTGCGTCACGTGATCTCAACCGCGGTTAAGACGATAGACCAAAATCTCTATCGGTTGACAAATTTCTACCGGTTAATCGTGTCTAGCGGTATATCACCACCCACCCCTAACACAAGCTAACACTAGCTTAAATCATGCTGTACTTATGGCAAGTAAAGCTGATCAACAAACAAGATGTGAAATTATTCCCACTGTCTGTTTGTGTTGTGCACTGATAGAAGCACTGCACGGATCTGACAGATGGTCTGGGGATAAACACCGGTGGACTCAGAGACCAGCAGAAAACTGTCCAATTGGAAGGAAAACCTTCTCAGCTCACCCAATAGAGATCCATACTCCACCAAAAACCTGACACTCGAGCGCACGCTAATCCCTGCAGCGTCGGAGACGGCTTTAAGCGGGAGCAGGGAGGGGCCCTGCGTTTCACATGACGTATTGTTTGCATTGTCAAAACAAGCCCTGAAATCCTACATCTATTAAACGAGAATAAAACTGTGCACGACTCATTTTAGTGGCTGTTTCTTGTCAAATATTTAGCACGTACACACATCACATGATCCACACTGACACTTGCAAATATTTGCTACTTCACCACATGCACAAAGATAAACCTTCTTCACAACATGCATTAGACAGTACCAGAAATAAGCATCACAACAACTGTACAGTTCACACAGGAAAAGAACGGTCTCTGCATCACACCGTCAAATGTACTTTGAGAAGAAAGCGCCGTTTCATGCAGTCCTCTGTATCTGTGTGTGATAAGAGTGTGAATCCGTGTATAAGAGTATCTGTTGTATCACTTGCTGTACTGTGCAGTCTCTGTTTAACATTGCATTGGATTTTCCCTTAATTCCTGTGCTGCATTCAGAAACACAAATTTGCACTAAAATCTGGTGCACAAAACCGAGCTGGATCAGTCAATGAAAACCTAAAGATTCATTTGATCAACATGTTATTTGTTTACCTGCATGTCGTTTGACGTTGTCGTTAATCAACAACAGAGTACTTCAGATCTCTGTGGGATTCAGCTGACATCATCAATGGCCTTAAAAGGGATAACTCACCCAAAAAATACATTTCTGTCATCACTTACTCACACTAATGTTGTTTCTTTCAACTAAACATAAAAGAAGAACTTTTAAACAATCTGGGTGAGCAAACAGGTGATGGCAGCCACTGACTTCCATAGTATGAAGATGTATGTTTTAGAAGTCAGTGTGGACAAGTTGTTTGGTTACCAACATTCAGCGGAAATAAATTCACACAGGTTTGAAACATTATGAGAGTGAATGAATTACAATTTTCATTTTCATTGCAAAGTGTCAACTAACCAATAAATTACGTCTGGCCTTCAAAAACTGCCAAGTGTCTGTCAAAACGATGCTTTCTGTTTTTAACTCTGAAAACCTACAGCGCATGAGAATAAAATAAACACCTCGGAATACTATTCAGACATTTATGGCGCGTTCCAGCATTTTAGTGAATTTGAAAATATGT
Source organism: Enteromius trimaculatus (assembly GCA_032361065.1). NCBI lineage: Eukaryota > Metazoa > Chordata > Actinopteri > Cypriniformes > Cyprinidae > Enteromius > Enteromius trimaculatus. The sequence goes on from JAUMHP010000076.1 coordinate 1,633,772, forward strand.
CCAATGATGGCTAAATTATTACAAACAGGCTTCCAGGAAACTACTTTTAAAACAATTAGAGAAAAATAAGAATAGGCTCGGAGGCGTGTTTTTTCTTTTGTAAAGCGTGGGACGCAAATAAATTAGAATGCTTAGTTTTCGTCGCGTCGCTCGCGGTGTGTGACGCGAAACGAGCACATCTGGACTGAAGCGGTGGCGTCAGAAAAACGCTGCGGAAGATGGCGCCGCGTCATCCACATTTTATTGCGTATTCTTCTTCAGCGCTTTAAAAAACGCCACCAGACCAAAGGACGACACGCAGCGATGTCTTGGGGCGTGTAAAGGTGACCAGATACACACACACAGAGACGGCGAGCTCGCGCCAGCCACGTGCCACTGAATTTTAACGGCAAACAAAAACACGTTTAGATGATTTTAACGGCCTCCAGTCGTTTGAAAATGCGCTGTTGTTACGCAGCTTCACATCCAGATGAGTGAATCAGTTAAGAGTTCAGGCGGGTAAAGAGCTGTTAAGGCAAACAGACAGCACTGATCGGTGTAAACATCACGACAGGAGATTATATCGTTACATAAAGACGCCATATGGGATTTGGCATGGGTTACAGAGTAAGTGTCCGTATGTTACGTATCCAACGCACACATTTAACGTAACGTTACCTCACAGCACCGGTGGACTGTAGCATATGGGTTAACGACATTTCCAAACGCGAATAACCCACGACAGGCTGTAAATCATCGTTACACGATTCATTCGAGACACAGATTCACAGAGTGACCATCCCAAACACTACCCGCCAAGAAAGAAGCATAACGTTACTCGAGTATTAATATCACACCTATCGGCGTTATCTTTTGAAAGACGTGAGATCAGACTAACGGCTCATAATAAAGTTCTCCTCAATCAGCTCCTTGCGGAATCACCTATAGCAAATATGCATACAAACACTGCTGGTATGATAAAAAAAACAGACAATCTCGCCGTACCTTTTTCAGTCCAGACGCGCTCAGCGAAACTTTAAGGATGTGGTCTCCGGTTAAAGAGCCTCAGAAATGAAAAATTGAAATTCCCACACCGAAATCTTTCTGGGAGAAAAGCCAACGTAGTGAAACATGCGAAGCCTCCCCTCTACGAGCGCGCCGAAGCCCGCCTCTACCTCACTGATTGGCTGGCGGCACTCGTACTCGACTGTCATTGGTGAGACTCGCTGCCTGTTTGAAATGCTCGCCTTCTATTGGTGGGCTCCCAGAGTAGTTTATAATAAGGATGTTGACTACAGAACTGCGGACAAAAGGAGCCACTGCGAAGACTTTCAGAGAAACAGCGCCCACTAGTGGACTTGTTTAAAGACACGCGAGAAAACAGCCTAACAAATGTTAAACAATATTCCACAGCTTAATTTATTCATTAGTATTTGTACAGTTTTAAATTCTCCATGAAGTTATATTAAATGTAAAATAACCAGATTAAACATGGAATCTCATCCAAACTGAGCAAAAACTATTTTGTCATTGTTTAATTCCAATGGTGTAAATACCATGTTAAATAGCATGTGTATTTACAGTATAGCAACTGTGAGGATGTGTTTCTACAATTATTAACAGGGTTGATGTCATAAAAAAGAAATCTCTATTCATAACCCTATACTTTTGTGTTTTCCTTGGTATTAAATTACAGAAAGCTAGTTAAAGCTGCTCTATTAGTGCTTCTAACACAACACCTGAGGGAGCGTCTCTCTCTCTCTCTCTCTCTCTCTCTTCTGATTAATGTTATCAGTCTTTCTTTATTCATTTTCCTCTTTTGGAAAGTCATTAAAATCCTATCATGGATTTTCTTTTGTTTTTTTACTACTGATGCAAAAGATAACACAAAAAAGTATATATTATATTGTTGTGCATTCATCACTATAGTAGTATGACTACTATAAATGTGAAAAAGGTCCATAAACTTGACTGTACTGATCAGGATTATCACGAGGGGATCTTTCAATAGACTTCTCTCTGCTCTAACTTACTCTGGAGGTCCTGGCAAACAGGGCCCGCTCATAGAAATGTGTTCTCCCTGGCCCTGTAAATTTTAGCATCTGCTAATAAATATGGTATTTTGGCATTTTCATAAGGCCGTTAGTATGTGCAGATGGAATCCACTGGCCATTTTAGTCACTTCTGCAGTGGGTTTGGTGGTGTACTGACAGCTGGAAGCATTATCAAACTTACCATCATATTTTATTAACGAATGACTTCATTAGCTAAAGCACTTCACTGTAACCGGCCTCAGTCTTTAGTGAGGGTCGGGATCTATAAGACTATCAAGCCTGGAGTTAAAGATGAGAAACACTTCCTGAACATGAACAATGACCACAAACATAATGCATAATGCACCAGTACGGTGTGTTAACCTCCAAAACTAATGAAAAAAAAAAGTTATCTACTGTAACATTGCAGTGTGCTGTACATCTTATTGAAAGTCAGCATAAAATCTAAATTAACCAGATTTACTTAGTGCACATCACTAGGTTAATCCATCAATTAATCCATAGCCCATTTCCTACGGAAGCACGTCACAATGCTGAAGTCAAGGCAGTTGCAACAGACTCTGACCTGTTCAAACACAAGCAGATTCTGATATTTACAGCATGAGGATCTCAGCATCAGGGCAGAGCTTGGACACACATCTTGGACATGGATGTCTGGGAATGATGCAGTGACTCAAACGAAAACCTTGTGCCCTGGTGTTCCTCCACCAGCTCCAGGAGCACTCATAATGCTCCTTCACCACTAAACGTTAGCTTTCTAAAAAAATTGCAATTGCATTTGTCGACAGAATTCAATCCCAAGCATTAAGGAAGAAGCTCACAGACCAGAAGGTTTTACCATAATGAGAAACATAAACTCTAGACTCGAAGTGTGTGTCCGAGCAAAACTTTCCACTCACCAGAGGATGAACAGATGAAGAGAATAGGGTCATAATCCATCCGTATTCAGCGTGGTTTATGGAAAGAAAGAGAAAAGAGAGTTTTAGGGCAGGCTTGCTCATATTAGTGTACCCTGCGGAGAGCGAGAGCAGCAGTGTGTACCTGTGTGCCAGCGATCTCCTGCGCGGTCTGTCCAGCTGAGAGGACTCTGATGACCTGGAAGAGATCGATTATCCTGATTCAGCTCTTCTTCCGCATCTAAACCTTCTCCTTCCGTCGGTGAGTGCTGACGCTCCTGCTGAAAGCCCAGAGCATGACTGTACAGATTTCAGAAGGGATTACAGCTGGAGCGTTATCACAGTCCTCCCCCGGCCCACAGATCTCCAGCACAACAGCCTGACGCTCAGCACACCGCCGAGCTAACTGGGCTAATACCTGCAAGGTATAAATAGCGTGTTGTTGATGTGACAGCTGACCGGTGGACAGGGTTCACTGTAAAGGGGATTTGTGATGGAGAGAGGACACAGTTACTCTGATGCTTTCAAAGCCTCTTGATGCTAAGTTTGGCCTTAGACACACACACAGATAAACACATGCCTCTTTAGCCCTTACACCGCTGACAACAATTAATAACAACAGTACTGTACTAGTGAACATTATTCTAGGAGTATTAGAGTATACAGTATGTTGTACTGTGTTTAACTCTCTCTCTATATATATACTATATACTTGTTGTAGTTAACTAAAATAAAAAATATACATTTGTCACCTTTTTTTCAATTAAACTCACAAACAGAAATTTAGAAGAATGTTCAGGCTGCTCTTTCAATACATTGACAAGCTCCCAAAAGAGACAAAAAAGGAAACACGAGTGCGGAGAATCCACAGAGGTATGTACTACATTTACATTTAGTCATTTAGCAAATGCTTTTATCCAAAGCCACTTACGCGAGGACAATGGAAGCAATCAAAACCAACAAAAGAGCAGCGATACACAAGAGCTATGACAAGTCTCAGTCAGACTAAAGCAGGACACACAGCAAAGGGGTTTTAAATGATCTTATAAATAAAAAGAAAACAGACCGATTAGAGCAAGCTCGTGTTACAGGCCTTTTTTGCTTTTGTTAACTGTATAATAAATAAAAAATGATTCATTTCATTTTTTATGAAAACAAGCAGTTAGTAAATGAATAAAATCTAAAGAACAAAATTAGAATAGAAGAGCTCTAGAGAACTGTCGTGAGGGATTAGCAGAGTAAACCATCACGTTTCAGGAAGCACCCCGGTTATTTCCACAGAACTGAACACATGATGCGCTGTGATGGCATGAAAACAGAGGCCATACAGTACGCGGTTAGCGTGTCACATGACCATCCAGTCATTCTTTACATATTTGTTCAGCAAAGCTCTGACAAAATGGCATCCGTGGAACCAGAGCGCTGTAATTACGCCGGTTGTTGGAAATGAAAAAGCTTTACTTGCATTGTCCTGCAGCCAGCAGTGCATTGATAAGAGAGAATGGTGTGTAACTGAAGCCCTGACCCCCCCGGCGCTCACCTCAAACTCCAGGCCCAAGGATCTCAGGTAAACATCAGGGAGCACCCGCACCAACGGCTCGGAGAACCGGTCCTGGCCTTACACCTGTTTGCTGTGAACTTGTCCCGGATAGATGTGCTCGCCCTCCACAGCCTGAAACCCAAGCAGAGGTCTACAGTTACACAATACAAACGAGGGTGTGAGAGACCAGCAGAACCTCCTCCCTCTCCACAGCACCGCAGACAATAGTGCTATCAGAGCATGTGTACAGAGAGCCTTTCTTCACAAACACGGGGGGAAAAGAACGGGTTCAAGGTCAGAACAAACAAAGACTAAATCACTGAGGCTTTCACAGACACACTGAACGAATATGGTTCCTGTTTAGATTTCTACTGTAGTATTGTTATCAGCTTGTTCTGTTTTGTTGTTCCCCAAACACAAATATAACACACATGCGTTATCATGTATACTGTCATGATATAAAAACATATATGAAACCTTTTGCTTCACTGGAAGAATGTCATGCATTTATTAACAAGTATATGCAGCCCATACGAATATGTATGTTTATGTGCAAAATATTTTTGGCATGGCCATCCTAAACCTGTTGATTATAGAATTATTAGTGCTGTCAAAATTATTTATCATGATTTAATGAATCCAAAATAAAAGTTTCTTTACCCGGTATGTGTACTGTGTATATGAATTATGTATATATAAATACACACATACAATAAATATTTGGTAATATAAAACATTTAGTAAAATACACGTATATATTTATATTCTTATAGTTTCTATATAAATGCATTAAACAAATATACATGCATGTGTTTGAATTCATATATACATAAACACAGAATACACACATGCATTATGTAAACAAAAACTTATTTTGGATGCAATAAATCATTTGACAGTAATAATAAATGATACAGACTTTGAATATAAGTTGTTTTAATGAAGATGCAAAGATAAATAGCATGCATGGTATATTGTTGACCTAGCTGGAACATATAATGCTCTATACAATAATATAATAGATATTCTTAACAGAAGTACATACACAATTCTTACTATGTAGATTTTATACATGTTCTAACCCAGATCATGTCTGTGAAATTTCTATATCGCATATAGATAACATATGACAATATCACTACTGATATATACTAGTCAGCGTTTGAAGTGGATCAAAACCTTTCATCAAACAAAATGGATTCTTGTCTTAGAACAACTTATATGAACTTTTTTGATCCATTTAATTTTAAACTTCTGCATGGGTCTGTGTGTCTCTTTGAACATGGTGTTGGTGTAAAATATAGAGAATAAGTACATTTAATAGCATTATAATCGTTGGATTGTGAGGCAGATCTTTTCCTCTGTCTGTGTCATGTTTTGACAAGGACTCAGTGTGGATACAAAGAACAAAAAAACACAAGGATACAGCTTCTTCTATGGCAAAGGCTAAGCTCATGAATATTCATTAGGTCTGGTTGATGCTGCCTGAACACCATATTCATATTACTGATAATAATATTCATATGAATCCAAACCTTCACAATAGTATGACCCATAATGATGGCCAGCACCTGATTTTCAGTCAGCCCTGCTGGGTAAACTCAAATTATATAATTAATATTGATATAATTTGATTTAACATACTATCCCTGTGTTCTACAAATATACTTGTAGTACACGACTAGTGTCTGAAACATGGGTTCAAGTGTTCTACAAATGGTAACCAAATATATTTTTTTAAATACAGAGATATATTAAAAGTGCATTTTAGTTCATTTTCATGTCCCAAAATAGCACAGTTGAGTACACTTAGATGATCTACTAAAGAATAATTTTTAGTATATTAAGTACACAATATATCACTTTTTTCACCGCGGTGCACAAAGCGTGCTCCATGATGATTGGGTTAGAATTGATATGAACCTTGTCTCCCTCATTCAGCATCACGGCCTGCCCTCACACACTCCACTGGACGAATAAACAAAAACACCCCACATCTTGTGCAAAGTCTTCCCAGAAGAGCGGAAGCTGTTAAAACTGCAAAGGCGGGATCAACTCCATATTAATCTGTGTATTTATAATGCGACGTCATTAATTCCCTGATGTCACGTGTCCTCCCAATACTTTTGTTCATATGTGTATCTTTTTTGTATTCCACTTAATATATAAAAAATAGAGGAGAGTAAATGAAATATGTCAGAATATTAATTTATGTGTGAAGTCTTTATATAACATTATGAACATTACCGTTGTTTTTCGAAGCGCTTTCTCAGGAAGCACCGCGTGTCCTCTGTGACTTTCCGTACCATGTGTGTCGTGTTGTGTTGACACTGTATAAGGTCTGTTTTTAACATGAAAGCTGATCTCGTAGCGCAGTAAACGCAAACATACCGCGCCGCCTCTTTACTTGCTTATTATATTACATTATTTACACTCACAGCGATTAAATCTCCGAGCACATTCACTTCATACCGTGCTGTCACAGAAACCAGCAGATTTCCGTGGAGTTTGTCTGGACATGATCAGCCGCCACCTTCTGTTCGCTAAAGCACTAACGCGCTTGGCTCTTGTGTTTAATAAAGCAGACGTGCCCTCAGAAGTGATCAAGTGTGCTCAGGAGACGCTGCAGGTCCGATCTCAGTCATATAAGACACTGAGCCAGTGCTGTGTGTGTGTGAAGCGTGCAGAAGAGCTCTCAAACATCATGGACGAGATCAACAATAACTCCGTGTCCACACAGCAACAACAGAAGAACACTACCCAGGGTGAGACATGCACACTACTGCACGTGTGTCCTGTGCTTTACCTCAAGATTTGACTAAATCAACAGATGCCAAATCATTTGATTTGAGGCCTCATTTTACTAACTTATGGTATTATGTCACTATAAATCAGTTTTCTTTAGTTTGGTTAATTTTAGAGGTCTCTGTGTATAAATCAGTGTGTTTTTGGCAGTTTTTAGTGGTTAGGTCAATAAATCAATTGATTGTAGGTACTAATTGGAACTGGAGGGAAACTCTGTGATAAATGCAAATAATAAATGCAACTATATTATCATGGCAGCCAAAACTAAAATAAACGTATCGACTTTTAAAACAAAAATCAGTAAAATACTTGGGGCCTGCAAAAAAAAAAAGCACATGTGGGATAAAAGTGTACTGAAAAGAGGGTTTTTTTTCCAGTAAACTTTTATTTTGCACACGGTTTTTGGTGAAGTGTGACTTTTTTCCAAATACTTTTATTATTAATAAGGGGATAAAAAATGCTTCCCATATCTGTTTGAGGTCAGAAGCTGTGTTTTTAATCACATTTTGCCAACATGAATATGCTTCATTTCCTCAAAAATTATAAGTACAACTACAAAAAAAAAAAAAAATTAGCCAAAGGAAATAGCATCCAGTGCATGCAAAATAAATCCATCACAACTCAACAGGTATTCAGCAATCAAGCATGCAATAAAGTTCTGCATCGTCAGGCCTGCAGCCGCATTTGGTTCAAGTTTGATGTCCAGGGTTAACCTGCAGCAGCAGCTTGTTTTCTTATGAGTCTGAAGGTCATTTATCACAACGCACCAGCAGAGTTTGCTCTCCTGTCCTTATTTGCACTCTTTCTTTTCTTTGTTGCAGTCAAGAAGGTCAAAAAAGCCAAGAAAGAGCCAAAGAAAGTGTCAGGGAGGAAGAAGAAGCAGAAGGAGGCGGAAAGCGCCTGCAGCTTGATGTCCGAGCTTCCCTTCGCGAGCACCAGGGTCTGGACGGAGCTGGGCTGTGAGTGCACACTTCCCCTGACCGAGAACAACAGCAGAGCTCACTTACCTTTTAAAGCAGCGGTGTGAAGCGGCTCCTGTAGGCTCGTCTCATCTTCCGGGCGGAGGAATCATTGTAGGAAGCGGCGCTGAGCTGAGGGACGATGTGTGCTTGGCAAGCGATGCGTGGATCGTCCTAGTACCGCAGCTGCTCCTGCATTCAAATGTCCCAGCTGGCTACATGCTATGAATAAAACATTTGTTGGGCGCTTTGGCGTTTCCTCTGTGCGACGGAGTTCAGAAATGCTTCTTCATGTTTGTCGATGCTTTGCTTCTCAATGGCGCTCACATTCTTAGACTTACAGACTGACTAGTGAACATGTTTTCACTACAAATGATAATGTGAGCATCGGAGTTCAGATGAGCAGCTGAATAGCAGCGTGATTGTGAGTGAACTGAACCCGATGATCATGACCCTCCCTCAAAGAGTCAAAGAGTCATGATCAGTTTCACTAATTCACTGACAATGGAGCCTTTTCACAGACTCTGGCATGTTTCTACGCTTATTAAAGCTTTGTTTAAAGTGCACTTTGCATTCATGACCAAATACTTTTTATATTACATTGGCATTAAATGACAGAAAACTAGCCAGGACGTCACGTCGCATTTGACATATGTGAACAAGGACCACAAAACCAGTCATAAGTGTCCATTTTGATTTATAGAGAGTTATACGTCACCTGAAAGTGGAATAAATAAGCTTCCCGCTGATGTCTGGTTTGTGAGGTCATGGCTGTATTTAACTGAGATACAACTATTTAAAAATCTGGAATCTAAGGAAGCAAATATTGAGAAAATCACCTTTAAAGTTGTGCAAATGAAGTTCTAAGCAACTTCAAATCAATCAAGAATGTTTTGAGCAAAATATATTCATGGAACGTGATCTCTACCTAATATCCTAATGATTTCTGTTATAAAAGGCTATTGCTACAGAATGGCTTTTTCCCTCCTTTGTAAAGTCATAAAAAACACTATTATGCGTATTGTCTTTTGCAGCAAATCGAAATGCAAAGAGTAGTATAGTTTACCAGCTCTGAAAACTAAGCAGTCATGTGACAAGTGTCCATCATATTAGTCACCTAGAATTAATACACAATTCAGTTTCAGTGAACGACAGCTCTCAGAAGTTGCTCTGATGGCTGAAAGCTTGTTTGTGTGTTTCAGTCTCCAGCACAGAATCGAGCACAAAGAAGAAGCGTAAGAGAGGAGACAGCAGTCGAGGGGAGAGTGAGGAAGACGGAGAGAAGAAGAAGAAGGAGACGGCTCGCCCAAACTACTTTGTCTCTGTGCCAATCACAAACCCAGAGGTACGAGGAACGTTTCATTTAGAAGTCTGTCAAAGTGATTTTGTGCCTCTTCGGGATAAACCGTAAAGCAGCGTTCACTTCTAGAGGCACATCACTCTGAAGTAATGAATTTAGGTCATTCATTCCTTTATCAATCTTGCTGCCATGTTGGATTAATTGTAAACGTTTGACAGAGCTAAGAGAGCATTACAAGTTCAGCCTGGACAGAAGAAGAGCTTGAACAAGGAATTGAGAAGCATGTTCTGAAAGAAAGGGCAAGCTGATCTTCTTCACAGTTATAGCATTATGCTCTGAGGAAGTCAGCTTATCAATGAGAATCAAAAGGATGGAAGGAGAGGTGTAGTTGAGTGTGAAATGTTTCTGAATGACAGAACCTAGTGATGCCGTGTAGACAGAAGAGAAGGGGTCCAAGAACCGAGCCCTGAGGCACGCCAGCAGCTAGCCCTTGCAATTTGGACACCTCACATCTAAAAGATACCTATAATAATTAAATACAATAAATAATATCTGTGTTTTCTGGGAGTTTATTAATACAGATAATTAAATTTACATTTAGCTGATTTCCTGGGCTGTTTTGACCTTGATTGTGTCTAGTCTGATTAGAGGCAAGCATCCTCTTTTATGTAAAGTTTTTTATATAATCAATAAAAGTAGTTATAAGAAGACACTTTTAAGCTGTTACCAGCAGGATGAAAGTATACACAACGCTGTGCAGTGCAGAAACAAGCTGCATTTAGTGCCATTTAGAGGTGTTTACAATTGCATAAAGAATGCTATGTGATTAATGTTTTAACAGTGGTCTGAATATTGAAATATGGAGATAATGCGCCCCTCAGAATGGAATGCAGTGATTTGTGTGAATGGATGATTGAATCATGGATTAGTTTAAAAAAAAGAGAAGGGAAGTTTCCTCCTCTTATTTGAAATGTGTAATGTGTTCCTGTGTGTTTCAGATCAAGCAGGCGGTGGAGGACGTGCAGAAGCTGCTGCTGGAGAAGGATGGTCGTCTGTCCCGAGCGCTGATATCTGTGGGCACGCTCCACATCACTCTGCTGGTGACTCACCTGAGCACACAGGAGCAGCTGGACCTGTGAGAACACACACACAGATCACCCTGAGGTGGTGTGTTATACATGCTGTGCGTGCAGTTGCTGCTATATTCAAGAAAAGGTGCTCCTGACCATTGCAATTTGGATCTAATAGAGCGGTCACAAACAGGATGTCAAGAGCAGTAATCAACTATCATGATATCATCCGCAGCAGCACAGGAATATTTATAGAAATAGACAACAATACATTGCATGGGGCAAATTATACATTTTTCTTTAATGCAGAAGTCATGTCGTAAGTAAAAATCATGTTCCATTAATATATTTAGGTAATTTTCTATACATTAAACATTAAAACGTAATTGTAGATTAGTAATAAGCAGCCACTACTGAAAGTTTATAATAGTAGTATTATTAATATGGTAATATTTGTAATCTGTTTTGTGCGTGAAGCAATAAATCATCCAAATCATCTTTAAAGGTCTTCTCTCACAGCACTGCAGTAATTACGACATGCTCTCGCTCTCATTGTCTGTGATTAAATGGAAAGGGAAGCGGGTCTTGACTGTGTGTGTGTGTGTGTGTGTGCAGCGCTGCTTCTACATTATCAGAGCTGGAGTCTCCTCTGAACACACTGCTGGCCGGCCGCAGACTGATCCTGCCCTTCTGTGGAGTCGGACACTTTAAACACGAAGTGGCTTTCGTTCAGATCGCAGACGGAGAGCATCTGACCACGCTCACACTCATGGCAGGTACATCACCCTTCATCAGTGCTCTGTGTTCATGCTTCAGATGAGCTTGTCTGTCATTGGTCAGTCAGACTGATAGCCCCGCCCCAATCACAAATCTCAGGTGTAGTTTACCATTTATAGCTAATTATGTATGCAAATATAGAAATGCATGGACTGCAGTTGAAACGTGAGCCACAGCAGCACAGGTATATTTCTATTCTAAGTGCATCTTCATCATGATTGATCTTGACTTCACAGCACAGCTGTGTATGAAGTGATCCTCCTCACTCGCTCTGTTCTGGAATTATTCACTACTAAATACTTGTGTACTGAAGTGTACCTTCACATTTATACAGAAATGAACTATTAGCAGAAGCAGGGGGTGATGGTTTACCTGACTGACTTCCACCCTTCAGACGTGATGATGCTGCTGTTCACATCTCATCACAGTCAAAGAAAATCAGCCCTGTTTCTGTAGCAGTATTAATATTGTTCCTTTTCCATTTCAAAGACCGTTTCTGAACATCAGTATTTTTTGTTAATAGATATTTTACTGTTTGTTTAAGACGTTTGTATTAAAAACAGTTCCCAGTATATAACGTGATATTATTAACCGAGAGCGTGTGACCTGATAGTGCTACTACACAAGTGTAGGTTTCTAGCTTAACTTCTCGGTGACTGGTGCTACTCTACCCAGCTGTGATCAGGGAAAGGAATGCATTAGGGCACTGCGTTACTCCAAAAAATCTCCAAAAACTCATTTATTTAATTACTTTTCATAAAAGCAATACAGGACATTATTTAATGTTTCTTTTTGTGACCTGAGCTGGACCTGCCTGTTTGTTTTATAATTGCAAAGAATACAAAAGTTATGTTTTTGGCCGCTGGAAAGACCATTTCACTTGCATTCCTTATTTGAAAGTAACCCAGATATCTCCAAGCATTGCTTTACTAGTTACTAGAAGAAGTCATCTGATGGCGTAACACGTTTTTATTTGACACTGGCTGTGAATGTGTTTGATTGTTCATCACATAATCATTATTTACCAAAATAAATCAAACAACATTGAGATTTCCAGCATTGGTTTAATCAGACTGATGTGACCGTAAGAGGAACAGCCCAGTGAAGCGATCCTGAGAGAGCTCGGGCTGCTAATGCTCTCTCTCTCTCTCTCTCTCTCTCTCTCTCGCTCTCGCTCTCTCTCTCTCTCTCTCTCTCTCTCTCTCTCTAATTATTCATTTCAAAGTAATGTTTTTAATAAATCAAAGGTCTCATTTTCAAAGTTTGTGAGCACTGCACGGCTTCCCTGCATCATTACAGTTCCAGTATGGAAAAGGTTAACTGTTAGGTGTTTTTTATTTGGGTCGTCTGTATTTTGTATTTGTAATTGCAAGGCATCTTGAATGGTCCTTTCTGTAATCCTCCCGTCATAATGCGTGTAAAAAGCTCGTTTCCATGCAAATATTCGAC
>JAUMHP010000076.1:1664200-1676414 GCA_032361065.1 Enteromius trimaculatus
AAACTTTAATCTTTGCAGCTTCAGGATCTTCTCTCTGCTCTAACAGCTCCTAACACTCCACAGAGAAAGAAACACTTGAAATCACATCATATGACCTCTTTAATGTATTTTTAGTGCGTCTTAAAAGCTTTCTGATGCTCAAGCAGATCGATGTATCAAAAAACAAGACAGCTTGACAGTGTGCGGCGAGAATCACAGAGACACTGGAGAGGCTGTTGTTGTGTTTTGGCCTGTGATCTGATGGATGATTCAATTAACACCAGTCAGTTATTGTGGTGTTGTTGTAAACAAGGCTAACAGTACACAGTGTACTGATATGAGGATCGAATCAATTACGGAATCAAATAAAGCTGCACAATTAAACAAGTGAGTGATGGAGATGAAGATGCAGTTCATGGTGCGCTGCTTTCAGATCTGCTTCTGTTGCTTCGGTGGACTGTGTTTATAATGCAGTTGGCTGTGGAGAATCATGCTTTAAATGAGGGTCAGGAACTACAGCGGCTCTTATTCTAATCACCCAGGAGGAAATGTGATGAAATAAAACTTTGATTGTACATTTTCAACATTTAATAATCACAATTACAGTATGAAGGGAAATAATCAATCAAGCAATCATCATTGTTGTGCTGGTGGAGCTGTAGAATCAAAGCCGTGGAAATCAGCTGATCTGATGTGATTGAGACTGAAGCGTGCGCTCATGACCGGTGTTTGGGGAACACTACTTTGAACAGGAATGCATTACATTATTGAGTTACTCCCTAAAAAAGAACTAAATTTGTTACTTTTTTGTGTAAAATAATATTTTACATTATTTTGAGTTACTTCTCAAATCTCGGCTGGGCTTACTTTGTTTTTGATACAAAAAAAATTACGTGTAAAATGCCTTTAACAGCAAAAGTAAAATGAATAACCTTAGGATGAAGGAAATGTACATTTCTGTCTGTACAGTAGAGGACAGCTCGAACTAAACACATGAAGAATACGACGCAGGAGAAAAAAGTTCAACACTATTTATGATTAATAAATCACGTGTCTTATTTGACACATTTTTTTTTATAGATTCTGAGGAACACTGAATGTGTTTTTGTGCTGGTGAGATGAGTTGATATTAAGTCTAGATCTACAGTACGATCATGTTCACACACTTACTCCTGATTTCTCTCAACATGGCAACCCAGAGCTGTCCGTCAACACATGGGAAACAAAGGAACTGGAGTTACTTATTTGAAAAAGTAACTTAGATATTTCCTTCTAAGTTTGAAATGTAATGCATTACTCACTAGTTACTTGTGTTAGTTGTGATTTGTTCCCCCAACACTGCTCATGAAGCTGAATCAGCGGCGTCGCACCATCTGTGTGATTCTGATGCTTTGTGATGCTCAGATTGTGAGGAAATCACTTCAGGATGCTAAATATGTTGTTTATCTTGCAGATCTTCTGCAAAGCAGGCAGCGTGCCACACGGACAAGTACGTGTTCCTCCCTTCATGTCTCTGTGTAGTGTACTTTGACCCCTCACTACCCTACTACTGAGGGACTAGACGCAGATTCACCCCACTGTGTGTGTCAATAATCTTATCCTTTATTCGAGGGATGCACAATATATCTCAGAGCAAATCAGTACTTTATCTTCTCTGATTGAGCTGATGTTCCAGAAGCAGATAGCGTCACAGTTTATCGAGTCTGCTTTAGTTTGTTGATCGTTGTCTAACTTACTAACTGTTTATGATAGTCAAAGTTATAGTGAATTATTTTCACCATAAACCTTAAGGCAGTTATATATCAGCATACATTTTTAAAGAAATTAATACTTTTGTTCATAAAGGATGCGTTAAGTTGTTCAAAAGTGACAGTAAAGACATTTATAATGTTACAAAAGATTTCCATTTCAAATACATTTTAAAAACTTTGTTCATCTGTGAATCCTGAAAAATAACATGCATCAGTTTCCACAAAATATCGCCAGCACAACTGCTTTCAACACTGCTAATAATCAGAAATGTTTCTTGAGCAGTAAATCAGTATGTTAGGAAGTAATACAGCTGAACGTCACAGAAATAAATTACAGTTTAACACAGATTCACACAGAAAATCACAATAATATTTCAGATTTTTACTGTTTTTATGGTATTTTTGACAGCCTTGGAGCAGAAGAGACGTCTTTCAAAAACAAAATGTACTTTTAAACAATAATGTATTTTTTGTTATCAGCTGAACAGTTCCTTATCTGTGCATCCCTACATTATTATCCCTGTTGATATTCCTGTTGATATCAATCTAATGATGAAGAGAATATCTGAAAGCTGAGGAAGAGCTTTAGTTGTAATTGTGACGGTCCTCTTTCACACCTGTAACCTGAGGCAGATGTGTGTGATCATCAGATCCGTGTGTGTGTGTGTGTAGGTGTGAAGAAGGCCCCGGCGCCGGACGATGAGGAGCTGGTGAGTCTGAGCAAGCGGCTGGTGGAGGATGCTGTGCTGCGGGCCGTGCAGCAGTACATGGAGGAGACCCAGCAGAACGGAGCTGCGCCGAGAGATGAGGCCCCGCCGGGGGCCCCCAGCAAACTCAACGCCACCAAATGAGCGCTCCAGCTCCGAGCCGCCCCCCCTGAGCCCACCAGAGGAGAGCCACAAACGCCTCCGCCTGCCAGCGGCGTCTGAGAGCCGAGAGCGTTAGAGCTGAAGAGAAGGGCTGCGGAGCTCCACACACTCCCAGATCAGACCGGGTCTCTGCACACACAGCACTCCACTGGACTCCACTGTCTGTCTCTTGATTTTGATGATCCCTTTTCTGTTGACTGGGGCTGGGAAGATAAATCAATGCATCGCAAATTGAGAAATGATTCAGCATCGATTCTGAGACTTCTGAGCTTGTATTGAACAGCAGATGGATGCTTTAGAAACAGCTGTACTCTTCTCGCTTTCAAATACTTACACGCACCTGAACCTGAAACAATCATTCCTAAAGTTGGAGAAGGTTGAAGCGAAGCGTGTTCACAGTGGGCTGTTGACATTACCCTGAGGCGAGGTGAAATTACAGTATAGTGTTTCGGTGTGTCGAGTAAATGTGCTCATTCCAGAGAGAATCAGCATGCATTCAGAAGATCTCAGAATCAGCCAACGAATCAATTCTCCATCGATTTATCATCACAGCCCTACTGCTGATTCACCTACAGGTCCGGTAACTCTCATGAGAGTATTAGTAGTAACTAGTGCTGTCAAACCAGATTAATTAGCATCCAAAATAAAAGGCTTTGTTTACATAATACATGTGTATGTACTGTTTATATCTAGTATGCGTATATAAATACACAGGCATGCATGTATATATTTAAGAAATAATGTTATATTTATATATAGTTTCAATTATATGAATGTAAATATTTTGAAAATATATACTCTGCCTGTATCTTTATATATACATAATAAATATACACTACACACACATATATAATGGAAACACACACATTCTGCTGGCTATATCTAACTTTCCTAGTAGATGTCAACTTATTCTAACCCCAGCTCTGCTAATGCTCTACTCACGCTCTGATGAGAGTTAATAGTGTTAGTTACCGTCAACAGAATGCGTTCAAGGGAGCATCAGAATGAAGTAAACCTCTGTGTTTATCTGTGCCGGATCACTGCTAGTGTCCGGAGGCGTTCGAGTGTGTCATCCTCACATCTGACCAACTGCTCATGAACTGCAGGCCTGAAGCCCGATCCAAAGCAGAGCTGCTTACCGACTGCTGTGTGTAACCCTGCATACGTGTGTGTCCGATGACGATGTGTGTGTTGTTTGTGCCGTAGGGTGTGTGTTTGCTCAGAGCAGAATGGATCAGGAGAGAGAGCGCAGGCGGACGCAGCGAGAGGCCGTCAAGACACTGTTAGCACAGGAAAAGATTCGAGCTAAGATCCGGCAGGAGCTGGACTCAGCCCTCAGAGAGAGTCCACACACACACACACACACACTGACGGAGGCCGGCCTGAAGTAAGCGTGCTGTATGATGTTTGTGGGAATTCAGCGGATTTGTTTTGAGCGTTTGATGTCTATAATGCTTCAGATAAGCAGCCACAGTGGCCTTAGAGAACTCACACCTTGTATTATTGCTGAAGAACATGTCCTTTCAGTTTCCTTTCGTTTCACCAAAATGTGTATTTTTATGCTCCCTATCCTGGTCTTTGAGTTCGGCCGTATCCATGCCGACGCCATTCATGTAAACAGTACTGTGATGTCATTGGTTTAGCGTTTCTTTTCTACTCTTCAAAATAAAGCAGGAGATGACAGCGAGTGGACGTGATTCATTCCGTGTTAGCGCTGCAGGTTGGGATAGTTCTGGTGTCTCACAGTCATATGCTGGCAGGTTTTTCTGAACGCCTCCGACTTCACGTCTGACTGTTTTTCCCCCGTCCTCTGAATTAAGCATATTGACTGGCGTCTGCCGGGCGTGAGCGAAATCAAACACGTCTGAGGCTCGGGAGCTCTGACTCGAGGTGAAGAAATGAGATTCAGCTTCTGTTTGCTAACCATTCCTCAGCAGAAGAATCATGGCATGCATAAAACTCAGCTTTTAAAACTTAAAATCTGATGAATTAAACATCATTTTCCTCACGGTCATTGCCACATCATATGTATATAATGTACAGGATGTGTCGAATGTTTTATTGACATATAAACATACACGGTAAAAGAAATTAATGCTTTGTATTTCTGTTTCAAACGAACGCTGTTCTTCTGAACCTTATATTCATCTCACAATCTCACCTGAAAAATAAACAAAAACATTGGTAGTTTTCAACATTGATAAGAATCAGAAATGTTTCTCGAGCAGTGTATGATTATGATTTCTGAAGATCATGTGACACTGGAGTAATGATGCTGAGCATCACACAACAGTTTGAAATGATTATATTTTTGAGCAGATCAAGAGCTGAGCTCCTCCTGACCCCAAACAGCAGTAAAGTTGTCACGCTCTTTATAATAGCTCCTTTCAACGGTTCACATGATGTGTTTTCTCTCTTAAAATGGTGCTGAGGATCTCTTCAAAACACTCCTTCATTATTCCACAAACGCTTGCAGGGACGCACGTGGAGCTCAAATGAAAGAGGACTTGGAAAACAAGCTCAGCTCTTCCTCCTGATGAAATCAGAGATGCCAGACCATGTCAAAACAGGAAGCGGTTGGGCCCAGACCTGAGACATGGGAGGAATGTTTCCACCTGTTCCCTGCCTGCTGCTATCTCAGTCTATATGGCACATTCTCGGCCTGATTTTTATGGGTTCATCTGAACTATTAATAAATCACTGATTGAGGGCTCGAAGTACCACAGAGCAGCTCTTCCCACAAGAATATACATCATGTAATAACTCACTTAAAAAACAAATTAACACAATCAAATCAAACTTGAATAACACAATTCAATTAAAAATTGATGTTAATACTGGTAAACTCTGTTATATTATAATATATGACCCTGGAGCACAGCTATATCTGTAGAAATAGACAACAGTACATTGTATGGGTCAAAATGATCTTTTTTCTTTTATGCTAAAAATTATTAGGATATTATTTAAAGGTCGTGTTCCGTGAAGATATTTTGTACATTTCCTACCATAAATATATCAAAACTTAGTATAGAATTGTGGTCCGGGGTTATGTATGTATATATAAACTAACATTTATCTTTCGAAACATTGTGCAACAATCATTCGAAGTGTTTTGTGGCTGAAGGTCAGATTGAATATGGATTAACAGTAAATATCATTACAAAACAAGGTGAAAAGTTCAATCTTATTTCACAGTTTTTGTGAGCAGTACTCAACACAAAGCAGGAAGAGGTTTGTATGTGACTGTCCTGTATATCTAATCATCATCACAGCTGCTATAAACACATACTGATGTCCTCTGTCAGCATCATAAACTCATCGCTGCTAATCTTCAGTGTGAGTTATGATACATGCAACTACACTTTTATGGTTCCACCTGTGAGTGAAGATGTGAGTTTGATGTCAGGTTGTTCTGGAGAATCTCTGAATCCCTGAGCTATTTTTATATATTATTATCCATCCCACTGCCATAGCAAGCGTTTTCAATCCATTCCTATGGAAGCTGCACTTAAACGCTCAGGCGGTGCATTATGGGATAGAAAGCGTTCAGCATTCCTCAGCTTTATGCTAATATTGAACGAAAGTGAGAGTCAGAGTGAGCTGAGCTGAAATCACTTGTCATTGAAAACATTATATGCAAAAGTAAAATTCATTTTAAAATAAAATCCATTATACTGCTGAAAAAAACAACATATGATTAGATCTGTTTTGAGCTGGGATGCTGGTTTTGACAAAGCACCAGCAAAAAGACCAGATTAAACCAGCGACCCGGCTTTAAAACATATCCTCTGGGTTTTTCACCGGCGGAAGAAAGCTGATTGGGCGGAGCTTCTCATGGTCCGGGATGGATTCCCCAGGACCTCCGTATCAGGATTCAGAGGCTGTTCACACCTGGTCATAACATTCTTGAAGAGGTCATTTGCAAAAATCATGTTTTTTTTTCCATTGTGCATTCCAGTTCCAAAAAAAGAAATAAATACAGACAGTTCATTCTGTTTTAATTAATGAGATCTATCGTTCTGTGAATATAAATATGACAAAACTCTTCGTAAACATTTGGCAGCCTTGTTACTATATTTTGGGGCATGTCTGCCAGAATAATAAAATAATAAAAATAAAATTCATATTGATAAATAAACATCATATTGAAATACATTTTTTCACTGGCGTCACAAATTTAAGAAATGTTACATTTTATTGTAATGACCAAAATGATTCAACAGCGAAGCTTTAGTGAAAAACCTAAACAGATAAATGTGTTTTTGGTAATTAAGTCAGTAGGCAGGAAACAGGGTTGTAGATTTCACACACTCAGATTTCCTTTCCTCCACGTTTTCAAGGCTATTGTAACCGTAATAAAAATGTGTTGGAAATACCAAAGCAACAACCAGCTCTCAACTCTCTCCCCTTGGCAGATCTTCCCCAGCTTCCTCTTTACTGCAGACATGCACACAGATGAGCCGAGCCTGAAGCCTGTATTTGTTTTCAGTTATTCATGAGGAGCAACTTGAGCATGAATGTTTTAAAGCTCATATTTCCCTCAGACAGGTAATGGCGCTGGGTTTGTTTGTTTGGGGCAGCTGGGAAACTGTTGCCAAACACACAGGCTATGTTTAAAAAAAGCTGCAATCAGGAAGACTGTTCCTCGCCTGTCTTGTTGGTAATGACTGTAACGTCGATCTGTCTTTCGTTACTGCTGCTCCTGAAGCTGTGAGGAGGTCCGCCGGGCAGAGCGTGAGAGTAGCTCATGTGCTTGTAATTACAGCATGAGGTCCGAGAGAGAGAGAGAAACATCAGCTCTGACGTCTGACAGGGCTCTGCTCCAATACAAGCTCCAAGGACCTTAAGATGAAAGCAAACGCAAATCCTGCTGTCAGTAATGCACTTCGAGTGGAGGTACTAGAGGATTTCAAACAGAAATGTCAAGCTGGTATGTTTGTTAAAGAGAAAAAATTTAAAATGTGCTGTTATTTGGTCATAAACAAGACATCCAAAAATGTAGTCAATTTTATTTCTTCAGCAGAAGAAGCTGCTCCTTGGCAGTGGCTGCCCATCTTTGAGAATAAAAAAGCATATTAGGCAACTCTAAATTAATAACCATGGCTTATGAACAAATGAAGCGAAACGTGAAGGAAACTGAGCATTATTAACTGTAAACCAGAGATTCCGTGATTTTAAGGTATTTGGTTCTATGAAGCGACACTACAGCAGAGCCGGGGAAAACAGCACAGAGAGACTGACTAAATATCGTTGTAAGTGTCCCCAGAATGCTTTGACTCGCAGTGTGAGTCCTGAACAAAGCAATGTTTCCCTGTCAGAGTGCATTAGAGAAGACACTGACAGTATATGAAGCTGCTTTATGCAACTGAAGTGTATGATTCTCAGGCCATCCATGTGTGTTAGTCTGACTCACTGCTCGTAATGACAGACGCAGACGTAAAAGACAAACAGAGCGAGTCTCCGGTGACGTTCAAACCCATTAACTCCGTCTGGCCCGTTGACATCCAGCTACTGTCCTCATGCAGAATAGAGCTGTCTTCATTATCAGAGAGTGGTCAGCCAGGTCTCCTTCATGAATGAGGTAAAGCCACTCTCAAGTAAACTGCTGCATTCGCTTGACATTTGCTCAGTGTTAATGTGAACGATTAACACCGATTCATCACGAATCTGTTCTCTCCACAAACATCTGCTGACTGTCTCAACACACATTTCTCATTTAACATGCAAGAGTCGCATCATGCTGTTCCAGGCACCTGCTCACGCAGCATTCCTTCTTCATCTGCTTTCACGGTACTTCATGGTCTTGAACACAGTATCGGCATGTTCAAGCAACTGAAATATATAGTGTGACATCGTTTCAAATAAGTTTGTTTGGAAATCATTGAAATATCTTCCAGCGCTGTTTGCTCTGTGTAGACCAGGTGTAGACCGGTTCAGTCCTGCAGAGTTCAGCTCCAGTCCTAATCGAACACACCTGAAGAACTAATCAAGGTCTCAGGATTATTAATGTTAGAGGCAGGTGAGATGTTTTTAGGCTCGGAGCTGAACTCGCTCTCCTGGACAGAATTGCCTACCCCTGGTTAAGACCTTCAAATTACCACTGGTCTGTGGTAAAGATGTGGCTGTGGCTCACTTGCTCCACCTTCTTTGACGTGGAAATCCTCTCCAGTTCATTTCCTTTGGTTCAGTCTATCAAAGTGAGAGGCCAGTAAAACCATCAACACATTTAAGAACTGTTTTAGAGATGAAACCAAAGTTGTAATCTTTAATAGCAAGCAACACTGCGTGTGTTTCAGTCAGCTCCCTTGTTCAGTAGTAAGGGCATTATAAGGGCTGTCAATGGCGAAATTCTGGAACATTCTCTCCCTGAAAAATCCCACAATGCACCACAAAAACTAGGGAGCATCTGCGCTCAGTTCTGAGAGTCTGAGATGCCTGCTCGTTTACAACTGAGACAGTATAATGCTCGGGATCTTCAAATTCTGTATCCAGTCCATCAAGTTTAATATCTTCATTGTTTGCAGGGTTTGGCAGAGGGCTGAGGGTGTCTGCAAGGATCATTTGGTTTCCATGACTGTAGTTGAATCTGTCACTGCGCTGTAGTCACTGTAAAGCATTCGCATGATGAAGGATGCAGATGCGCTCCTGCCGACGGATGCTGATCTTGTCTCCATGGAGACCTAAACAGGCCATTATCACGGGCAGCTCTTCTAAACGCATTGGATCAGTGCTGGCGGCGTGTTTTATTTACTCAGGAGGTGGAGGAGGTGCTAGAGGAGTGTGAGGTGTGTCCTGAGAGCCCTTGAGAACAGCAGCAGGACTCCACTCATGTCATGCTGTATTCAGAAAGCCCTCATGATGTGAAATCAATAAAATCACTCTTAAACCTGAATGAGGGACTTTCTGTAATACTTTAGTATAGGGAGCAATTCTCATTCGTTTACGAACATGCCTATTATTAATATATTGGCTGTTTATTAGTATTTAAGCATTTATTTTGCATGAGCATATTCTACACCCCCAATCCTTAACATAACAATGACCTTGCTAACTATTGTAATAAGCATCACATGAGGGCTTTATTGAAGAAAAATTCATAATTAATGGTTTGTTAATAGTGAGAAGTGGACCTTAAAATAAAGTGTGAACAGACTTTCATTGATAAAGCATATGAACATTCTTCAAAACATCCGGTTTTTATATCAACAATCCCTTCGAAAACATTACAAATAATGAGGTGGTGAATTCAACATCATTTTTACAATGTTGGGTCACACTTTATTTTAAGGTGTCTTTGTTACAGTGTAATTATACGTTTAGGTTCTGAGTAATGTGAATTAACTACATGTAGGCCACACTTTAAAGTGTTACCAGTTAATAAAGCAGGGGTGTCAAACTCAATCCCTGGAGGGCCGGAGCCCTGCAAAGTTTAGATGCAACCCTCATTAAACACGCCTGATTCAACTCATCAATCCTACAGGCTTAATTGAAAACTGCATTGTATATGTGTTGAAGCAGAGCTGGAACTGAACTCTGCAGGGCTTCGGGCCTCCAGGAACTGATTTATCTAATGTGTGTATGTGTGATTGGGAGAATGAACGAAAGCACAAAAATCAAGCATACAATCACAAATGATCCTGATACTGTGAGCCGCTGATCAGTTTCAGATGTAAACTAATTCATGTTCTTGACATATACTAAGGTGCCAATCAACATCCAAAGACTTCATTTTAGATCAGCGAGCTGTAGGTGATGATGTGTAAGGTTGCCAGGTTCTGACAGCAAAACCCTCCTAGTTGCTTTTTCTTTTAATATGGTTCCCCTGATAAAGGTCTCATTCCAGGGGCTAAACATCATGTTATTGGGGTCACTTCAACCCATCGTCATGACAAACATCACACGAAAAGAGCATTAAAGCAGCACCATGTCCCGGGAAAACCATGGACTTGGCAACGCTGATGATGTGCTGCGGAGGGGCGGGGCTTTGGAGAGGGATTTGCAGCAAGAGTGAAATCTTATGTTTCTCAGAAATCATGTAGCCTACCTTTACATTTCTAAACACTGCTGTACTTGCACACCGAAAAATACATGTCGGTCTACACCCTGAAGTGACTGAAGCACTTTTCATATCAAACACGAACACTCTCCAAGATCAAATCTGTGCATACACACATTTTGTGAGTTTTATGAGAGTCTCGCAGTCTGAACATTAGAGCATTAGTAGTTCTGACTAATACTGCTGTTAAACAGTAGCTGTGTTTAGTCCCCTACAGTTACTTACATAAGAACTGAAGTCCTGAATCAGCCTGAGCAGCTTTACTCTCCACCTGAGGCCTGACGTCCTGTTGATAATAGCAGTGCTGTGTGACTCAGCATCAGTAAGATCTGTTTAAACATCTCATCATGTTCACAAATATCCACTTAACTGCTCCTCCATAAACCAGCGGCAATAACAATAAACACTGAAGCGAACAGCTCAGCAGCCACAGGGGGGTCATTACATGCCAAACATCAGTGCTAAAGGAGCCACGGGGCCCTCGAGGGCCCATTGAGCTGTGCTAGCAGCTACAGAGATTCTAGAATCATTTGCTTGTCAGAAACCAAATGCTTACAGTTATGAAGTGCTGCCAAAAACTCGCTTTCAGTGAGGAGTGGTACTCAGAAAGCTAAATATAACTGTCCATATGGCATATTACAAAAGAGGCATGAAACGACTTCGTGTTCAGTTTAACACAAACTAAATAACTCAAAGCATGTTTCAGCACAATGACAGGTCTTCATTAACCCAGGCCTACAGCACTGGCATTTAACAGAAAACTCAGGTTTGCTATGCCTTCAGTAAATAAGTATTATACTTCAACTTCTTTCATACTAAGTATGGTTCACATATATTAATATATTTACTGACATATTTTAAAACTTTATTTGCAGTATTTTTTTATTGCACAGAGCACAAGTGTTGTAAAGCCACTGTTAATAAGGATTTATGATCGCTGTATATTAAATGCATATCTTGCAAGAGTCCACCTGAAGTACACTTGCAATATTTCCACTTTTGCACAATCAAATATAGCTGGTCTTTGGCACTTCCGCACAATTAAAGTGTGTGAATACAAAATCAGTTGTTTCAGTTGAACAGATTTAGTATACTGAAAGTGCAATTGCAGGGTGTTTTTACATTATGCATAAATATGTAAATATATTTGTAACAAACTAAGCATTCAATTACATTTCAGCTTATTTAGATGTATATATTTCTATAATATGTTAGTGTGTGTTTTCTTAAAGCAGGCTGTATGTCAGAGCAGTGATGCTTCACACCACAGTCACATCAAACATTTTGGGACTGCTTTCAGCACAACAACATCAGTTCAAAAGATTTAGCATGATTTTAATACTGATGCTGAATGCACATTAACCCTGGTGTTAAAGTCATCGCTCATTCAGACGGATCTCTATTAAACTAACTATATACATCTGGACGCTTGGCAGAATTCATTCAAGATTCTCAAACTGATGATCATTTAACTCCACAGCACACTTCAAATCATAACCTCTAATAATAACTCCCACAGATACAAATCTGTCAGCTTCATTTATTGATCTGTTTTG
>JAUMHP010000076.1:1682132-1695639 GCA_032361065.1 Enteromius trimaculatus
TCACATTATACCAGCTCTGAAGTAACACTGCTCTTGTCGTTTCAGCACATCCCGAGTGTGAGTGAAGGGCTTCACACTTTCCAGCCAGAAATTCCTCGGACATATATCTTTAACATCAAAGTGTGTGAAGAGAAGTCGTCTCTGCCTCGGCTGCTGTGTGATGAGGACTGGTCAGCAGAGGAAGACCAGGCTCTGAGCATTGATCCGCCGGCACCGCTGTGTTACGCTCAGCAGAACGCTCCCCCGCCGGATGCCTTCGCCGCTCCGTTCCCAGACGAGGAGGACTCTGAGAGAGAGATCTCTGAGCCGCCGGAGCACAGCGAGGCCGGAGATTACGGCATCGTGCTGCCGGCCCACGCCGTCCAAGTCCAGAGCAGCCCGTACCAGACACAAGAGCACACGGTGCTGTCTGTGAACGCCTGTGACGATGAGCCAGACGAGCAAGACCAGATATTCCTGGACTGGAGCCCAGAGAGCCGGGAGCTGAAGATCCCTCTGATGGGCTTGTTAGGTCTAGAGGAGGATGCTCAGGTCCAGGCTGAAGCGGTCCCTCTGCTGCCGAACCTCATCCTGAGACAGAGCTTGGAGGAGAGCGGCGAGCCGGACGACTTCAGCAGGATGGAGCGAGACTGGGGGCTTGTCGTCCACTCCAGCCTGGACTAACCTCAGACTCCTGACAGAACATGAAGAGAATATACATGTGCTACTCGCCTTATCTGTGATGTTCGGGTGTTTAAGCTTTACACACAAGACCACACTAGGGCTGCAAAACAATTAGTCGTATCGATGCGCAATAATAGATTGTGTTTACATTAGTGCTGTCACATGATTGATCATATCCAAAATCAAAGTTTTTTGTTTATATTTAGGAACATTAAGAAGTTACTTGTTTTTACAAATGAACCCTTCATATAGTAGATAACCATAAGCTTTAGTTTTGAGTGGATTAATGCTTGTGCAGCTCTAGACGATATCATGAAGGATTTTCAGTAGTCTTTGCTTCCTCATTCACTGTGAACTTGAGACCTCATGAACAAAGCTCAGTCCTCTGAGCTTTTGTATACAATTACATTTAATCATGGACAACACTTTTCCACAAAAGCCCCAGACACGCACGGCCGGGAAGCTGCTAAAGGGAAATACACTCAAGTTCTGGAAGTGATGTTTGAGCCGGTCACCTGGGCTGTACGCCATATGTCAGAACACTTCCAGTACTCTGCTCCAGAAAGATTCCCTGGTACCACATCTACTGTAATAACGCTGTGACTGTCCGGCACTGAGACTTTCTGCAGAAGAAAGATTTCATTTGGGAATGAAAACAAGGCTGAAACGTTCTGTTTGTTCAGTATTGTGGTGGCTGTCAATGATTTTCTGATAATACACTACATTGCAAATATGTAGATGACAAATACACCATGCTTTGTGAGCTTTAGACAGCAGAACACTGTGTGTGTGCAGAAAAAAAAGGACTATTGAATGTATTAACATTTTATATTAAATTGTATTTTAACTGTACATAAACAAAATCATTGTTTATTAAAATATGAATGTTTGAAGTTTGAAAAATATTTGTTTATTGATGTTTACTGAACATCCGGATTAAAATAGGAACTTTAAATACTGCAGATTATAAACATGTTCATTATATATAAACAAAAGAGGTTTTCACTGAAAGAGCTTGTTCTTGTTATATAATCATTAACAGCACCATCAATTATTATCAGACTCACTTTTAGCTGCTCATCAAGCTCAGGCTCTCTGCTTTTGGGTTGATTATATATATATATAATCATATAATTGCTGTCATTTGTTTAACCTGTCATGAAACAGTTAATATGAACCTGAGAAGTGTTCAGTTGAAGATTTATTTTCCATTATCACTAATAAATACAGCTATATGATGCAGTTTATTACTGACTCTTGATTTATTACCATTGACTTTTACAGTAAATAGCTTATCTAAATGATTTGCAGCTAATTTTGCATTTAATGAGGGTCAAGCAGTAGGAACAACAATGCTAATATATGATTATGCACTCATACACTCTGAATGTACATACACAGTGTTAATGAGTGTGTATTCGGAAGAGATGGACGCTTTTTGTTTACCGGGCATCCGGGCGCTGTCCGTCTCCATGACAACCACAACACAACCGTCACCTGCGACAATCTCAAGACGGAGCTCCGAGACGTTAAGTGCCGTGTAAAGATGTCGAGCACTCAGGCTGAAGGCGTTATTAGAAACATCATCCGGGAAATCGCGCAGACGTGTTCAAGCCGAGGACAGACTCTGTCGGAGACGCTCATCGCCTTCATGGTGAGTGATGGACTCCAGGAACTAACTTCATCAGTTAACAGTTAACCAGAACCAGCCTTTACTTGTGTGTCCAGGTGAAGAGTGTCGTTCTGGACCCCAGGAATCGTTTTAACGTGGACAGGACTCTTACGAAGCAGGATGTGCAGAAGCTCATAGAGGTAAATCCATAGACTGAAACTTAACCCTCAAGCATCCTTGATATAGCAGCCCTCACTGGCCTCATCACTGTCTTCAATCCAATAGAAACCTCTGTCTCAGTTTGTTCTGTTTCTCCATGTGACTCCAGACAGACTGAAGATGATCAGATCAGATCTCTGTGTGGAGCGCTGGCTGTTATCAGACAATAATCCCACTGCATTATTACTATTAATGACTAAAATAATGTTTCCAACTGACACACAACTGGAGAAGATAGAAATAAACCAGTTTTTGAGTTTCTGAAAATTCTAGTGGCCTAAGACTTTTGCACAGTACTGTGCGCGCACACACACACACACACACACACACACACAAATGCCAGAATATAAGGAAAAGATAAAGTAGGAGAATCTTCAAATTTCAATAACTCAAAAAAGTAAAATGGTACCAATCAGGTGAGAATAAACAGTAAACCTAATAAGAAGCGTGTTCCAGATATTTTTTGTTTTAAAGCATTAAAAATATTGCAGTAGGACTTTGACCTGACTTTGTGTGTGTGTGTGTGTGTGTGTGTGTGGCTGGCTGACACACACAAAAAGCTCAACCATTGGCTCGTTTAATTCTTTGTTTTTTTGTGTGTGAGTGGCAAAGTTATTTGACAAAATAAAAAATACAACTTTAATTTTCCATATTTGGACACTTGGGGGTTAAAGGTTTCAAAGTCTTGTCAATCCTCTCTATGAAGCTAATTAAGGAGTATGTCTGTGGTGTCTTCAGCTGTGTGTGGACAGACTGATGGACCAGACGAGTCCCACTCTGAACACCATTAAGATGCAGGTTTACTTTGACATGAACTACACATCCCGACGTAAGTGAAGAAACAAACAAACATCTCCTCCAGCAGTCCAAACACACACTTATGTGAACCGACTGTGTGTGTGTGTGTCAGGAGAGTTTCTGGAGGTTCAGCAGAAGGTGATTCAGTCGCGTCTGCTGTCTGTGAGCAGAGAGATCACAGACTCTCGAGCCAAGACCAGAGACGACCTCAAGAACCTGTACAGCAAAATAGTCAGCTATGTCATCCAGCGCTCCAACCTCGGCTCGGCCACAGATATCAACACCGTGAGAGAAACCACAGGTACTGACATTCAGTGTATTAGAATGATTATTCCCCTGAAGAGTCAGAAGTGATGCTTTCATATGCACAATAATGCAGTTATTATACATTTACAATAGAGCATGAAGGTTGGATTGATTGAGTTCTTTCTCATCAATAAAAGCATCAAACCAGAAGAAGGCAATCGCTCAGAAAAATGCCCCAAAAAAACATTGTTCACTTGCTAATAAACTTTAAAAGCTCCAGTACTGTTTACTTTGATTTATACACTTCTGTTTTATGTTTTAACATATAATCACATAGAAAACATTTTTTTCCAGTTATTTTTTCACAGTATGTTAAAAGTCCTCTTGTAAATGTATGATGCATTATAAAGCAGTTTTACAATCTCATATTTGTATCCACTGTTAATACATTATAACACTTATCAAGTAATTGTTACACTGTGCATTTTAAATTTGGTTTGAATTATTTATGACAAGATATCATGTATCACAACACACGGTATGTGTAATTAATTATGCATTAATTTATACTCTTTAATGCCCATTTGTAATGCATTGTACATACCCTAAATCTTAATGATGAAACTTTATATACATACTTTGTATCTAGATCTTTATCTACTTGCTCGGTTGACTCATGAATGGATGATCCATTGAGAAGTGAGATATCTCTCCGTGTCAGGATGACAGCGTGATGTTGTGTGTTTCAGCGGCTCTGCAGAGCGTCTTTCCTCAGGCTCAGCTGGCCACCTTCATGGCTCTGCTGAAACCAGACAAAGAGCAGCAGCTGAACGAGCTCGCCCTGATCGTCGGCGGCATACGCCTCTACAACAAGGACAGCAGGAAAGGAGGAGAGGGCATCCAGAACCGTACGTGAGTCTCCCAGAGTTCACTCCCCCTGACCTCGGCCTGCCAGAGCTCACTTCTCCATGTGTCTCCTGCAGTGCCAGCTGTTCTGAACGAGACGCTGCCGGCCGCGGCCGCAGATACAGAGAGAGAGCTGACGGGATGTGAGCGCTTGGCCTGGCAGTACACGGCCCTGCTGGAGAAGATCCGTGAGTCCACCGAGGGCCCCGTCCACCCCGAGCTGCTCAAACAGGCTCTGTACAACACACGGCAGCACGAGGCCTTCCTCAGACTCATACTGGTGGGTTTCACTGTTACACAGACACTCGTCGGCTCTCTGCTTTATTTGAAAAGATGTCAGTATAGGAGAGGCTTCGTGGTTTCTAGCTAGTGGAAACTCATTTAGATTAATCATGTTGGTTAGGGCTGGTTAAATCAGCCAGGTCGTGGAACATAAACCAGCTTGTGTCATGCTCTGACCTTCTGACCTGCTCCTCCTGTGTTTTTCAGCACGTTTCAATGTGGGAAGTGATAGGAATATGTCACTGATGATGTATGATGAATTTGTGGCAGTATAATGATGTGTTCATGTTTCATCAGGCGGACATCATCCAGAGCGCGAAGGAAGTGACACGGTTGGAGTCTGATCTGAAGGCTCGAATGGCGCTCCTGAAGGACACCGTGCACACCAAGACCACAGTCCCAAC
The DNA here is from genome assembly GCA_032361065.1 of Enteromius trimaculatus. Lineage (NCBI taxonomy): Eukaryota > Metazoa > Chordata > Actinopteri > Cypriniformes > Cyprinidae > Enteromius > Enteromius trimaculatus. Next base: position 1,687,263 of record JAUMHP010000076.1, read on the forward strand.
ATCTCACGTGTTCGTGAGTGATTACTGTAATGCTGTCGCACAGCTCTTTGTGCTGCATGTTTATTGAGAGTTCACAATTTGAATGAATTTATAATGTGAATTATTTCAAATCATCTTAAAACATTAAATTCAAGATGATTCATATGAGGGAGATGAGGGAGGAATAGTGCAGCAGCGGGTTTACATCTTTATTTTCCTTATTCCATGGTGAACAGATCATATTTATATGTAATGCAAGCTTTTTTTGATTATTTTACATTGAGTAAATAATCGTATTCCAAAAATATTGTAACTGAAAGCAAGTAATAAAAGATACAGTGACAAGAAAAAACTTGACTTTTATTGCATGTCTATACACTATATATTAGCATAATATTCCTCTGCTGTGTGGTCAGATGTCTGCATATTGCTTCTTAGAATGCAATTTAGAGTTAGAACCCTACGTGTGAGTTAGTACTAACAATGGTCTGTTACAGAGAGTACAGCAGTGGCACTCTTGTGTGGATTTCTAAGCGTCGCTCTTCTTGTCAGCCTCATTTCACAGCCCTGGCTTTGCTCTGGGCGGGACTGGAAGGTGAGATGATGCTCCTGAGCATGCTCACTAACGTGGCGTCCGGTCTGAGAGCGTTCCTATCAGCCCAGTCCCTGCTGAGTCCAGATCATCTGGAGCTGCTGCTGCACGGACTGCAGGTGCGGACGGACCAGGACAGAGGCTCTGAGACAGCAGGTGAGACACACACCAGATTCACTAACAGCTCACACCAAAAAAAAGAATGAAACATTAGTGATGAAAAGGCATGTACATCTTATTGCATATGCAATTGTATTTAAATGAATCACAAAACATAGTTTGCAAAGGTTTGGTGGTCGCTTTACTGATTACTCCATTATTTGACACCCAGAATAGCTTTACGCGCCTCGCTCATTTGTGCTGCATTAGTTATTATAGAAATGAGCTGCATCTGTGCTCTTTGATTTGTTCGTTGCCAGATCATCTGCAGAAATATTAACCCCCAACAGCACTTTTATGGGATTGCGATCTTACATTAATTCATTCATCCTGTTTAGTAAATCAGGATCTTAGCTGAGCTTCAGCGGTTCAACTACAGACTTGTGAAGTGTCTGATGAAATGAGTGGAATAACTGAATATTTTCACCGGTCAGTCTCAGCATTCACAGGCAGCTGTTTCTGGATTGTTTAACCATTTAATGTGTCGTGGACGTGTTCCTGACAGTCTGCAGGAGATAGACCCGTCATTATATCTCACACACACGTGTCTTTGTTTGTTTCAGAAGAGCGTGTTGTTGAGTCGGAGGTGAGCTCGAGTGAATGGTGTTTTCACTTTGAGGACGTGCCGCTGCAGTATAAGGGCTTCTGTGGCTTCGCCCTGGTGAAGAACAACGGCCTTTTACTGCCAGGTACATACAGTCAAACTGTGTGCATTGCATTTCATATTTGTTTTCTTTGATAAGACATATTAGTTTCTCATCTCAGGCAATCCAAAGATTGGTGTCCTTAAGCACAAGGAGAAATACTATGCTTTCAGCTCCAGGAGCGCTGCGTACGAGTTCGCCTCTAAAGCGGACGAGTTCATAGCAGCTGCGGTGGAGATGGCGAAGAGACAGCCGGAGCTCATCCAGCTGCTGCAGCTGCACCAGGAGTTCGCCAGCGTGACGCCCTACTCTGAGGTACGGCACGCTCTCGGCTCACTGACAACCAAAATAGTTCAGTCATGACAGGAAGTACTTATCAGAAGCAAGGCGCGAACACTTCTCAAGTTTGGTTGTTGATGTCAGAGGTTTCATTCCAGATCTGTTTGATTTTCAGTTCTTTTCACTCAGCGTCTGTGATTGTCCAGTACCAGTTCAGAACATCTCTGTGTTTGCTACAGAAGTGGGTGTTTTCTAGACATGACGTGGTTGCGTGCATCAAAAACGGCGAATGTGTCTAATAAAATTTGCAAATATGAAATAAGTCTAATAAAAAGCGTCTTACCTGATACCGCCCAGCAGGCACACGACATAAGAAGATATTTGGTTGTGACCAAAATTCGATGTAAATTTAAATTGATGTCTAATACTGACGTCAGCTGACGTTGATATCGCTTAAGTCAATGTCAAACTGACATCAAACACTGACGTCAACCTGATTTTCATTTTCAACCAGTCATTCATATTATCACAGAAACACTGGGATGAAAGTGTATAGTTCTGATATAAACACTGATGTCTGTGGTGGCTTTCAGAATAGAGCAAATCACATCCCTTTTAAAAGTAACTGGCCCTTTAAATAACATTTGTGGCGAGTGCATTATTTATCACTAGGTGGCGGCAAGTGACCATTAAAATGTCATTAGAAAGGTTTACATCCACAGCTGTGAATTAAGCTTGTGTGCAAAATTGGAATTAAATCGAAGAAAAGAAAATAGTAATTTCCTGGTAAACTGGCACTAAATGTTCAGATATGATAAAGTGCCTCAGAGTGAGCAGATGAAACACAATAAATGCTGCCATTGCTTTCGGAGGTGCATGCCTGCTGTTTTTGTATCAAGTGCTTTAATGACAGACTTTACTCAGGCATTTCAGAGTGACCAGAACAACATTTCAGATGCTGTGGAACGAGATCTGTCCGCTACTAGTCAATTTATAGCCTAAAGTCACATGACAATATTTTTTGATGCACTTAGAGGAATTTATTCGCAAATTGCATTTCCATCACACATTATTTGCACAAATCTTTTTAAGGTTTAAGGTGCAATCCAGAAGCACAAGCAGCTGATGTAGAAAGTCACACAGTATCTGCTCATGTCTCAGATGCAGACGGGAGAGAAGCTGCTGGTGAAGACCATCTCTAAAAGTGACGCCAGCATGCAGACAGAGACACATCCTCTGGAGACCAACATTGTGAAGTCCTACGAGTGGAATGAGTGGGAGCTCAGAAGAAAAGCCATTAAACTGGTGAGAAGCGCTCACACACATGATCTCAGTCCAGACATGCATTCGAGAATTTAACCCTGTGAGAAACTCTCTGTCTCAGGCCAATCTACGGAAGAAAGTCACGCGCTCCGTGCAGACGAACTCAAGTCACATGAGACGACACAACAGCACTCAGACGTTCCTCCCTAAAGACGCCTTCAGCCAGACGAAGCGGGACGGAGAGAGTAACGTGCCCAAACCACAGGTGTACCTGTCAGGACTGAGAGGAGGAACGAACATGACGAAGCTGGATCTGACCAGAGCTGTTGATGAGTGACCAGAAACAAACATAACAGCTGTGTCTCCTCAGACGTCTTTCCTGAACACAGAGCGAGATCTTTACAAGAATGACTTCTGAATATTTAAACACATCTCACTGTATCTTCTTCTATGTTGACAGGAAGTTTATTTTTTGAGTGAATCCCCTACAGTAGCATTGACTTGTGAAGCACGACATCGAGTGATTTATAGAAATTGTGTGTTATTAATTATTGTGCCTTCATCTAAACACACAGTAAAGAGAGAATGTGAGTGTGAAGCAATGAGAAAGACTCATTAATCACTTTGACTAACTGCACTGGCAATTAAATAAAACCGGTTTGATTAAAAATCAAAACTTTATTGTTTTTAATACATTTATAAATTACATAAATTGAAACAAAAAATGATTAGTTACTACATTAATAAATTGTTAGTTGTTAGCAAAGTTTTTTTTACATTTCTTACATTAATGTCACTAATGAAGCACCAATTTACTCTCTGAAATATTGGATTTCAGTGAACATATTTCGCTTGTTATCAAAAAAATAATCTACTCTAGAAGGATTTAGGTGTTATTGATTCTATTTGTATGTCTACCGGAAGTTAAGTTAGGGCCACAAAAGCATGCATGCGCAGTAAAGCTTGTTTATGTCGTTGTCGCTGAAACCGTCTATACGATTTCTGAAAACCAATGTTGATATTTGAAATCACCAAAACAAATGAGTAACGTGAAGCTGCAGGTCCAGACGCCCAACTGCACGCTCAGACCTGTCAGACAGTGCCACCTGCTGTTTGGATGAACACTTGTTTAGTAGCGTGTGTACCGTAGTTGTTATAATTTCCAACATTATAGCATCATCGGGTTATTCATTTTATTCCTGAAATAAGCAATTCCTGAAAATTACCAGATTTTTTTGCCATAAATCAATGTGACATCTGATTACGGCAACAAACAAATAGCATATTTTAGTATTTAATTATAGTTCAGATTTATAGTTAGACAAAATTGTTTGTTTTTTAATAAATAATATATACTGCGCCTAGAAATCCTGTCCATAAAAGTAATGAACAGGACCAGTGACAAAGGGCAGCCCTGCCGGAGTCCAACAAGTCTGACGTACTGCCGGCAATGTGAACCAAGCTCCTGCTCAGGTCATACAGGGACCGGACAGCCTTTAGCAAAGGGCCCCGGACCCCATACTCCCAGAGCACCCCCCACAGGACACCACGAGAGACGCGGTCAAATGCCTTCTCCAAGTCCACAAAACACATGTGAACAGTGTTCCACGACCAGGACGAAAGCTGCATTGCTCCTGGATCCGAGGATCGACTATCGGTCGAATTCTCCTCTCCAGTACCCTGGCATAGACTTTCCCAGGGAGTATGATCCCCCTATAATTGGAAAACACCTTCTGATCCCCCTTCTTAAAAAGAGGGACCACCATATGGCTGGAGGTCAGATGAAACCACCATGAAGTCGATCATCGACCTCCACCCTAGGGTGTCCTGGTGCCATGTGTACTGATGGACACCCTTATGCTCGAACATGGTGTTCGTTATGGACAAACTGTGACTAGCACTGAAGTCCAACAACAGAACACCACTCGGGTTCAGATCAGGGGGCCGTTCCTCCCAATCACACCCCCCCAGGGATCACTTGCATCGCCCACGTGAGCGTTGAAGTCCTTCAGTAGAACGACGGAGTCCACAGTTAGAGCACTTTCCAGCACCCCTTACAGAGACTCCAAGAAGGCCGGGCACTCTGCACTGCCATTCGGCCCGTAGGCACAAACAACAGTGAGAGACCTATCCCCGACCCGAAGGCGCAGGGAAGCGACCCTCTCGTTCACCGAGGTGAACTCCAACACATGACGGGTAAGCTGGAGTGTAAGAAAGTAATTACTATGTAAGGCTATTACAGTTTAGTGAACTCTTTAAAACATTAGTGAAACATTTGTTTGTGGTTTAAAGTCGGATTTTTAGTAAACAAAGCGACGTTATTTCATACTGTTCGGAAATTTTTGATTTCTGTTTATTCACATTTCTCCAGATCTGATGAAGAATCAGACTCGTCTTGTATGGCATGAGGGGAAACACATTTACAGCCAATTCGCATTTTTTTCTTTTCAGTTTTTTTGTGCCAAAAAATTTAGCCCATTAAAAAGGGAAATATGTAGTGATTAATTATGTAATCATTAAGTATTTGGACCAAGTTTGTGGTCTGTGGGATTCCCGACCAAATCACCTGTAGACTTTGTAATAAAAAAATATGGGTTTTGTTGCTAAAAGAGACAACTGGTCTGGTGCTGAAAGTCTCAGTGGTCCAGACAATGATTCATTTTTTCTGAACTGTTCAAATATTGTTGTCCACTGTAACAGCATTAACGCTTCAGCATAAGGCAAACTTAACTACAAATATTTTTCATGAGAGTTTTGGCTATAATCTGTTCGTTTGCTTTGTGTAGTCTTGCAGTCCAATAATTCTGAATGTGTCAAAAAAGTTATTCTCAGATCAATATGTAGGTAAAAAAAAGTTATCAAAACAGATGCTATGAAGTAATTTAAGAGAATATATACAGAAACAAGATCTTTACTAACATGATTGCCTTGTTTATTATATTTGACCCTAGTATGTAGACACTGGCCACAATAAAACATGTGTAAATACAATTAAGTGACCATTTAATTAAGTTAGCACTCTCTGCATCTGAAGTAGATTTACCGCCTATGAGGACTATGAGCTGAGACTCAACCAGGAAGTCTGTTGCTTTGAAATAAAATTTGTATCTTAAATATAAAGTATGAATATGGAAATATGAATTGAAAATGGAAGGAAATAGGAAAACTAAAATCACCAGAAGGTGGCAGCAAGTCACTGTTTTATTATTTTATTAATGCATTAATTGCATTAAACTCACAGAACATTGCTGGCTAACCCATATAATATAAACATGCTGAGTTACAATAATTAATCATTCATACTACAACAGAAAAGAAAAATAGTCAATTTAAGTTTCTAACATTTTATAACAAAGTTCAAAATTCTAATTTTCCAAAACGATTCCCATTTTTACCAAATCTCACCAAAACTATTATAACTTACATAAAATATAGACGTGTGGCTTTCAGCTTCATCTGCTGGTGTTTCTGACACTGATTTATATACAGTTTCACCTCATATTTCTTCATATTAATCTAGTTTTATTGTTGTATTTATATTTCTGTGTGCGGTGGTCCTATTAATTAGTAGTAACTAACACAGAGAGCCCTCACCACAGAGCTGTGCTCGGTTCAGTTCAGAGCCCAGGTCATTTACAAAACTCATCCTAAAAGTCCATGTATGCACAAAAGCTGGTTTTTGCATGGGCACAAAAGTTTACATATTTATACACTTAAAACCTGTGCAAAAATCCCTTTATAAATCTTGGTCACGTGTATGCATGCATCTACACCTCGTCTCTTCCCTAAAACAGTTACTGTGTGATGTGTTTTGTAAGTATTCCATCCACGTGACACCAAGGTTAAACGAGTCAAAGGTCAACACGGTCTCACTCCCAACTCGAAGCTGGGTCAGGACAACTTAGCATCGCTTTTGAACACTCGAGTTTTCACTTGCAAGGTCCTCCAGTGTTTTAAGTTGTTTGTCTTGGTTTAATTATTTGCAAACAGTTGTTAAAAAAGCTATTTTATGTAAATGTATATTTGCAGTGGTGCGCCAAAACCTACACACTTCTTAACAATTTGAAAAACACAAAACAAAAATATAGGTGCAGCCACAGGTATTTATTGCAAAAACTGACCATGAACAAGCATTATGAAAGCGTTACAAGCCGTGTTGCATTCCGAGTCTTCTGAAGCCAGATGATGTCTTTATGCAAAGGCAAGTATTTTTATTTTGAAAAATTGTGAATTTATATAATTTTGGTAATAACTTTATGCAACTTTCTCCATCTCCATTAACATGAGTGGAATATTAAATGTATATTCGTAAATCAACATGAAAACAGTTTAAAGTCATTGTTTTTACGCTTTTGCGTGCAGGTGCGCCAATTTTCAAATCAAACACCACCTGTTGTGTAGGAAGTAGAACGCCCTTTTTTTGCATACCTAATGCAAGAAAGCTGGTCAGAAGTAACTACACTGAAAAACTCACCCATGTATAGAAATATTGTGATGAGCCGGGTTTGATTTAAGGGGTTGATGTCTTGTCTGGCTCTCAGCTGCTACCTATTGCGATCAAGCGCTCGCTGATCAAGCAGCACCTGTCTTCGTTTCTGCGCTGATTGGCGTTCTTCCTTCCTTCCATCTGCCCTGGCATTCTTGTCTGAGAGCGGAGCGTGGTGGTTGTGTTTTTTACCAGCCTCCTCCTGTAATTGTGCCTATCACTAAATGCTTCCGTATCAGTGAGGAGCTCGATCTGAAAAAGTGGCCGTACCGTCAGGTTTAGGACAAAGACAAACATAGATACATCATTTCTCCTGTAATTAACAGTAATATGCCAGATTTTTGCTCAGATCTCATAGAATTTGAGCAGCCATTATTGATGTCGGTCTGCAGTAGTGTAAGACACGTGGACTTGAACAAATTGCTTCATGTTTAAATACTCTGCATACAGAAACTCAGACGCTGATGTTTTGAGATCACGAATAAAGCTTACTCCATTCTTCACCTTTGCTACTCAATGCTTTCTAAACTGTGTTTAAGTGATTCACCCACATAAAATGATTCATCCTTGACAGTTTTGTACAGAAACATCACAACACAAGCTGCCCTCCCTGGCTGTGTTGCATGTCACATCACCATCATCAGAGGAACAAATTTGTTTATAATTTCATCTCAACAGCTTCATATTGCCCTTGATTGTTGCCATGGATACCTCTCCGAAACTCATGAATCTGTGATCAAAATTCAACAATTAGAAAATCTTTTTTTGTCGCCTTTCTCAAAAAGATCATCCCCTGTTTTCACTGGTTACACCACAGAAGGAGAATTCATTAACAGCCCCCGCAAATAATGAGGTTCAATCCTGTGGCACAGTCCCACCAAGCGGTGAGACAGGAGTATGTAAGGTTTAAAAGTTTAATTGTTGAACATTTAATCTTTGCAAGAAAGCATTCAATGCAGAGACTCCCTAAGACAA
>JAUMHP010000076.1:1706623-1719025 GCA_032361065.1 Enteromius trimaculatus
TTGATGTACAAATCAAAACAACATAGAAATCCTGGCAAGAACGCGTCCGGGGAAAATGGCACGTATGGTCACCCTACCAGAGGTGTTCTGAACAAACACTGAATCAGAACAAAGTTTGCTTTGCTGAACTTTTTAGGTTAGTTTGCCCCCAGAAAGTGATAAAACATGACATCACTCTTGGTATACTGTAGGTGTCCTCTCATATGAATAGCAGCGCACTCTTATGATTAGACTTTATGCACAAATATTATCCTGATACATGTGACGCACCTGAGAATCATCTGTGTTCTGACAGCTCTGATATCGACAAACCTCTGATCTTCCTTGACATACATGTGGTGATACATGCCATTATACCAGTGAAAGCTGCCATCTCTGAGGGTTAAACTGAAGCCAAACGCAAGTATGTAATAATCGAGAGAACGCCGCTGACAAGACTTACAAATGAGTCACAGCCGTTAAAGTGAAGGTCATTTAGTGAGCCGTCAGCAGCTGAAAGAAATGACCTTGTATTTGACACACTGAATTACAGGCACTGAACGAACAGAGCGCAGATAGAAAGAGAGAAACCGGATTAACAGATCTCTTTTGTTTGTCTCTCTCCTCTTCTGAGTCAGGCGGAGCTCAGACTGAAGTGCAGTGACAGGAAGAAGCTTTTCAGTTTATTCGTTCTGCCCACTTCCTTTCGTATAAAACATCAAAATAACAAAGCCGAAATGTGTATGGATCCCAAGGGCATAACCGCAGGGCTAGACTTACCACACTCTGAAACCTGCGAGTAACTTGGGAAAAAGTATTAGCGCTGAGCTTGACGTTGCCAAACATCCGTGTTTCAGCTGATATACAACTTCATCATACGAGAGAGGTGACGTTAAAGATCGTCCAAGTAAACAATGGGACGATTAGAGGAGCGCTTTGGAAAACATGAAATAAACCAGACTGAATGAATTGCAATAGAATGAATCCATTATGAATCAAACATACGGAGCTAGGATCCAGTTGTGCTGTAGATGTAGCAGCTCCAATAAAGAACAAATGCACAGCGTGACCGCTGCCTGACTGTATATATAATTATCGGCTTATTCGTTGGATCTCACACATTAAAGGGATTTTTGACTTAAAAATGAAAATGATCCTGTAGTTGACTCATCCTAGCATCCTAGGTGTATGTGACTTTCTTCTTTCAGACAAATCCAATCGGAGTCATGATAAAAATAGTCCAGACCCCTCCAAGCCTTTGAATGGGTTTAAACGGGCCGCTACACTTCAGAAGATGTGAAATAACGAGTATTCATAATAAAATGTCCCTCACGCGGCTCCAAGGGGTGAATAAAGGCCCCTTTTAGAGAATCCATGCGTTTTTGTACGATATTTCAAACTTAATAAGCACTTTTCTCTCATGTCTGCTGACTGTGGAAACAGGAAACAGTCCTGGCGGATGACGTAAGATGTATGTGTCCCATGATTAGTGGACTAAACAAAATACCAGTCATGAATTAGAAGCACAAACTAAGGGTTTGTTCAGAAAAATGTAGGAGGATTTCGATATAAGCAAAGTGGATACCAATCCTTTGAAACTTCTGTACATTTCCCAGAGGCTCACGCTCGATGCATACATCCGCCGGGACTGCTTCCGGTTTCCACAGACAGCTGACCTGTGAGAAAAGTGCTTATTAAGTTTGAAATATGGATATTTATCATGCAAAAACACATAGATTCGCTACAGGAAGCTTAATTGACCATTTTAATTATGAATACTCACACGTTAGTTCACGTCTTCTGAGTGAAGCGGCTATCACCCGTTCAAACCCATTCAAAGGCTTGGAGGACCATTTTTATCATAACTCTATCATAACTTTATCATAATTCGTCTGAAAGAAGAAAGTCACACACACCTAGTATTCTTCAAAGGTGAGTAAAATACAGGATAATTTTCTACCCCTTTAAGCAAACATGTTTGAGCTTTGCATGTTTAATCTGTTCATTCATATAGTGATCATAAAGCTTAAACTGTTGCATATGAACTTTTTAAAACTTGCAAATCTTGATTGCATGGACTATCAAAGGATTGAAAAATTACAATAGAGATTATATAGTGCATATGAATCTGTTTATTCCATATGTGTCTGACAGCTGACACTTCATTATAGTTTTATAATATTGGAAAATTCACTGAAAATGCACAGAAATCTGCAACAGGGAGCATTTTAGCAACACACCCGGGAACTTTTCATTTTTCGCACACACATTAATTAACGTACTACATGATGTACTTCTTGTTATTTCTTTGACCTTTGGTGTCAGCTCAGTGTTGATGTGCTTTTGATTAATTATAGCTCATCATTAAGCTTTTGAGATAATAGTCAGGGAGAGAAAGGAGGGACATTTGTCTCTTTCCTCCGTCTTCTTGTCTTCGAGTAGCCTGCTGCCGATAGGTTCAGTTCCCCAACCAAAAACCCAGCTCACCTATCATAGGTAACACTTTACAATACGGTTCATTAGTTAACATTAGTTAACAACAACATGAACTAACAATGGACAATACTTCTAAAGCATTTATTAATCCTAATTAATGCTAATTTCAGCATTTCATGCATTCTTAAAATCACAAGTTGTGTTTGTTAACAATAGTTCATGCGCTGTGAACTAACATGACCAAAACAATGAAGGATTGTCTTTTCATAAATACTGTAATAAATGCATTGTTCGTTGTTTGTTGTGTTAGTTAATAACTAATGTTAACAAACGACGCCTTATTGAAAGCGTTACCGTAGCGTTGAAATACTATTATACTTGAATAATTCAGCTTTGATTGTACATGTTCACAGTTTCTTTTTGTTTTATATTACTGTTATATAAGAAGAAAATTCAATAAATGTTTTCAACAAGAACTACTGTTATACTTTCTTCATTTGATGTTTTTAGTAATTATGTTGTGCTTTTTGTCATATTTTCCCCCTTCTTTGCCGTGAAGTCTTATATTTTGTTTAAATAGAGAAATTGTTGCCAGATTGTTTTCAATCTGAACTGAGAAAACTAATATTTCTGATTCTATTCCAGTGAGCGATAAATTATCATGATATAATTTTCCTTGATAAAATGATATGAAGACTTTGATGATGTTTGAAGCGGCTCATTTGAAGTGTGACACACTTGTGTTTCTCGCTCGGCTGAAGCGCTTGAGTCAGTCAACAACACAAATGACAACAGAAACACTGATCGATCTACAGATCACCATCATACACACTAAACTGCACCTGGGTGTTGTGTCAGAAACGCTTTAGACACTTTTGATATTTTTTGTGATTAAGCTAACATTTGTGCATTTAAAACAATACATTTTAAAAACATTCTTCATTCAAAACAATATCATCGTTAGTACTTTTTTTATTTTAAGAAAGGTTTACTGGAAAAGTAAAATAATAAATAAAAACTATGAAGCACGGTCTGGTTTCTACAACTTTCACTTTGGAGCAAAAATCTGCCTTTTAAAATGTGTCATTTATTGTGATATTTATTGATACTGACTGATATGAACAAAAAATATTTTGACTGTTTTTGGCCATATCACGCTGCTCTAATTTCAGTCTGCCATCATCTAAAATGAGGAGCATCTATAAACAGCAGGCGTTGAAATAAGGCTTCTCTTTTGTCAGAAGACGTCGGTGCTTCTCTTTTGTGATGTCACCAGCGACTGATGAGCTCTTTTTATATGTGTACATGGGCACAAGACAAAAGCAATCGTTTGTCGAGCCACATTCCTCTACTGTGAGTCTGAGATGTGTGGAAGTGAGTTGGCTTTCATCTATTAATACATCTAACAGGAAGAAACATCAGAACCCATTTATAAATTACTTGTCTCATTTGTGTGTTTTATTACATTCGTACTAATATAGTCTAGTACTCAATAAATATCTGAATGTTTTGGCTCTCTGGTTAAACGGGTTAAATGCGAAGAGATGCTGAACTAGTAGAGCTTTTACAGGAACACTGTTTTATTTTAATTTCTAAATCCCCATGCGAGAGTTTTCACTGATTAGCCCATCGGAAAGAGGAATTAAACAGACTGCATGAATACAAAACCAAAAGCATTTATCATCTTTTTTACTCCTGGCTAGAATTCAGATTCAAACATGACTAGCGGCCCAAGCCCAGAGGGAGCCGTGTCTTTGGAGTTTTGAAGCACATTTTGTAATTATGTACTTCAAAAGGTCACGATTGATATCAGTGTCGCACTGTTCAGTTTTAACGAGAAGAAAATAGCCTTGACTTTGATGAAGGACAGGGTTTTCACTCCCAGTCCTCACGGTGAGACTATTTCATTTGAGTATCACTTAATTCCTGATTAGATTACAGTGTTTGGCACTAATTTAATGTTCTGTATATTAGACAGATGGGTTGAATATTGGTGGGCTTTACTGTGCTGGAGGTCTGGACTCCAGCTGACTGAAGACACAATGACTTTCCAAAAAGACACCAAATCTCCAGGCTCAAAGATTGACCTCGGAAAAGGGATTTGATTTAGGGAGTCGCCATATGTTAATAAACTCTTCGCAGCTCTCATTAGGAGATGATCTGATGAGGCACATATGGACATTGATCAGAGTTATAGATTGTGTGTCGGCTCGTTACTCACTGCATGTATGGTTGACTTTGAAGGAAATAATTGGTACCACCTTAACATTTCCCAAGAAAACCAATGAGAATCATCGCAAGCCATGAGAACAGGTATGCCCCAATAGACGTTACCAGAGTTGTGAACAACTGTCAGACTGTAATATTCAGTGAAGTATTTTGTGCTGATTAAACTTATTTGGAGGACACGTCTCACCTGAAAGTCAACCAATCACATCGTCCCTATAGCTTCAGTCCACTGCACATTAAAGTGCTCATATTATGGCTAATAAAAGGGTCATATTTTGGTTTTGAGAGTCCCAAAGAACAGGCTGACATGCATGCAAGGTCAGAAAAAACTCACTGTCTTATAATATGCATTTATTATGTCCTTATTTGTTCAAGACTCCCAAACGATACATTTTTCCAAATCTCTCCAGTGACTGGTTGACTTCATGTAAAGCAGTGTTTGTGACCTTTTAACACTCCTAGAGAGACACCTAGTTGTGAAGAATGAATTAGAATTTTTATTCAGACCAACAACAATTTGCTAATGTTTTATTTTGGCTCAGGATTCATTTTAAAAATGACTCGTTTTAATGATTCAGACTCAACTCTTTCAATAACTTACTACACGGTGCACTCTCAGATTTAAACCTTTGCAGGATGTTTTCACGCACTTAGAGCTGGATCTTCTGAAGTCATATGATAAACAGGCTCCAATTAACATCATCATTAGTCTTTCCTTCAAATCAGCAGGGTTTCAGTGATGGAGTTTGTTCATGAGATACTGTTTGATGATGCTGGCATCGCTCTCCACTGGTCCCATATTTGGGTTGAGTGCCAAAGACTCCAGAGACTCATTTGGCTCAGATTGTCTGTCTATAGAGGGTGTCTGAAGTCTTTCTGTCAATCATAACCGGCGAGAGAGAGAGGTCAGAGCTCAAACGGGCGTCAGACTGTCAGTCAGATGTCTGTCTGCTGTGATCTGATCTGACACGTCTCGGTAAGGTCTGATCATATCCAGCGTCCTGTCTCAATACATCCGGCCTTTCTAAATTAAACCTGCTACAGCGGGAGCCATGCTGATTGTGACTTATCCTCTGCGAGATCTGAAAAAAGAGGTGGATCTGGGTGCAGCGAAGCCGGACAGGTCTGTTTTGAGGTCTTATTTACAGTACTTCATGTCTTGGTCTTACTGTGAAGGATTCATCAGTGCAAGTTATTCTGAGAGACCATTTCAGGCGACGGTATCGAATTATTAAAATAAATCAGAACCAAATCAGAAAACATCTCTGCACTATCCTGATGGACTTATTTTGTTAAAGTGGAGTTCAGTCCACAAGAAGAGCTTTTTACTGCCAATCAATCATTTCAAAGAATAAATAAATAAAAATGAACACTGGCATTCAGTCATTCATTCAGAAACCATTTATATAATTCTGGAAGAAAAGAGAAGTTACATGACTTCAAACAGAGCGATTTAGAGCCTCTTCGAGTCAGTTTTTCTTTTAATTCCCAGCCAGCGTCGAGAGAAGTGGAGGTTTGTTTGAGCAGACTGTAGAGGTGCTCTGAAGCGTCTGCCAGAATTAGGATGCTGATTCATTGAGTTTGTGAGGATGTGATAGTTACACAACATCTGGTGCTTTGCTGTAATTGCTGTCGTGAGCGTCATTGCTCCAGAAATTCCAGTGTCTCCGCCAGCCTCCCTGGCCATTTTGACACCCTGCTTCATTAGAGAGGGACCCGAGGGTCAAACGCGAGTGCCCTCGCCGCTCAGAGACCTCAGAAGAGCGGGTCTGTTTCCATCAGGAGTGTTTGAACACTCTGAAACTCTGCTCTCATATTTAACCCCTCAGTGCAGAGATTCCCAGACAACAGCCCAGGCATCAAGCTGCTGTATATTATGTGTTGAACAAATGTCTGACCCCTGGTTGCCTGTTGTTCACAATCTGATGCCGACTGATTAATAGTTCATACTTTATGGAGCAAGTAAATATTCAAAATGTACAAAAGTCCATATTTGACAGAGATATACAACTATTTTTGCAACTTCCCTTACAAAAGTGAACCATGGTTCTATTATTAAAATAAATAAATAGCCTATTCATTAATTTAATAAAAACAAATACAACTAAAAATGGTTACTATGATTAAAAAGACTGCACTGGCCCCTCAGCTGCCTCAGGTCGCTAGCTGAAGGTTTTAGCTCTTGGACAAGCCTGTGTTAGTCCAGGCAAACAACACAATGGCAGTGCTCTATTTTATCGCCAGCGCAATATCCGCTGTCTTTACGACAAGAGATTCATAAATGCTTGTCGTGTTTGGAAAGGTGTTTTACACATCATTTTCTACTCAAGAATTTGCTGCTAATTACTGACAAGCGGCACAGAACAGCTTTCCGGATTTCAGAAACGCACTAAACCAAATTATTTTTTCGTCATTTCATTTCATTTACCGTGCAGCTTTATCACCCATCAGCTCCTCCTTCGAAGTCATCAGGACTGAAGTCTCTATGGCCGGGTGACCTCAATCCACAGACGCTCTGCAGAGAGAGGGGTCGACTCGACCGAGCACAGCTGGACCTGTTCATGGCTCTGAAAGGCCTGTAGATGCTCCGGCTGGTCTCCGAAATGGTCTCATTTATTTAGACTGGACAAAGCATTTCAGATGCACAGGAGAAGCTAATTGTCTGTTTGCTTGAGAAAAACTGAGCACTGCAATGTAAACATGGTCCCAGGCAGAGATAGAGAAGTAGATGGTGGAAGATCAAGAGCTGGAGTCTCAGATGAGCACAGAGTCATGGTTTTAGGTATAATTTAAACTAGTGTAATAGCCTATAGTACCTCTTCCGCTGCCTTGTGGATTTATTTTAGAGAGTCAGAAAAACCACCCACACATTCATCTGTGTAGAAAAGGATGGTTTCAACAAGGCCAAAACACAGCAGCGAGGAAGGAGTGTAATTGGGAGAAGAGCCGCAGTGGACAGGCTGTTCCAGAGGGATGCAGACATCACTGATGCACTGTTACAGACCACTAATTGGGCCATACAGCACTGAGCGTCTCAGTTCACTCCTGGATGAGCTCTATGGAAGAGTCGTGCCAGGTGAGGAAAGGGATGCGGTGGCCGGCGTCTATTATTGTACGGGACACTGAGGAGCTCACTACTTCTTTGCTGTCACAGAGCAGATTGCATGGCGTCACTTTCCTTCCACCTTTCTTTCCTTTCCTCAACTTCATTATTTACCTCACAGAGATGGAAGGTTTATCGGACGTCTTTTCTGAATGCCTGTTGTCAGTGCATGAATTTTGTAACCAAAAAATGACAAAAAACATATGGAAGCATATTGCATCATATTTGATTCCTTTTTGTAATACACACTGCAGGGAATTCTACACTAAAGAGAGATGTCTGTCTTCTTGTGGTGCTTTTTGGGGTCAGTGACAAAAGAAAGGTTGTTGGGTGACAGTCTTTGCTGTTATGGAAGTTAATCTAAAGCATCATGTATTAGGTGTTGCAGTGCACGTAGGATGAGAACGTTTCTGCCGTGCCAGAAAAAGTGACCTATAAAGATATAAGCGTCAGAGCAAATGGTAAAAACAACAACCACTGTAATTTAACATGGATCAGTTGTGCATTAAATAGAAGTCCAGGTGTTGTTTCAGTGTTATAAATTGCAAATAGCACCAGTGATGACTATTGTGAGCTGTGACATTATGATGAAATATGCTGGTCAACCTGTAAGGGAAATTCTTCAGAAGCCATTACGTATGTGCCGTGCAACTATAATCTGAGCAAGTGTTTCTCTCCTGCAGAAGTCCTCCGGATCAGTTCTGCTTTGGCAAAGCGGAAAATGAATCAGCCTTTTAGATTTCACATGGATTTATTGTCATTACTTTTTCGTCTGGCAGGATTTTATCACTAGCTCCTCCGTGCATGTCACTTCTGCGCTGTAATACGAATCACTAATGACAAAGCTTTGCCTCTCTACTTTTGTGCTTTTTAGCTGAGATATTTAAAGACTGCTTGCTAGCGGTGCATTAAACTGTGAGGTAACGAGATTTGTGCAGAAAGATGTTCTTATGAGATCAGCGCTAGCACGGTTTCTACAGCTCCTGTGTTTTTCCCAGCATGCCAGGCCTCTTAAAAAGTTAGCGGCGTGACAGTCCAGTCGAGAGTTCGGTCAAGCACTCTCTGATCCAAACACACTAACAAGGACAGAAGGCTTGCTCTTGGTTTTGGTCCTGGAGAGATTTCAGCACACATAGAGTGAATGTAAATATATAAAGAGTGAGGGAATCAGATGATAACACACCTCCGCTAGTTCTGCTATGCCTGGGTGCTCATTTCTCCAGCCGACTTCCTTAGTTAATAGAAAGAAACCTAGTTTACGGACTTTTTTTTCAGTAAAAAGGATGATCTTTATGTGATGATGATCTTTAAATGATAACTATGTCATGTTGAGGAAAATATGACAATGAGCTAATGATACGTTTGAAAGAAGAATGATTTTGCTAACTACTTCACTCCATCACTTGTAATATTACACTACTATTGACTTTTATCTGCACTGAAAATTACATTGAGGCTGTATCCTAAAATTCACAACAAATCTGAATCATCTGAGCCTCAAGCTACAGGGTTTCTGTAATGTCAGGACACTTTAAACCATGTCAAGTCAAATCAGATCAAGTTCTGAATTGAGTCACTGTTTTGCAGTTAAATTATTAAAGGATACAGCGGGCGACACCTTTTCAGAACTGAAATCATTTTCGTTTCTTTAACCAACCAGTGCTGAGAAAAACAGTAACACTTTATTCTGATAGTCCACTTTAGACTT
This sequence comes from Enteromius trimaculatus, assembly GCA_032361065.1. Lineage (NCBI taxonomy): Eukaryota > Metazoa > Chordata > Actinopteri > Cypriniformes > Cyprinidae > Enteromius > Enteromius trimaculatus. Next base: position 1,716,079 of record JAUMHP010000076.1, read on the forward strand.
TCCACTAACAGTAAGTTAGTAGCAACTACAGTACATTTCATTAGAGTACTAGTAGACTGTCTGCTTAATATCTAGAACACTTTATTTTATCTACACTGTTAAAAATTCCGTAAAAAAACGGCCACATTTTGACAGTAAGAAAAAGCAACCTTCTGCAGTCCTGTGAATTAACATTGTTCAGAGTCGACGCTCAGAGACTGTGTTTCAAATCACACCCTACACCCTCATTCACTATTCCCTACAGGAGTTGACTAATATAGTCCACCTGACAGAGAGAATGAACACTAATGAGTGAATTCAGACAATGATGGACAGCTGCTGTTAATAAACACATTCCCCGAAGAAAAGAGAGAGAAATAAAACTACGACTGACTTCAGTCACAGCCTTAGATGAAATAAACTGAAATAAAGCAGCAGATGATGATAAAACAACTCCACAAACAGCTTCAGCAGCTTCACACATTACAGTCTGACTTTATTTCTGTCATATCTGCAAATAATCTTTGAGATTTAAAATGCTTTCGTTTGACCTCACCATTGTGGTGATCAGCGTCTGCTTTAGTTGGGCTCTTCACCCTTGACTTATAATGCTAAGCTTAATTCTGACTGTTATTGATGATATCTTCAGGTATTAAAACAACCAGTAACACTTATATAACTGCTGATACTTTGTTGTCAGCAGCAGGTTTTATAAGTGTACTTATTTATTTTGTTGGTTATCACCTTTGTGGTGATTCATACGCTGATTCTTAAAGTGTGTGTTTCTTAACACTCAAAAAGTTTTTTTTTACTTCCTTCCCTCCTCAACTGTTGCTCATTGTTTTAGTTCTTGTTTATTAATACAATGCTTTAGTAAGAGACTAAACAACAACTAGCAAAATAAAACGTAATGAATAACAATGAGCCATTTTATAGACATTATCTTGTTGTTTTATGCACGGTATTGTTCATTGCTTATGTGTCATTAAACACATTGTTAGCAATCTAAAACGTGCTAAAGGTTAAGGGTCAAGAACTTAACTAAAGCTCACACTGATCTCCTTCATGGTAGTGTCCAAAAACAAGAAGAAGATCTACTTAAATCTCTGTTAACTCTCAATAGGCACTTCTGTAGACATCTGACAGAAATAACATCGGTCTGGTTAGTAATGTGTGAAGCTGCTGATGCTGATTTAGGAGTTGTTTAAGATTTAATGTCCTCTTTATTTCAGTTGATTTCATCTAAGATGTGTGTGAAGTCGGTTGTTTCTTGTGTTTCTCTTTCATTCAGTGATGTTTGTTAACAGCAGCTGTTCATCACTAATGCTCAATCATCTCTTAATTCATCACATAAGTATTACTTTAAAGTCTTACTTTAACACTCTGTAGTGTGGGCACGTGATGTGTTCATGAGGGATTTGTTGTGGGGTTTAAAGGGTTAAAGATGTAAGATGAAAAAAACCCAGCATGATTAACCAAACAAAAAAAAAAGTATTTTTTACTGAAATATTAGTTAAGCACACAAAACACCATCCTGAAAAGTTGTGAACTGATAAGGAGAGTAAATATTTAACTGAACTGTATGAATGTGTTTTTCTGAAGAGAGATGTGTTGGTTTAATGTAGTTTTGTGGGTCACCATTGAGCTGGAGAGCGGAGTGTGTGCTTCAGTCAATGATGAGACACAAACACAGATGTTCTGCTGCTTTATTTAAAGACAGTGACTGAAGCAGTGAAGAGCTTTCAGCTCGTTATTTGAAATGTTTTGTATTAAGACATATTTCTTCCCAGTGAGCCTGTATGATATAAGTTCACATTACTAACACTGTTTGAATACTAGTAATTAAAACTTGAACTGTCGGAAGCAATTGGAGCAAAGTTTATTTCCATGGTAGTATAATGGTAACATGTTGTAAAAATTAAGAGCTGTAAAATAACGGTAGAGGACTGTAAATTAACAGTAACTTGCTGGCAACCCTGCTGCCAGTAAGTTACTGTTATTTAACAGCACAATTTTTTACAGGGTACATACTGACTATCAGAAACTTATTCTACTAACCCTAACCCTAAACTAACTAGTCTACTCTGAGAGCTATAGACATGTAGTTGTGAATTTATGAGAATTATTTGACAGAGTAACAAAGAGTAACAGAGTTACCTATAGTTATTATGTCAAAAGTGAACTATCGAAATAAAGTGTGACCACAAAAACATTACAAACAAAATATCTGAATATATATACTAAAACAGAGTGTCTATTTACCCTAGCTCCGCCCACCAATGTGTGATTGGGCAAGTTACAAAAGATGGTTGTCTTCCGTCAGCTTCGTTCAGATGGTCAAACGTATTCTCATTTTACCGTGATTGACCTGGGTTCGAATCTGCATTTTGCCAAAAAATTTTTTTTTACATTTTTAAATTTGAAATCACATCAGAAAAGCATTTATTTTTAATAATAATGAAGGCAATAATCAAAAAGTATAGGGTAGGGAGAAACTTATTGTCCCAGTAAGGTGGCATCAGTTTAATCGTTTGAATTAAAATGTGATAATTGCAACTATTTGCAATAATTAGTATAATTAACAGTAAATCCTGCTGTTCTAACATTGGGTAAATACAATCTAAAGCTATACAGCTATTAATAAGCTTTAAAATCCTTTATTGAGAGTTTGTACTATAATTCCAAATAATTGGAGTAACTAAAAAGTAATGTTATTTGATTAGATATGGCAGTTCAAAACTACTGTCTTTTATATACACCCACCTAAAGCATTATTAAGAACACCATACTAATACAGTGTTTGACCCTCTTTCACCGTCAGAACTGCCTTAATTCTACGTGGCATTGATTCAACAAGGTGCAAGCATTCTTTAGAAATGTTGGCCCTTATCGATAGGATAGCATCTTGCAGTTGATGGAGATTTGTGGGATGCACATCCAGGGCACGAAGCTCCCGTTCCACCACATC
>JAUMHP010000076.1:1736560-1747017 GCA_032361065.1 Enteromius trimaculatus
GGACTTTTTCAGGAATTCACAATTTTTGATTAAGAAGGAATTATCTATCTGGCAGTTGTTATGTATATGGTTGTATATTGTTGTATATTTCTTTCACGTAATAAAAAAATAAAAATAAAAAAATAAATAAATAATGAGTCGACAAATTCCAATGTAAATGCGGCTGCTGAATAAAATCAAAATCAGTTGAGAAACACTATGTGTATATGTAATAATACGATTAAACCAACCTTTCTTCCCCAAAACCTGGAACATTTTATTTGCTCACCTGGAAACGATTCCATTGCTTTTCCTGTATTTCTAAATTCAGATTGCGATATCTGGTTCAAAAAACAAAACAAAACAAACTACAAAATAACACAATGCCACGTTCAGAAAAATGAGCGAATAAACAATATAGGATGTATAAAAAAGTAGAGAACGAAGAAGGTAAGAGTTCAATGAGGCCTAGTGTGAGGCAATAAACCGTTCATCTTTTTTATGAAACATAACCATTCAAACGAACCATTCATACGGTAGTCTAAGGTTTCATGCAACAATAATTTATTTTAAAACGTTAACATAGATTAAATGTTTTTAGTTTAAACATAAGTATTAATTAGAAGTTTTTGTCTGTTTTTTACCTGTCTTTAGCCTGTGTCTTCCTGTAAAGCTGTATATGGCGGCACACCTGCTTTCGGTTTGTTCAGGAAACGTTCTGTCCTGTGTAAGGGAAATTCCACGTTCTCTTTATGCAAATATTGCATAGTGAAAAAGTCAGAGCTATCCAATCAAGATATAGAACAGAACGGGAGCTGCTATTATTCAGTTTCTTTGACAGGCTGTTTCAATGAGTGAAGTATAGGCTAAACGTGAAAATGAATTATGGTCGAATGCCTTTATTATTATTATTATTATTTATAAATATGTTGATCCTATATCAATGTAAAGGCCATTCCACGGAGTCCGAAGTTTTTGCACGTTAAAAATATCTCACCTTGTGTCAGTCGCATCGAAGAAAATGTCTTTATTCATCCAAGTAAAAATAAATTACATTGAAAAAAATGCTTCCATTCATACAATTAAAAAAAACAATACATAAAAAAAATCAATTATACAATTAAAAAAAATAGGGTAATGATTTGCATTTATGTTTTATAACTTGAGCCAATGGAAAATAAATAACTTGCACTAATATTTTTTATTAGTTTTCTCGATTGCTAAAATGCATTTCTTGAAACTATGACTCATATTCTCACAACAGGAAACACAAATCCATAACATCTCACCCAATTTCCCAAACATCCTATTTTCATGTCAAAATGAAGCTCTAAACCATTAACTTTTGCTGACAAAACAAACTTTGCCCTCAGACATCCCACACAAGCACTCAAAAACAAACACACTACAACATAGTTTTACACACTGGTGCAATTAATTCAAAACAAAACAGTAATGTTGCTTATGGTTCTCCTCCTCAAAAACCTTTTTTTTTTTACATGAACACAATAGACACAACTAATGTATGCACTGGCACATTTTTATTCATTCATGTACAGTACAACTGTTAAAAAAATAATAAATCTTCTGTCTCAGCATCCCGTCTTTGCTCTAGGTCAGGACAAAAAATCTGGTCTATACACTGGACTATACTGGCTCTGGAGAAACAGCGGGGGTAAAATCCTCTCGCATGCCTGAAATCCTTGAGTCATTGTTCACAAACAAGATAGGCAAAATGCTTAGTTATGTTGTCAATATAACAGTACACTCTGCTAGTACTACCTGATATATGAACTATGGCATCAGTTTGGCAGTTACTGTACTGAAATGCAGAAAACTGTGCTTTTTATGTATTACATACATTCATTTCAAAAGTAAAATGTACTGTACACATTACTGTATGTGGGATGTTGATTGAAAAAGACTGTATATGAAAAGAAATGTGTAGAAAATTTGGTTGACAGTTTATGAGAGTTATCAACCAATTTGTGTTTACCGTAATGACTTAATCAATGTATTACAGTATTGACTAGATGTCATTGTGTACCTAATCAGATCAAAATCAAATATACATAATCAGCTGCATGATTGTACCAGAGCAACGGCAACTTGTTCAAAAGAGTGAGAAATGTTTTATGATCTGCACAAGAGACAAGATGATGTGGAGGTTGAACAAGTAGTTTTAAGAATTTCATTTCTGATCTGAGAAATGGATCAAAGTCGCTGAAAAAAACTGTAAGCTGACTTTGGGACTTTTATCTCCATCAAAGGTTCTGATTGGTGTGTGATAAATTTTGACTTCAAGTGTTTCCACCTGGGTAATTGTATGCTAACTGAGCTCAAACTGTGCTGACTTAAGTTTACATTATTGAATGGTAGTGCTTTCTAAATGACCACATGGTGTAAGCACTGAACATGTAACAAACACGAAAAGAAATGTTCAGAACTGACAGGCGGAACAAATCAAGACTTTGCACTGAATTGAAGTCAGAAGCTGGCTTTTACTGTATGTGTGTGTGTGTGTGTGTGATGAGTGTGTGGGTGTGGTGACGAGTTGCGGGTGTGTGTGATTAGTCCAGGTGTGAGTGTAATCAGTCCATAGCTGAATCATGGGAAATGGAGTCCGTGGGTAGATCCTGTGATGGCTGGAGTCCCCTCTGGCGGAGTTTGAGTCCCCCTCTGAGTCCCCCTCTGGCTTCCATGGGCAACTGCAGTGCAGCTTGTGACATAGCCTCTTTCCTAGGAGTGGATTCTAGACACTCCAGGGCAGTGCCGATGGCGGAGACACCCACCTGGGCAGAGCAGATGGCAGAAACGCCCTCCAGGAAGGCGCAGATGGCAGAGAAGCCCTCCAGGGCAGAACTGTTTAGAGCTGGGCAATATAGTTCAATGGCCTCATCTCTCAGGGAAATGTCCAGGGTGATCACAGGGGTTAGGGGTTTCTGAGACACTGGCGGAACCTCCCAAGAGTCCACAGATGAATTGAATGCCTCAGGTGGCTGTGCAATTGCCTGTGGAGACTGATACTTCCGAGGGTTGTGCAGCCACCAGTGAAACCTCCAGAGAATGTCGGAACAGACATCTCTGGACGTTGTGCCGTCATTGGCGGAACCCAAGAGAAATCAGGATCGCTGGCAGGTACTGGCGAACCGGGCAATGGCGAATCAGGACCTCTAGCAGGCTCTGGCGGAATCAGGAACATTGGCAGGCTCTGGCAGTTCGTCCCACAGTAACTCGAGATCACCGACTGGTTCTGACGGGTCAGTTCACGATGGATCAGAAGCGACGAGGCATTCAGAGAGGTCGCCTGGAGCAGAAGGTGCCTCTGAGGCACACTTGGGGGTAAATGAGTCCTTAGGAGCAGCCTCATGAGTGAATGAGTCATCTGGGGTGCAGTGTGCGGCCCACACACTGAGAATGGTAACCGCCATAATGGTAAGCACAGAAGACAGGGGAAAAGTCTCTAAGATGGCCTGTATGGCACCTTAAACAATGTCTAGAACCATCTAGAATATGGTTACCAATGGCACATTTGCACCTTGCTCTGTACTATCTGCACCTTATGCCACACAGCATTTATTTATTTATTACTACAGTCACTTTCCTAAATGCATCTTATTTATGTGTATTATGTATAATAATTTTTTTGTGTTACACATACAGTGCAATACCTCAGTTATTGAATAACTCAATACCTCAGTTATTTATATGTACAGTGCAATACCTCATTTATATGTACATACTGTATACATATGGCTGTTTCTTTATACAGACTTTCTTTTTACACTTATAATCCTCACTTCTATAACTTCCTCTGTTAGCACTTATTTTCTTTTTTTATTTCTTAATTTGTATGTTTGTATGTTTTAGCACAGTATGGGGACTATCTCTCAGCCAGAAAGAACATTTCACTGTATGTTGTACCAGCTATAACTACATGTGACAAATAAAAATCTTGAATCTTGGTCACCAGAAGGGCGTGGGGTCTTCTATGCAGTGGTGCTGTTTGGCACTTCAAAGAAGAAGGCGTTCAGCTCATTCAGCAGGGACATGGTGCTGTCCCAGGCCTGTTGTGGGTCAATACTGAAATAGAATTTACTGTTAAATTAGAATTTTTACTAGTCACTTGTTTCTTCAAAAATACCAAATAAATATATAAATATTTCAAACATGAGGACCTGTGAAATTGATGTCCTATTTCATAACACAAAGTCATAGTTTGATGTGAAAACCCCATAACATTTTCCTGAGATACTGATTCATGACAAATAATGTGAAAATTGGTCAGATTTAAATGATAATTTTAAAATATTATCATATGTGAACCTAAAGCACAAACCCAGCCGTAAGTAGCTTATATAAGTAACATATTGTCATTGAGTCATATTTATTTTTACTGACCAGATTCAATCGACGCGCTTACGTTGAATTTTTGGAAACAACGATGACATTAATTTATTGTATCTTGAATAAATTAATGAAAGACTGAATGAATGAATTAAATAAATCGCCCAACCCAACAGTCAGTATAAGTAGTAATTTGGTGGAAACGTCTAAATTAAATATAGCTGCCTCTGAAATCGCATACTAAGAAAGGAGTTAAATGAAAGCTCGCACGGTCCCTCGTTCATTTCGAAGCTGTTTTTGTCTTCTCTGTCTGTTCAACTATATGGTTCAACCACCTTAAAATAGCCTACATGTATATCTGAGGCTTTTATTATTGTATTGCGATATGCTTATTATTTCCGCCTAACATGTGCCAATCAGCGCGCTTGTCTTCTTATAAACCAATCCGAAGGCGTCTTGTCTTTAGTGTGGACCAATAACAGCAAAGACAGCGTGGAGTTTCCTTTTCCAGCAGAAGTGAAGTGAACTAACGTTAGCTGACCTAGCGGCTGGGTACAAGAAATGCTGCAGTTCATTCTACGTGGATATGGAAGGGATGGGAATGATTAGGATTACCTAACAGTATCAAGATTGTATTACAGTAGCGAGATTATACATGGATTTTTTTCTTTTAAAATGAAATACGTGTTGTATTTGAACCGTTCGGGTAGGAATTATGGATGTGATTTTTGGAATCTCTTGCGGCATCGAATGATTATCGCGATCCATAATTCTGCAAAGCACGCTCTGCCTAAAGTCCACGGTCAAAGCACTTACCTGCATAAACACAAAACATCGGTTCGCCTTTAAGGGAAAGCTAGACTCGACTGCTGCCTGTGCTTTTATTATTATTATTATCCCTATCTTAAGTCATCTCATGCTTGCCCTGCAGAACCGGCCCTGAACAGAACATGTTTTCAGTGCGGATCGTCACAGCGGATTATTACATGAGCAGTCCGATCAGAGACCTGGACGTCTGTTACTCTGAGTTCAGAGAGAGCGATGTCAAGAAAGTGCCCGTGGTGCGGATCTTTGGGGCCACGCCAGCAGGTATGCATACATGCATTCATCTGTGTGTTCATAGCGTGAAACATCGCCTAACTGTTGACGTTTGAGTCCACGGTAATAACGTTGTCGTTTTGCACTTATTGGGTCTGTTGTTATGTGCATGTGATTAGGAGTAAGGAACACTTTTTTTGTTGTTGGTGTTTGGGTGGTTTTGCTCCCTGCGCCATGTTGTCAACACGTCTGACCGCCATGTGGACGTGTTTACTCCGACCGAATACCATATGCAATCTCTGCTTGGCCATTCCTATGTTGTATTAGCGTAAAACTAAAACAACAAACCACATCTGTGCCGATCTTTGTGTGTCTGATTTAATAGTCATGTGATTATAACACTGGCTTTTTCGTTGTGGTTTAAGATTGCAGGGAGAAAGACCGTAAAGAACAGAGGGAGGGGGCGGGGGTAATTGTTCGGTAGTGGTGACCATGATATAACCGCAAGGGCTGGCGCCCTCCCTGGCATTCCCAGCTGCCAGAGTTCCTATTTGCTACAGGCAGTGGCAGCTGCCAATAGTCGCTACTTGCAGTGGCTGCTCGCGATGCCACTTCCGGTGGCATCCCCAGTTGCCACAGATTTCCACTGGCAGCTGCCAGCCACTAGTTGCTACTGGCAGTGGTAGCTCGCCGTGCCACTTCCGGGGAAGATGCCACGGTTTTTCTCGCTGTATTTGCTGTTTATTTGGTAAAAACGAAACGTTTTCAGTGCAGTGTTGTGTGTTTTTTTTTGTTTGTTTTTTTAAATGATGATGCAAAGTTCCCACAGTTGCCCATTACTATACGTTTTATGTGTTTTTTTTATGAGTTAATATCTATCTATCTATCTATCTATCTATCTATCTATCTATCTATCTATCTATCTATCTATCTATCTATCTATCTGTATTTCTATCCCTCTCTCTTTCTCCCTCTATCTATCTATCTATCTATCTATCTATCTATCTATCTATCTATCTATCTATCTAAAATCCCTTTTTTTTTGCATTACACTTCTAATTTACATTATAGTTTAAGTATTCTTTAATTTTATCCATTATAAGAATTATGGATATGCAATATTGGTTGATGTTTTTGCATAAATCCAGCAATAAACATGTAACAAGGAACGTCACTGAAAGAAAATAGCATTACTTCAACACAGCTACACAAGCCTTGTTTCAACATTTTTAATCAAACTTTAACATTACTCTGTCAACAGCCTATTGTCTAAATTACCGAGCTAACAGAGCTAGCGTTACGTAAACAGAGCGAACATGAGAGCGCCCGATTACAGACGTCAATAATGCAACGTAATTTGGGGTAGGTGATATGGAAAAAAAATTGTTACACGGCGGTCCTCTGTGGCTCTGTCTGACCGTCATCAGCGGGAACCATCCCCGGAATATTAGTTCCCACCCGGACCGTTTTCACCAGAACCCCACGGGGATTTCCGCCCAGGCGGTTGCGTTTATTTCCCCCATTTAAAGGGGAGCTTGTGAGACACTCGATGCAAAGTTTGTCCTTGCCGACAACTCTAAGCGTTTAACCTTGCAGATTATTGGACTGATCTTGTTACTCACCTGGACTGTTTATCGACTCTGATTCTCGCCTGTTGCCCTGACCCATGCCAGGATTTACCATTCTGATTCCCGCTTGATGACCAGACCTTCTGCTCGTTTCTGGTACTGTTTTGATCTGCCTTTGTTGATCCTGTCTGCGGTGTTGATTATTGTCTGTCTGACCACGATTCTAATAAACAGTTTGCAAATGGATCCACAGTCTTCTGAGTCATCATCACAGAAAACTTTGCTGCCCACGGATTCAGTAGCTGTTAATGAATTAGCTCATGAAATGTCTTGTCAGGGATCGGTGCTCACGACACACCAGCATCAAACGGAGAAGCTCACATGCCTGACGGACCAAATGGCACAGTCTCTGCAGGCCTTGAACACCACAGTGGCCGCGCTCGCCCAACCCCCCACAGCGCCACCTCCTGCGCCTACTACTGTCAGCCATGTGGCATGCGTGTCGCTCCCTGAGAAGTATGATGAGGCCCCAGGAAATGTAATGGGTTCCCGGTGCAGCAACCACATTAACCAGCAGCCAAATAGCTTCACAAATGACGGTAGCAAGGTGCCATTGGTCTGTTCTCTCTTGGTAGGAAGAGCACTAGAATGGGCAACCGCGCTTTGGGAAGGACAGAGGATGGCCTTCCCCAGCTACACAGCCTTCCTGCAGCAGTTTCGAGAGGTCTTCGACCATGCCACAGGGGGCTGCGATCTCAGCAAGGAGATTCTTTCGCTGAACCAAGGAGTCACCACCGTGGCGGACTACACACTTCGCTTCCACACCGGTTGGCCACGAGAACCATTGAAAGCCATGTACCGCTAGGGGCTCAGCCGTGAACTTCAATCAGAGCTGGCCTGTCGGGATGAAGGAAAAACGCTCAAGCAGTTCATGGAACTGGCTATTCAAATTGACAATTTGCTATGCTCATGTCATGGGTCAAGTTATCTGTCTTCTTCAACCCGTTTCTCCGCGTCTGCATCCAGCCACAGCACTCCTGAGCCCATGCAAATAGGCAAAACTCATCTCACCGAGGAGGAACGTGACCAGCGCTTCAGTGACAACTTCTGCCTGTACTGTGGTCAACCGGGACACGTGAGGGCCAACTGTCCAGTTCGTCTACCTAGAGCCACACCTTCTCGGGTGAGTGATGATTCCACTAATCATTCTATGACATAGCCAGTGACATTCGTATTCAATGGACGGAGGGTGGTTAGCACTGCCTTCATAGGTTCTGGGGAAGAGGGAAATTTTGTGGATGAGGCCTTTACTAAAAGCATGAATATTCCTTTGATTCCATGTACCTCCCGCATGGCTGTGGCAGCCCTAGATGGCAGACCCCTGGGCTCAGGAGAAGTCCCCTTCACCACAAAGGACCTGACGCTTCTCATTGGGCCTATGCACTCTGAATCCATCCGGCTATTCACCATAAATTTACCTGAACACCCCATCATTCTTGGACTACCCTGGCTTGAACTCCATAACCCCATCATCTCCTGGATGGCAGTCTTCGCTATGCATTGAATCTAGAGGCTTCAACTACGAAAGGCTCACTACTTCACCAAGCTGGATCTAAGGAGCGCTTACAACCTCATCTGGATTAAAGAAGGGGATGAGTGGAAAACAGTCTTCTCCACGAACACAGTGCACTATGAATATCAGGTGATGCTGTTTGGTCTCTCTAAAAGTCCGTCCATCTTTCAGGCCCTCGTCAATGATGTATTCCGAGAGGAACTCAACCGTTAGGTCATTGTGTACATAGATGACATCCTTATTTACTCAGAGAACTTCCAAGACCATGTCCAACCCATCAGAACCATTCTGCAATCCCTGATAAGACATTAGTTATACGCAAAACTACCTAAATGTGAGTTTCATCAGACCAGCACTTCATTCCTCGAGTACATCATCAGCCATGAAGGGGTGGCCATGGACGAAAGTAAAGTGAACTCCGTTCTCAACTGGCCTTGCCCTCGCACAGTCAAGGACTTACAGTACAGAGATTCCTCGGGTTTGCCAACTACTGGCCATGAAATTTGCCCTTGAGGAGTGGCACCACTGGCTGGAGGGATCTAAAAGGTTGTTTCTTGTACTTACAGATCACAGAAACCTGAAACTCACAGAAACTCACGTCAAGCACGTTGGGCCCTCTTCTTTACTCGATTCAACTTCCAGATTACTTACAAACCAGGCTCCAAGAAATGCAAGACCGACGCACTCTCCCGCCAGTTTGACCCTCAAGCCAACCAGAATCCATCCGAGTTTATCATTCCGCCACCACGCATAGTAGCCCCTATACCCTGGGACATAATGGCCAAAATAACCGACACTCAATACATGGATCCCAAAACTCCTGAATTCCAGCCAGATCGAGAGTACGTCCCAGAACCTCTTTGTAAGAGACTCCTTCACCACATACATGACTCACCCAGCGCAGGCCATTCAGGTATTGCAGCCACCACGGAGCTGGTCACCAATCGGTTCTGGTGGTCCTCCCTGGCCTCAGATGTGATCCATTTCATCCATCAATGCCCTACCTGTAACATCACAAAGACCTCCCTCCAGAGACTGGCCGGTCCACTGCCCATTCCCTAGAGACCTTGGTCCCATATCGCGATGGACTTTGTTTCTGACCTACCTGCCTCTAATGGGTTAATAATTTTTTTTCTTCCTCCCGAATACAAATATTTGTTCAAACTATTTGTTTGGAATAAGTATTCGGGGAAAAAAAACACGTTATTTGTGCCTTTCCGAAGACTGTATTCGGGTTCGGCTCCACCCCTAGTCAAAGCCAACATTTTGGATTAAAATGTTGTTACAGGGTCAACTAAATTTGTTTACCCAGTATGAAGGTAAAACAGTAGCAAAACTCGAGAGCTTGCTAATTTGAATGTAAGAACTTGTAAAATGAATATTTATATTTGTAAGTTAAAATTTATACTCACAGCTCTGATGTGAAAAGCTATCGATTTGCACCCACAGACAATACTCAGAACACCTGTTGCAGACTAATAGTTACAAAATTGTAAAGTGTCATTCACATTAAAAAAAATGACAAACACAATTGTGTACTACACATTTATCTTTGCGCTTTACTTCAGTTTCGCTGTACAACCACAAGTCGGCCCTCACAACTTCTCAGATCTGGCGGTATAACTGCAAATTCCAGTGCTTTGACTTTTGCTACTCCTTTTGAAATATTTCTGTAGCAAAACTCACTTGTGCATTTGTAAATGTAAACTTGAGAGAGCAGAAGTCATTTTATTGGTCGATGCCTCACCAATATACAACCCCAACAACAATGCAAACATTTGTATGCATATCATTTGAACCCTCAAGTTCCCAATAGTTATTATTCCAGACAGTTGTTATACAGATAATGTATAAATCTCAGTTTCAAAAAACTGATGGTGTAGGGTCACATAAATAATGCATAAAATCATTAAAATCATTTAATATTCTGCATGCCTGTTTAAGATTCTCAA
>JAUMHP010000076.1:1752151-1762888 GCA_032361065.1 Enteromius trimaculatus
TTAGACTGATTTGTGAACAATGTTTGAGAGAAATGGTAATATTGTGTATCTGGAATGAATTTTAGATCTTTAAGTCGATCTCATGAAAAATCAAAGCAGAAACAAAGGTGTTGCGTTTTTATTTTTGAGTGTATTTCTACCATTTGGCTATAATACAAATAATGCTATACAAAATTAATATTTTCCAACAACACTGGGGCACTGATTGTATACAAGATTTTTTTTCTTCCTTCAGCTACTATAGCACATAGTAGTATAGAACAAGTGCACAAAAAAAATCACACTATCCACACCTAATTAAACAGTGTTGTTTGGTGCCAGAATAAATTTGCTACCCCAATGCAAAGACACAAATTTGATCTCTCGCTTGTTTGGACATTTGGACATAGATCTGACCATTGTATCTCTCCTTAGGCCTTTCTATGGATACCATATGAAGGAAAAAACCTTTATGAAGATTTACCTATACAACCCACAGACGGTCAAAAGGTGGGTCCTAGCAATGTGGTTGTTGTTGTTTCTTTTTTATGAATAAGTGTGTGTGTAAGTGCATGCATACTGATTTGGGTATGTCAAGGGATGTCAAAAAGTACTAGTACTTCTGCTGGCACTAATAGCCTCATGGACAGTGTGCCGAGATGTAGCGCCTTTGTGCTTCAGGTGTCCTGAGTTTCTGTTCCAGCTCGCAGATCTTTCCTGATCATTTCCCCTCTTTCTTAATTCCCTTTCATTTCCTGTCAACTTACTATTAAAAACAAACAAAAAAATAGCTGGTACTTCTGGTTGATGATAAAAGTCTGAGTCAAAGTCTTGCAATACAATTCCATGTTTTTATGATTTTAAAGTATAACAATTTGGTTACATAATGTAGTGCACTAATTTATCTTTTCTATAATTTTTTTTTTTTTTTTATACTGTCAACATTTTAATTAGTTTGATGTCTATATATTTGTACAGATGTCTGAAATCTTTTTATTTTTTGAATTAGTAGCAATGAGCATTTGATGTGCCGCAAGTGCACAGCGCACTTAACTGAGAAAAGCTTGGTTATATGGCATTCACATTATTTTTTTTTTTCACACTATTATTTCACATTTTAAACATCAGATGTTTTCTTGTGCTATACCGTATTGCATATTTAACATGTATTGGTATTGACTACTAAAAATTTGGAGCAACATTTGGTGCTAATTGTTCTGTGTGGGTAGAGGAGTGGTACATCAGCATGTGATGGGTGTTGCTGATTGTATGTATGCTTTTTTTTTTTTTTTTCTTCGTAGGGTGAGTGAACTCCTGCAGGGTGGAGCTATAATGAATAAGAGTTTTCAACCCCATGAAGCTCACATTCCCTTCCTGCTTCAGCTCTTTATCGATTACAACCTCTACGGCATGAACATGATCAGTCTTGCTGCTGTTAAGTTTCGAACAAACCGTGCAACAGGTAACAAACATACACGCAAGAAGTAGCCTTAACGAGGGATGGGCGATATAACCAAAATCTTGCCTGCACAGGTTATATATATATCAAAACAGTGATTTTTTGCTTCGCAAAATGGATGTTTTAAAAACACATTATTAACTGTAAGGCTTAAACAAATGCAAATTATAACTTTTATTAATACACAATACCAAAAAGTCAGTCAAATTTCAGTTTTTGCAGTATTTCTATTGCATCACTGTTGAAGAGTAACAAGGTGGTGGATTTGGCTGGTAGCTAGTGAAGTGGATTTACTTATTGTATAGTTAATGAAAAGTATGTGCATTTTAATGTTTGAAGCCTTCATGCTTTGGAAGTACAGAAGACGAGAGCCACACTGAAAAGTGGTGACAGTTTTTTTTTTTTCCAGACTAAATCAAACTCGTATATCAAAAAACTCAAAAATTATTCATGATATACTACTCATAATTGTACATTTCTGTCTGTATATATTCTGTATTTTAGCTGTTGACTAAAGCATAGTATATATGAGTATATAATGTATATAGGCTTAAATTGCACACTCTGAGGATTACTTTAATGAATCTAGGTGATTTCAGTTCTTTAATATGTATCTCCCCTTTTCAACGGACCATTAATTAGACAATTGACTTAAAAGCAGTTTATGGACAGCTGTGCACTATTCTTACATATTGTAACATCTTACATATTTTTACATCAGTTACGCAGGTAAAAGGTCTGGAGTTGATTCTAAGTGTGCTATTTGCATTTGGAAGCTGTTAGTTTGAAACCCTTATGCAGCCAAATGAGCTCTCCATGTGAAACAGACAATTGTTAGGCTTCAAAAACATTAGAAGTGTCCAAATCAACAGTTTGTTACATTCTAAAAAAATAAAAAATACACACACACTTGTGTACTCAGCAACATAAAAAGACCTTGATGTCCATGGAGGACAACAGTAGTGGATTATAGGAGGATCCTATCTACGATAAAGAAAAAAATCCAGTCAGTGAAGGACACTCTCCAGGAGGTAAACATGTCATTAAGTACAATCAAGAGAATACTTCAGGAGAACAAATACAGAAAGTTCACCACAAGGTGTAAATAAGGCCAGATTCCATTTTCCCTAAAAACATCTAAAAAAAGCCAGATCACTTCTGGAAAAGCATTCTTTGGATGACTGAAACTAAGACTGAAATCGTCCTTTACCAGAATGATGGGGGAAAAAAAGAATGGAGAAGGCTTAGAACAGCTCATGGTCCAAAGCATACAACAACATTTATGAAACAGGGTGGTTACTGGTGTTTAGTGATGATGTAACAGAGTACAGAAGTAGCCGGAAGAATTCTGATGTGTATAGGGATATACTCTCTGTTCAGGTTCAATCAAATGGAGCAGAATTGATTGGATGGCGCTTTATAGTACAACTGGACAATGACCCCAAACATAGAGCAAAAAACTATAAAAATTCTTAAACTTTTATGTTGTTATTTATTTATTTTTTGTTGTTGTTGTTGTTTTTGTTAAGCCCCCTGATTAAAACAAAAAATCTGCACTTAAATTTCATCTTGATGGTTTAATTTTACTTCTAATCAGGTGGCATACAGAGCCAAAATACATTGTGCAAATATATATGGAACTAACTGTAGTTTTCGATTTACCATATTCTTTGCTTACACCTTGCACCCTTATTACTACTTGATTCTCTTTCTGTAGTAGGAGGGCATTTGTCAAATAGAGGGGATAGCTCTAGCCCATATAAGTATCCCTGCACATCTAAACTCAGTGAAGGTGGGCTGAGAGATACAACGCGCTGGGAGGATGACAACATACCAAGGTGTGTCTATGTGTTTTTGCTGTACATCAATACACACCAGCATTGTATGGCATTTTGACCTTTATTTCATGTGTGGTATTTTTTTTGCAGTTCTTTGATTTTAGAGGAGGTGGGACGGATGAGTGTGTGTGAGCTGGAGGTTGATGCTGTTGCTGCTGATGTTCTCAACCGCCTAGAGATTGAGAGTAAGGATTGGTTGATTTGTTTTTGTGTGTGAGTGTGAGCAAATCTTTGTCTACACTGGGTAATAACTACCATGAGTGCATAAATCAAGGCATTTGTTTAAAAAAAATCTCAAAAATCTTTCATTGCACAAAAACTCCTGAAAATGGTGGGAAATTTCATTATGAAATAAATGTTTTTCCTAAATACGCCTTGGACATTGTCACTGTAACACTTTAACACTATTGTTATTTAATCATATTAAAGGAATTGTTAATTGGTTGTATATATACATTATACAGTTTGTGGAATTTTAAGGAACAATTAATAATAATGTAGTCAATGAAAAGTTGACTAAAGTTTACTGTATAAAAAAAGTCTACTTTTTACAGATAGCAGAGCATTTATCTAGTTTGTTTATAATTGTTGTGCTTAATTTATATAGTGTATATAATTGTTACCCTAAAGGGTTACTGTGCAAGGCCAAGGACATTGAATTGTTTATTTATTTACTTTTGACTAGTTGACCCAGTTACAAAATATAAGCTTAAATGTTCATAACGTTAAATGTTGTATACTTTCCTAGAATTAAGCATTGTTTTTGCTTCTGAAGCATTTCACCTAATTTAAAGCCTGCTGTCCATGTAATTGAACGTCTGTCATCTTATCAAATGGCAGTAAGGCTCTGCCTGTTGTTGAAACCATTTGAAACATAGATTATATAGTTCTTGAAGTACTTGAACATTTAGCTGATGGAAATATCTCAGATACTGACATTATACATGGTGAAAAGGAAGATAGAGATGCAGACGATGCTAGATCTGGACTGTTCAAGCTTAGTCCCAGAGTTAAGCTCCAACTTACCTCAATACATGCAAAGCAGTTTCATCCCTAGTAAGAGCTTGGTTAGCTGCATCAGGTGTGTTTGATTAGGGTTGGAGCTAAACTCTACAGGAGACCGGTCCTCCAGGACCGAGTTTGGACAACCCTGTGCTAAATCTGGTTGGTGAGTGTAGAATAAAAATTAGGTTTGGTTACTTAGTTAGTTAATCAGTTAGTTAAGACATTTCATCCAATTACAGCAGTGTTTTTCAACCACTATGCTGCGGTACACTAGTGTGCCGTGGGAGATCGTCAGGTGTGCCGTGGGAAATTATTACATTTCACCTAATTGGATATTAAAAACATTTTTTGAAAACGAATAATACTGGCAAACAAAGCTATTTTGATATTGCTCCCATTTTCCACGGCATACCTGTGTGAGCTGAACTTCTCAACCCTGACTGCTATAAAAACTAAAAACAGAGAGAGACTGAGACTTGTGATTTTATTTATTTTTTTTCAATTAAAAATTTACCTTGGGTCAAAAAAGTTTGAAAAACACTGAATTACAGTGGACAAGCCTGTTTAAGTTTGCTTTAGTTTGTTAAAAACAATGTGCAGTCTATAAAACAAAAATCTCAAAATTAAAGTTGAAATGTTATTCTGTTGAAGTTAATTACCTTCAGAAGAAGCTTCAAGGAAAGACCAACCATTTGTGTTATTTTATTTTTAATTTCATGTTGGTATGTTGTTTGTGAAGTACAAACTGTTTTGATCTGATGTCCATTAAAATGGACAAAAAATATTTCAATTAAAGAATGCAAAATTGTTATTATTATTTGGTCTCAATTATGGAAGCCTTAAGAACAGGCAAAAGGAACTTGTTTTCATTTTTTTTAAACTTAACCAAATATGCTGTCATGTACTTTTACTTCATAGAAAAGCAATATGGTAAAATCGAACTTTGTTAGAATCAACTGTGCACATTAAGTCTAACCCTAACCTAACCCTAAGTAAAAAAAAAAGTTTTAAGGATATACATGGATGGACGATTCTGAATTTAAAAAAACATGATTGCATTATTGTTCAGGATGCATTAGTATTCGCATTAATGTTCAGGACACATTAATGTTCAGGTTTGTTGTTTCTGGTTACAGATTATTTTAAGGTTTAAGGTTACCTTTAGCTAGATACACTAAGCTCAGTGTGAAATTGAGCATGTCGCAAAAGAGTTTTTCAAAAACCTTAAAAATACTAAGTTTCAAGGACAAACATGGATGAAAAAAAAAAAACATGATCGCATTAATGTTCAGGACCTTGTGAGGGAATTCTTCAACATCACAGAGCACAAAGCCACGTTTGGAGTGTCAAAATCTTCATAGGGTTATAGGTCAGCTGTGGATTTTATGGTTATGCTTCTTTTTTTTTTGTGCATCCAGATCAGATTGGGAGAAACCCTGGACTTCAGGCCATCTGGGATGATGAAAAACAGCGACAACAGGAGAGATGTCAAAGTTCTCATATTGACATTCCTGAATCACAAGGTGATAAAAGATTTTATATGGAAATTGTAGGTTTTTTATTTATTTATTTTTTTGCAGCTCCACTATTAATATTTACCATGTTACACAATCGCTACTGTTTCAGATCGAGGCTTTGTAGAGTTTGCAGAGAGTGAAAAAATCTTCATGAAGAGATTCAAAGAAATTCTCAAGGAAAATGAATTTGACATGTGAGTGAAGTTTTCCATATGTTTCTAATAAATGTGTTTTTGTCTCCAGGTTGGAAGCAAGAGAAATAAATACATGAATTTCTGTCTAATAAAGTGTACACCAGCATGTGTGTATATACATATATATATATATATATGTACACATACACATATATTGTATTTTGACTATGAAAAGAGACTATATTATGTTTGAGTTATTTAAAAATTCAAATCAAATCAGGATGTGTATAATTAACCAATCAGATTTGTTTTTGCTGGTTACAACTTGTAAATTTAAGGCTACCTTCAGCTAGACACACTACGCTCAGTGTGAAATTAAGCATGTCGCAAAAGAAAAGAATTTTTTAGTTTTTCAAAAACCTTAAAAATACTAAGTTTCAAGGACAAACATGGATAATTCTGAAAAAAAGATTGCAGTTGTAAGTTATCAAAGTTATTAAATTAATGCATACTTGATGCGTCTGTTGCATATTATACAGTTCCTCTAGTCATTTAGGGCAAATTAACATTACTAGAGAAATGCATCAATATATCACCAGCCAACAGAGGTATATTCGCTTCTGTCCTACACACTTAAGGGCAGTTTTCCGAACAGGGTTTAAGACTAGTCCTAGATTAAAATAAATGTTAAGAGCTGTCTAAACTGGAAAAGGCTTGCACTGAGATATCTTTAAATACCTCATTGCCATTGTTTGGTCTTAAAATGCTCACAGATACTGCATTTTTGTAAGACATGTTTCAAAAAAGTCTTAAATGTCCTAAATTAGCAAAGGTCTAGTCCTGGCTTAATCTAATCCCTATCCGGGAAACCGGCCCTTAAGGTTTAAGAATCAGCTTAGCTTTTATCTTAGGTGTTGATAACAGAAATAATTGACCCATCTTGAGCTCCACCCAATAAGATGTCTAAAGAATAGAGAGAATACAAATAAAATACAAATATACCTCTTCATAAAAAATGTCATAAAAATACCTCCTAGAAATATAGGTGAAATTAATGTTTGCTGCATTGATAGTTTTCATGTAACATCACATCCTTAAAGGAACGATTTGTTCATATCTCGTTTTGTAGGACTCAAACTGGGTCTGAAGTTGACTCTTTTCCTGAGCTCTCACTCTATCCTGCTGTGCTAAGCCCAGATGATTTGCCTTGCATACCTGCCAGCCAAGTGGATGTGCATCAAGATGCATTTAAAGGTGAGGTTATGAAAGGTTCATATTTCGGTCAGGTTTAACCCCTTTCCTGTCACCGTCCCGAATACAGGACACCTGCATTTATTTCACTATATTACAATTAAATGGAATGTAAAAACTGTAACAACAGTAACAGAGAAATTTTCCCAAAAATGGGGGCGACAGTTAAGGGATTAAGTTAAAGGTATAACTTGGAGGCAACTCTTAGTGGAAGTAAATAATAGGAAGTTTTTAGTTTTGTCTTGTCATATTCTCTTGATTGTCTTGTCCTTGTCAGAAGATAATAGAACTCTAAAGATCCACCAGCAGTGATGTGCCAGTCCTGTTCTTAATAGCAGTGCAGGAAATATTGTTTATATTAAAAATTATGTAACACTAGCCTCATAGAAAATTACTGCAGTGGTTCTTGAATTGATCCTTCAGCTCACAATACCCTATTGATCATATATTATACCATGATGTCAGTGTCCATTTTTGGCTGGAAGCAAAACAAATTTGTGTATGTATATTTAAATGCAAGCGAGCTACTGCACCCTGTCTAGTCTTTCCAAGGTTGTGCATTGGTTACTATGGCAACAATGAAAAAACAGGGAATTTAGAACAGCAACAGCACAACAGCAACATTGTACACTAGAGAGAGTAATAGCCGGGTGCTTGTGACAAAAATATTAATTGCCTTCACCTTTGACCTCATAAAAATAATAAATGGTATCCAAATGTGACCTTTTGATCTTAAAATAAAATCTGGAAGAATAAATAGTCATGCGTGAAATTCGGAATGTCAACTTATATGATCCATATCGATGAAATATGTTGTTAGTATGTGTCAGTCAGCCATTATGTTATAAATGTATAAATATCTTCAACACATCTGAACTGCGCGACTTCTGAATGCTCTCACATATTTATAAATATAATGTGCTACTAAAGAGGAAGTAGGTCCTTCACCCAGTAATATTTGTAATTTGTGGTTTTCATGGAGTGAAAGGAAGTCAGGAATACTCTGCTGTATTTGACTGTACAGCGAGTCTCTTTAAGACGTGTATTTGTCACAATAGAGGAGGAAGTGTTCCTCTGTTTCCACTGATCCTGATCTACATTCACTACAGATTCTCTCTTCTTTAGGTAACCACGTCTTTCTATGTCTTCCTCTTTCTATGGCCAGCTGGTGGTCACTGAGTCGGTATTTGGTCAGTAGATGTCTGTGTGTTTTATTCCTGACTGAGAGCAGATAGTCAGCTAGTCTGTACTCTCTCTTGAGTTTCAGATAACATTGGAGACGACTCTGTTCTTTGGTTTGTTCTTTCCAATGCTGTATGTATGTGTCCTTCTCTTGTTTCATTATTTCTTTGATTCTTCTATGTTTCTCGGGGTTGGTGATAAGTGCTTGTTTAATCAGATCTGACGCCATTACACAAAGGGGGCTACTTTGAGCATGACTAATTTGTGTTTCCAGAGCTTTAAAATGAAGAGAATCTTCAGAACTAGAGTTTAAGTGGATCTAGAAGTATAAAACTCTTTTTTTGGAGGGTTATGTTTAAAGGTAGACTGCCTAGCTCTGCTCTGCAGGCGTTATTAGGTGTGTTTCTGTGAACATGAAGGATTCTTCTGCAGAACTCTACATGCGGGGCTTCTACAGGGTGTTTGCGCCAGTCTTTTTGGCTGTAGTTACTCGCTGGGCCCCAGATCTCACTTCCAAACAGAGCAATGGGCAGTATGACACTATCAAAGATCTTTGTCCAGATTCTGACAGGGATGTCTATGTTGATCAGTTTTGTTCGTATGGCGTGCAGTGCCCTGCGGGCTTTCATCACCAAATTAAATTAAATCCAGTGCAAGTTAAAACCAGACCAAGATAATTATATTGTGAAACATGTTGAAGTGTAGTGTTGTTTAAAGTAAATATGTGTTTATGTTCTAGATTTCTGTTTTTTTTTCTGAAATATCATAATCTTAGTTTTCTTGATGTTAACTTCTAGGTTCCAGTCGTGACAGTATCTAGTTAAAATATCAAGCTTGTTCTGCAGTCCTTCTGGTGTTTTAGACAGAATTACCAAGTCGTCTGCATATAGTAAATATTTGACTGCTGTGTCTAATAATTGTAGTCCTGGGCTGTCTGATTGGTCCAGGAGATCTGCCAGTTCGTTGATATAAATGTTAAATAAAGTAGGGCTGAGGCAGCAGCCCTGTCTCACTCCTCGCTGCTGAGAGAAATATTCTGTCCTTTGCTGTCATATTTTTACTGCACATTTATTTTGTTCATACATGTTTTTAATTAAGTCATATGTTTTACCCCCTATGCCACACTGAATTAATTTATAAAACAATCCATTATGCCAAATGGAGTCAAAAGCCTTCTTAAAATCTATGAAATATGCAAATATTTTCCCCTGTTTCTTTAGGTGTACGTGTTTGTTTATTAATGTGTGTAGAGTGTGAATGTGGTCAGTGGTTCGATGTTTAGGGAGGAAGCCAATCTGAGATTTGCTGATGACGTTATGCTGCTTTAAGAAAGATGAGATCCTAGAGTTAATTATAGAGCAAAATACTTTTCCTAAATTACTGGTTACACATATCCCCCTGTAGTTATTAGGATCTGTTTTTTGCTCCATTTTTAAAGATAGGAGAGAGGAGTCCTGTGTTCCAGACTTCAGGAAAAAAGCCTGAACTCAAGATCAGATTGAAGAGTTTGAGTAATGCAGCCTGAAACTCAGGAGAGCTGTTTTTAAGCATCTCGTTTCTTATGTTGTCAGGGCCACAGGATTTCTTACATTTGAGGGATTTGAGTTTCCCGCTGAGTTCTTGTTTGTCGTAGTGACATTAAATGCTGTATTTTATTAAAAGATAACGCTGTGGACTGTTTGAGCAAGCGCAAGGCCTAACTTGTCTCTGTCACACTTACTGTCAGATGTTTTACTGTTTTCTACTCATGATGTCAGACTGCTCTATCGCAATTATTTAAAATTGCATATAAACTTCATGCCTGACGCTTTTGTTAAAAACTAATATTTAAGATAAACAAACGTTTACAATTGTGAAAATTTAAGAGAATTAAGAGAAAAAAACCCAAATGTTTTCTAAAAGAAGAACATAACACACTGTTACGATTGTACCAGTTTCCTGGGGTAAAACCAAAATGACGGTTGCCTAATACGGGCTTGACAACGTTGCCTTCACTTAAAACAAATGTGATTTTATTTTATTGAAATTTTGTTTAGGGATGCGTATAAAACAAACTGCATTTCCACACTTTTCTAAAATGATGCAGATGTACATGTAACAGAGAAACGATAAGTTCAGGGGATGTATCTCGTGACCACTTTGTGTCCAGTACAATCACAACACTCTCTTGTAGAAGGACTCTTTTAATTATGATATACTTTATTTGTTCAGGTTTTCCTTCAAACACTCATCTCAAAACAAACAATGAGAAAAATAAAAAGTACACTGTAAAAAAAAATAATTGCCAATATTCAGAATTTCAAGGCAACACATTGCATTCACATTTTTATGTTTTCCCAACGATCTATCCCCGGTGTTAAATGAACACTCCC
>JAUMHP010000076.1:1762988-1776263 GCA_032361065.1 Enteromius trimaculatus
GAATGAATTTTGATTGGCTACGACTTTCTTTTCTGATGGTCACCATAGTTGTGATTCTCACGCTGATTCTTGAAGTCCAAGTTAAATAGTTTCTTTATTTTTCCCCTAAATGCATTTAATCAATATAAATTCTCTATATATCAGTCTGACATCTCTTCGATAACCAGGTCTTACATGCTACACATAGATGAGAACATTTTCAAAACAATTTTCAAAAAAAGTTGCTCAAATCACAACACAATTATGTTGTGAACTTTACTCTTTGCTTGTCTGTCTGTTATAAATAAGTTATAGCAGACATTCAAATGTGAATGCAATGTGATTTTTTTTTACAGAGGTACAGGTCCATCAACACTAAAATTTTAACAATGGTTCAGAAGAGAGGATTACGGTGTTAGGTACAGTATTTGATATACTGATACATATTTCTGCTCTGCAAACATATCCCCAGTATAGAACACTATGTCTATAACCTTTTCAAGGGGTTGTAGTATAATGTTATGGTTTTTAATTGCGATCACATTACAGTAAGATGACACGGCTAGCCCCCCTAGCTAATCTATCAAAAGTGGACAGAAGAAAAGTTAGTACTTGGCAGATGCTTATTCTTTTGATCGATGAGAAGTACAGGTCAACCTACACAATCTCAAGAGGAAGTGTTGAAAGAAGCGAGTACGACAAATAAAGTATGTACATCTTCATCAGCTTTCTGTGCAAGAGCTCTAGATGTAGTGGTGTAAGGGAAAAAAAAGTGATTAAAAAAAAAAAAAAAAAATTATATATATATATATATAATAAAAAATAATCTTAGCTGATAAAACTCATGTTGGATACTGGAAAATTCACATTCTAAGTTTTGTCAAATAAAAGAACAATCTGATATCTGATTTAGCTGTATTTAATAAACAAATAAAATTCCTTTTTTAAAATGCTGGATGATTTGCTTTAGTAACTTCAAAGTATCATGCAGTCATAATAATATATTTCATTAGCATTTTTCAAAGCCTCTCTCTTTAGTTTGAAATGGATTATGTATGTGTGATCAACAGTATACACGATCTTGTTTATATGATTAGGTGTACCCTGTGAACAGTTTGTACAGTAAAAAATAAATAAATAAACAGTTTCCCTGCAAACCAGACATTAAAGTAATATTCGAAATGATTGACCAAATTGTGTACCCATGAGCATACTAGCTTTTAAAAATGATAATACATTATGTTTAAAAATATAAAACGTGTAGAAATTTTACTGTGATGGCTAGGTTTATGGTATGATATTCAATTTGTTAATGAAAATATAAATATTAAAGGTACTAAATATAATGTAGAAACTTCCATACAACTATAAATATGGAAATAAATGCTTAATGAATTTATGTTTACAGAAATGTCTGAGCCACAATTTTCATTATCGTTCGATCTGTTAAAATAACTTATTTTGACACCTCTGGTAAATGATATGTGGCAATTTTGTTTTACAAAAGTTAATTTAAAGAACACAATATGTGATAATATTCAGACAATGTTATCAATAGTAAAATGATGTAGACTGCGTAGAGAAACGTGGGCATATGTGAAAGACCGAGAGATGCTAGCGTGTCTAATTATCTCATATGACAATACAATGTTCTGGCTGAGACAGGAGAGAGAGAGAGATAGGGAGTAAGAGAGAGTGCTAAACTAACTTAGATTCAATTTTTGCAAACCTCTCATTTCAAGATCGTTCATCGTCACAATGAAAACATTTCTCGCATGGAAAAAAAGTAAGGGGGATACAATGTATTTATTAAACGGATTGTTTTATCATTATCAGGATTTTTATTTAAAGCATTCTTTATATTGCTTAGACAAATGATTTATACATCCATCTAATTGAACTATCAGGTACATTGTGATATGTTAAAATTATAAAACGTTAATGTTATAAGTTAATGTTTGTCCTTTTCACACATTCACGCAGTGAGCTGACGCAGAGAGGGGGATAGAGTGAAAGAGAGAGGGAGAGCGCATCCCAAAGTCGTGCGGTTCGCAGATGCGTTGAAGATAAAAACCTTCAAAACATTCTTCAGAGCTTCATTTATAACATAACGGCTGACTGACACGTACAAACAACATATTTCATCAATACGGATCATATAAGATGACCCCCCCGGATTTCACGCATGACTATTTATTCATCCGGGTTTTATTTTAAGATCAAAAGGTCACATATGGATATCATTTATTATTTTTATGAGGTCAAAGGTGAAGGCAATTAATCTTTTTGTCACAAGCACCCGGCTATTACTCTCTTAAACTATTGGAAAAAAGCATTCAGATTGAACGTATTATTAAAATATTTGATTTTTTTTCACCGTAGACACAAAAATGCAAGATGGGAAAGATGCTGAAGTGGCAGTTGTTGATGAAGAGGCCATTTTGAGTTTGTTGGAAAACAGTCAGACCTTCCTCCCTCATTCTCAGGGACCCAACCAATCAGCAACACTTGGTACTAATATTTTTACAACTAATATATGTTTCCACAAGCAAAGCATTTCCCTTTTCCCTAGATTGTTTTCTCACTGCAATTTTCCTTGATCAATAAAAAAAATCATCCTGAAACCTACTGTAAACATACTGTGACATTCTCTTAAAACAAGAATTAACATATTTGAATGTCTGTTACATGCATTCCAAGTAAACCCATGTTTTGGATATTACTGGAAAACAAATCCTGATGACGATTTAAAAATATATATATTTTGGCAGTACTTTGCATGTCTTTATATTTCGCAAAATTATTTTGCATATATGTACATTGTCTTGTAAATGTTCTAATTATATTTTTAAGTTTACGTTTACATTTTCCACAATGTTTTAACAGACAGCAGTCAAGACCAGGCTATGATTGATCTGTTTGAAGCATTGGCTGATGATGGATTTAGAGTCAACAGGTCCAGAGCAGTGTCCCAGCAGCTGTCAGGCATTGCTAGCTGCCTTTGTAACAGTGATGATGAGGAAGCTGGGCCTGAGCTGGAGAAAGAAGATACAGAGCTCAGTAGAATCATGTCCCAAAGATGGGACGGTGACATGCCAGGACCCTCTGCTGGGCAAAGGTCACCAGACTTCCCGTTTTGAAATCATTTATTATGTTTATAATTCTTTTTTGTATTAATTATATAGCCTAATTAATTATAATCTTAACTGCACAGTTCTTATTATATTACACAGTTCTTATTATATTTAATAGTCAGTCATTCATTTGAGCAGAGTGCTTTAACTTATTATACCTTTATTAACAGCAGTGGTGCCTCCAAGGGGGGGGGGCTTATTATTTTTTAGAATAATTATTTTATTTTAGCAATTAACATGAATATTAACTAAACACAATATTAAAAAATAAATATAATAAATTTGTATGATGTGTACCATAAATTGTCAGTCCCTCCCCCCTCTTTACCTGCTTTGTGGCGAGACACACTCACTCGCACAACCGCACTACTAAAGCAAACTACACGACTTCGTGGAATACTCGATTCTGATTGGTCAGTCTTCCCATTCAAAGGTTTATTATTCCCAGATAACCGGTTAAACTAATAACACGGGCTCATACTACGAATCATCTTGACATTAGTAATTATACCAATCAGCCAAAGTTTGGTGCCATCCTGTAGCTTAAAAATGCTTGACCACAAGTTAAAATGGTTACAAATTTACAGACTCTACAGCTCCTTTTAAACACAGTGGTGTTTCATTTATGAATGAACTGTGTTTTTAAACAAATCTAGTTAGTTAATGAATCAATTACTCATTCATAAAGACAGTAATGTAATTGTCATGTATCACAGAACAAAAGATTCATGTGCAGTAATTCTTTAAATGGAGGTTTAAAACAACAAAATTCCACAGAGCAAAGGCAAATCCAGAGGAGCAAGACACAGGGTTACACGACAAACACTACAGCAACAAAATACAAGCTGAATTTAGAATATAAAGTTTACGGCTAATGGAATAATAACAGGTGGAAGTGATCAGACAAATGAGACAATTAGGGGTGCACGGGGGAAGCAGTCCAGAACATACAAACAAAACTACAAAAAGGAGCCCTCTGGTGACTGTCCAGGGCATGACAGCCACCAACTGTGACAGTAATTTGTTCCTGAATGAATCAGCAGATCAAATAAAATGAGTGGCTCATTGATTAAATCAGTGACTTGCCTTCATCTGCTGGCAGTTTTGTTTAACCTTTAAAGTTTCTTTTCAGTTATTTAAATCATTTAAATTCAGATTTCTATATTTACAACTAACCTGAACATAAACCGGTGAATTTAATTGCACAAGCAACCTTTCTTAAATACTGATTTAATTTGATTGATAACTTATTTAAAACAATAGGATAAAATGTTGAATAAGTAGAATAAAAATAAGAAATGTAAAAAAGCTAATAAAAATATTTTGTTTGAATTTGAAAAATGGCAAAAGTAAAAACAGAACTCCATGTACATCACTTTAAGAAATCAAATTTCACATAGGAATAGAAAGGTTAATTTTTAATCAGAATTTTTAATACTTAATTAGAAGGTGCTCCTAAATTTGGAAATTTGGAGCACAAGCACTCCTAAAAAGAATAGTAGGCATAGAGCCCTGTAATTCCATCAGTTGATCTGTAAATAATTGCAGAATTGGGCAACATTTAATGCACCCAAGTACTTGCAGAGCAACTTTTTTGGTAGCACTTTATTTTACAGTACATGTACATAGTAAATGTGTAACATCTATGGAAAAATGTGCTAATATGTGGTAACAAACAAGACACATACTGTACTTTGTAATATACTTTAAAACAAATGTGTGTTAATGCTAATTTACTCTAAAAAATCAGTGCTTATGAAACTATGACTGTAAAATAAAGGAATTTTACATAAACATTACACAGGATTTACCAGTTGTTCAAACTTTGTAAGCACTGTTGTGGAGAACAATTTAGCATTAACAGTCCCTCACTAGCAATTTAAAAAGTGGTTCTTTTTATTAGGTAAGGTTAGGATTTACCAAGCATACTGTTATACCAAGTACAGAATGTGTCTTGTTTGTTACCACATAATAGCACATTTGTCTGGGTGCTACACATTTACCATGTACATATCATTAGTATGTACAGTAATGTGTCTTATTAGTTATCATATATGGGGATAAGGACGTGCCTCATTGTACCCACTTGTCTATGTGGTGTTGAGCCTTTCAATTATTTAAACTGATTGTATGTTTAATCATAATCTGTGTTGCTTTCTTGCACAGATTATGTATGAAAGAAGCAAATGAAAGCTCCAGTGAAGAACCGCAGGCCTCATCAGATGAAGAGATATATTGGAAGGAAAACAGTGCTCCTCTTACTGATCTGTCCATTCCACAGTTGGATGGAGCTGCAGATGAGAATAGTGGTAAGTAGAATTTGAATTAACTTTAATTTAATGAATTACAATGAAAAATATAATTGGTGCAGTGGTGTATACATATTTGTTGTCATGTTTCCTTTAGATTCATCACTAACAGACAAGGAATCCCGGACACGCTCATCACTAAAAGCAACCGACAAGATTCTTGGCAGCAAAAATGTTTTTGGAAATGAAGCTGTTCGTATGGAGCCACCATCTTCTGCTAAAATTGTTATTGAATACAAGTGTGCTGAGCAGAGACTCAGTCAAGAGGATTTGTCAGAGAAGCATTTAAAAAATGAAGATGCAAATGAATATTCAACTGGATTAAGAGTTAACAAAGAGGAACAATATATCCCACCAGTTAAACACCCAATTCCTTTTCAAACCGCTAATATATCTAAACTTGGTGCTGAAAAAAAAGGTGTGCATTCTTTTTACACTGCTGAAAACCAAGCCACTTGCCTTAATCAGCCAGATCCTGATGATTCAATTTTTGGAAACTCTAAGCTTGCCCAGAGCATAAAGAATTCTACCAGTATTAAAAATGTGGAAAAGAAGAATTTATCCATTCCTGAGAATAACAAGAGCTTCTTTGTATGTTATTCTGAGCTGATGAACTGCCCCACCAAGACTGAAATGCTCAGTACAAATGAGTGCAGAAGACCTGTGATAAGTTTTGACCAGACACAAAGCCCTATGGAAAACAACCAAGTTTTGGGCCCTCAAGAAGGTGAGATAGGGCAGAATAAAAAAGAGGAGGACGTCAGCAAACTAAAAATAAGATATGAGGATTACCAAGAGAATAAAACTGAAAGGACCATTGTGGCACAACAGGAGGCACACTACAAATTTTTCCCCAGCGTTATTCTGTCTAATTGCCTGCCCAGACCCATCAAGAAACAGACTGAGAGCCAGACTGGGGATGGTTGTCCTACCTTAGACCCTCCTGAACAGCGAAGGTCAAGGTTAAAGTTGATCAAAAAGAAAACAATGTTAAGTCAAAAAAGGATAAGTCCTGTGAGGACAACATCTATGAAAGAGGAAGCCACATCAATTCTTTCCCATTCTCTAGGCTCTCTTAACCAGAAAGAAATGGATAATGATGTTGACATTGAAACATCCAATCCAATTATTGAAGGCTTGATTAAGAACACAGTAGAGGATGAACTTGTAGATATTCCTACCAATATCTCTTGTACCAAGGTGTCCAGTTTACCTGGTAGCAAATATACTTTGCGAGCAAAGAGGAAAATGAGTTACGACAGTGAAAATGGAGGTCTGGCAAGTTCTGTTTCTTTCAAACAAGATTTGATGCAACATGAAGACTTTAAAGGCAAAGATCATGTCTTTAGCCAAAAAAAGAGGAAGCTGACTAAAAAGGAGCCACCAATCATCATTAAATATATAATCATTAACAGATTCAAAGGTCAGAAGAACATGTTAGTGAAGATTTCTAAAATTAACGCTGATGAAACTTGCACAGTTTTAACACTAGAAAAGCTTGCTGAATACAAAAAGCTTGCTCCTCTCAAAGAATTCTGGCCCAAAGTGCCCGAGTCTACAGCAGTGAAGTACCCGTTACTTGAGCAAAAATTAAAGAAGTGTCCCAAACGAAAGGCTAAGGTGAACCCAGTGTCAAAGAGGGCTGGCACCTCTCCAAAATCTAGGTGTCGACGAGCTGGTCCGACTAGGAGGGCGAAGCATTCAAAAGCACTGATAACGTTACCAAAATTACCCCCTCCATGGCCTTGTTATAATGAGTTCATTGATGACTGCTGCACAGAGTATTCTGATGTGATGGTGGAGTTGGGATATTTGTCAGAAAGAGCCTCCAGTCCTGCTGATTCAACCCCACCTAGATGTTGGTCTCCTACTGAGCCCTTACTGGGATCAAATTCAAATCTAATAAACCCACATAATGATCCATGTCTAGGTTCATCCTCTCAAGTGCTAGCTCCAAAACCATACCAAAGAGGTATTTGGGCTAGAAGAAAAACAACCAGGTCCAAAAAGACTTCTGCTACCAGCCCAAAAAGACAAGATAATACCACAACAAAGTCAGTGAATAAAGATTCAGTGACAACTGTGGATTCACAAAGGAAAGGTATTCGAGCAGCTTCAAGGAGACAAAAGAAACGTTGTGAAAGTATTGAAGGAATTGCTCTGGAAGATGACACATTTACCTCTCTGAAACACAGGATGCTGAATGAGAAGCAAGTCCCAAGAAAAAAGCAGGTCCAAGGTGAGGAGAGTGATAATTCACAGGGTCCACATTCAGTGAACAATGCCCCTATCACTTCCTCATCTGATGACTTAACTCCTTATCAACATCCCAGTTCTCTAAAAAGAAGTCAAGGGGACTTGGCTATCAGTTGTTCAGCCTCTCAAACAGACGTCACCAGCAGTGGAAAAAAATCAAGTCAAGATGTTGTTTCTATCTTTAATATCATTGCCTCAAATGACTCGAAAACAGACTCACAGATTTTCCTAAATCCTTGTATTGAAAA
This sequence comes from Enteromius trimaculatus, assembly GCA_032361065.1. Taxonomy (NCBI): domain Eukaryota; kingdom Metazoa; phylum Chordata; class Actinopteri; order Cypriniformes; family Cyprinidae; genus Enteromius; species Enteromius trimaculatus. Next base: position 1,770,915 of record JAUMHP010000076.1, read on the forward strand.
ATCTCTAAATCACATTCTTTCCCCATCCACCAAGACGGTAGGACATCCATGTTCTGTCATCACATACAGCAGTTCCAATTCAAAATCACAAAATGTGAGTCAAGATGGGACTATCTCAAAAAATCTTTATAAATTAAAATCAGAGGTCTCTGGCAATGAAGGGAACCCCAGAACTTTACAACATTTGCAGTCAACCAGAAAAAAGAAACAGACAAAAAAGAAAGATACCATAACTTTATTGGAGTCTGTCGATTGTAGACCCTCCCTTATGCCCTCTGTTAAGAGTGCAATTCAATCTGGATTTCACACAGTTCTTACATTGTCCTCGGACCCTAAAATTGACAAAGTGTGTGTTCCTGAGTTGCCTTCTAGGCTGGCTGTCTTGAAGGAACTCCTCCAGAAGAGGCAACTCGAGGCTGGACCAGAACCACATGAAAGCGATCTTGGGACTGAGGATATGTCTTCTACCAGTCAACCTACAGATATTCTCAAAACAGCCAAATCTAAAACCACTCATTCATCAACATTAAGAAAACCAAGAAGTGCAAAAACTAAAGTGGCAAAGGAGTTACAGTTCAAAATCAGAAGTAATAAAATTAAACTGGATGATTTAAGAATTGACCATCTTTCATCAGATAACAGTCCTGTGTTTTTTTCTGACCGTGGCTTTGACAGTTGTTGCTCTATTGAAGATAGCTTGTCCCCAGAGCTCCCAGCCAATTACAGTTTTGACATCAATGCAATTGGGCAAACCGAGTTTTCCAGTCTTTATTCTGGTAACCAGTTTGTGTTAACTGATAGGAACTTGCCTCAGAAATTCCTCAGTGATGTCAGTCAGGAGGCAATAAATGCCTTTGTTGGGTTAGGCGACAGGACACAAAAAGTGTTTGATGTTAAAGAGAACAGCAAGCTTGAACAGGACTGGTGCAATTCTGGGGCTCTTAGTCCAGAACTGTTTGATAAGTCATTTTGTGAAAATGGCAAAGTTTATCCCAGTAAGATATCTCTTGATTCTGAAAAGATATTTAGCAAAGATTGGGGGGGCTCTTCAGGTAAAATCTATGGTGTCAGCCACTTTCAGGACTTTCACTGTGAAAAGAAAGATGTGTTGCTTGACCCAGAGCCCTTTCCCCCCTTTACTTCTGCTTCTTTTGCTTATAATGGTGTTTCCCCAAATAGTGATCCCCTAGATGGGAGTTCAGCAACACCAAGCAGTTCCCCACAGTCCACCAACTCACTGTCCCAGCTGAAAAATGGAGGTCAGAGTTCAAAGACTGGGGGAACTCACATTCTCAAACCTCTCATGTCTCCACCTACTCGGGAGGAAATCTTAGCTACTCTAATGGATCTGAACCTCTCAGAAGCTATCTACCAGGAACCATTCTGCAGTGACCCATTAGATGCACCCTTGAAGCCAAGGTAACACTTTTACTGGATTACCCACAATTGATTTGTTTTTGTATAATCTTTTATGTTACTGTTTTTTTTTTTCCAGGGAGGTTGGTGGTCGGATGTTGATTTTGGAAACCAGGCTGGTGAAAGAACTGGTTGAATTTCATGGAGACTTATCTCAAAACGGCTTACAATTTTGGAAAATAGCATTTTCTGCAATGACAAATCAGGCCTCTGCACCAAACAATGGGTGTAAATCCTCTCTACTGACTACGGACCAAAGCCCATTTTCTGGCAGTGATCAAAAAGTGATTATGCTTCCCTGCAAGTGTGCCCCAAGTCGAGAACAGGTGCAGACCTGGCTTCGAGCCAAAAAACAGTATGAGTGCCTTCAGAGTGATTGGAAACAAATGGGTGGCCAGACAGCTGTGGAACTTGGTACATATGACAGGACCTCACATCATAAAGATGACTCTAATTTACCTTCCTCAGGGAATTGTGATAAAAGGCTTCAGTGTTGGGAGAAAAGTGTTGAAAATACTTTGGAGTTGCAGAGTATCAGTAGGAATGGCTTAAGTTTACCACTCCATATTTCACCAGTTAAAGCAGCTTCATCTAACAGTTGCCCTAAGAGTGTGAAATGTATCTTGGAAATGGAGACGAGCAAAAGTTGTCAGATCACTTCTCCAAATTCTCCTGATCTTTCTACATTGCAACAAAGTCCTGCTGAGATCAAACAAGATGAGGACAAGGAGGATTTGAATGAAGTTTTACAATACCCCACGTTGGACCAGTCTCAAAATCTCAATGACACATCACTTGAAAATGTACAGCCAAAGGACCTATTGAGTCCATCAGTTTTTCCAGTTAAACACCTAGATTCTGATGTCAAATACTCTTACCTACTCCATAGCACACCTGTCCACCGGAGAAGCTTAATTAATGATGGCGGGTCTAGCTACAGTCCAATAAGAAATGAAGGTATAGTTTCATGTTGTTGTTTTTTTTTTTTTTTTTGAAAGGTTGAATTTAACGAAGTTGTTTATCTGTGTGTTCTATAATGGGTTCCCAAACATTTTTCGATTGTAACCCACCTTGAGAGGTAAATCCTTTTGTGGCAGTGGGGTTGACGCAGGGCCTGGCAATTAACAATATCATATGGAGATCACATAAAATTTGTGAATGAAGATGGTAAACTGTGGACATTTCTACTCAATTCTGATTAATCTATCCATCCTAATAGGGCTGTGTGTTCTGCTTTTGTTTGAGTGAATGAATGGCATAGTTTTTTTCTGCTACACAACCAAGGACACAAACACATACATTTTATTTCCATAGGTATTCTGACAGTCACACTGTTTAATTTGAGAAAAGCTACTGTCAAATGTACAGTGGAACTCAAAGATCTTAATGGCAAAATGGCCAAATAAATTTTGGTTTAATACAGAGGAATTACATCACAAATATTATTATTGTACTGTTGTACACTGTTACAAATATAGTTGTAAAATAATTTATATTTTCTTTTGCTGATAAGATCAGGATAATTGTATTTCCAAAAAAAATGACTACTAAAGTTTTAGTTACTTTTAGCTACTCATTTTAAACCTCTTTTGGATCTGTTTTTGTACAGACATAGAGCCCAGATCACATCAACTACATCTAAAGGGTAACAAAAACAAAGATGCTCTACGGAGAGTTTTGCTTACGACACAAATGAAGGTCAGGTGAATTTATTCAAATGAAAATGAATGAATTTATGAATCTCCTGAAGTTTCAATATTTTAATCCATATTTAGTATTGTATAGGTTTTTATAACACAAGTAATATATCCCATACAGAATCAGCTTACCACTATGAATGTTCCGAAGAGAGAAAACTCACAGATTGAGGGACCATCAATCTGTAATTCATATGGCTTTAAAGTCAGTATGCAGAACTTACAGGAGGCCAAAGCATTGCATGAGGTAGGATCTTTTAATTGTGTTTTAATAAGAACTGTTTTCATTAAACTTGAAGTGATGAATTCAACTTATATAAACGGGTAAATTCAAGCGTTGTCATCTTATTGTCATGTTACATGGTTAGAAACTCAAGTATATTTTATGGGATTTTAAATGTTTACAACTCATGTTTTTATCTCCTTGCTACAGGTACAGCATCTCACATTGATGAGCATGGAGCTTCATCCAAGGACTCGTCGTGACCTTGAGCCTGACCCTGAATTTGACCCAATTTGTGCTTTGTTCTACTGCCTCAGTTCTGATATCCCTCTCCCAAATTGTGACACTACCCAATTAACTGGTGCCATTGTCATAGATAAAGATTGCTGTTCTTCAGCTCAAGGTGAGTTTAGTGTTATTTGTTTATTACTGATGTTTGTACCAATAGCAAATTGTATACAGTATATCAATTTAACTTTGATTAGGGGTGTGTTTTCTATATGACATAATACGCTGATTTAACCACCTTAGTATAATGCATAGTAGTGGAAATAAGCTGGCTAGTCATGACTGTTTCCCAAACACATCTCTAGTGTTTGAACCACATTAGCTCAACAATAAAGGGTCATTGTTAATGACATGACATGCATGTGGTAAAGTAATAACTTATGCTAATTAATTGATTTAAGCTCTTCGAGATGCTGCTGTGCTGAACATGACACCTGGGGCCGGTTGCACCAGCTAGACTTAAGAAAGCTGGGTCTAAGCCCTACACTAGACTTTGCAACGTCCAGCTTTACGCTAAATATTTACAGCTGTTGCACCAACTAAAACTACCATCAGGTGCAGCTACGCCTAGCATAGAAGATGTGCATCTGTGCTGACACGTTCTCTCGCAGTTATAGATACAACTGAGACAACCTTGTGCTGCAACAAGTGAAGCTACCGTGCCACGATTTCATTGAGGAAACATTTTCTAACAAGTCTGGTTTTCTATCTGAAGTCTCCCTAAATGTTCTGTGACAGATTTCTTCAAACAAACATTAAAAATGAAGGCGGCGCAGGTTAAGAAATTTTTCTTTTTTAATTTAGACTATAAAATCACAATGTTTTTTGATATTGTTACTAAACACAAATAAAAGTGATGTATTTAATAATGGACATTTAAAATGATGGCTTGGGCTATTTTGTTTCTGAAAAAATGCAAGGGATTGCGCTTTTGCCTCCGCATCCTGCTCACCGCACTTCAGCCTCTCCGCACAGACTTATCCCACATTTATTATTATTAACATGTAAACATTGTTATAAGCTTCAACTGTTTTAGTAGGTATATCTATAGTTTTATTTTAGACAAGTGGTGATGGTTTGAGAAGGCTAAAGTGATCAAACATAGTTTATGATCATTGTCTGCTGATTGCCGCTTGGTCGTTACTTTATAAAACAAAAACTTATATTTAACAAATATAAAATTTTTCTTAATTATCTTAATAAAAAAAAAACTAAACGAAATATAATATTTTTGACATTAAACACAAAACTTAACTATTTTAATTACATTTTTCTGCAGAATTAATGCCCACCTATAGACAGCGTCTTATCTGTCTTTTTTGTATTGCATCTCTCATCGCTTAAACGTTTAAAATAGTTTAGGAAAATGTACGTAACTGCAATCATTAGCTTTGATTACCTCATAAAGCCTTGTCTCTTGTCAAAAGGCTCAAGGCGACTGCAGACTTTGATGAATACTGCTGGCAACAGCGACGTCTGTATCCGCACCGTTCATATCAATGACAGCGTATAATCTCCCTGCTCCCAAAGTTATAAATCTTGTATCTCCGATAAAATTTGATTTTGGGGAAATGTTTTGTTAATGTTGGTACACAATATAAGGTACCAACTTTCACCATACGATGTTTAATAACTCAAAGATATGTCGTTTTTTTATTTCCTGAAAAATAATGGTTTTGGAGATGGAGCCAACACAGAGCTTCGTGATTGTCTGCTGTAATAATT
>JAUMHP010000076.1:1800215-1810286 GCA_032361065.1 Enteromius trimaculatus
ATTTGATAATGTTCAGTGCTTTGCTACAATCTGTATTGTTAAAAGCGCTATATAAATAAAAGTGACTTGACTTGATTGTGATCATTTGTTTCCAGCTGTGTTTTTTTCAGTTCTACCATGATTTCCATATGTATATTTATATGTGTTTCTGAGTCTCCCTTGTCGTTATGTGTCTACATCTTCTACGCTGTATCGTATGTTCCAGAGTTTGTAATTAAAAGAATTCCCGTTCGCACACTCCACAACTCCTATGTTCTCCTTCACAGCATGAGGTTGTGACAATAATTACTATGGTCCCAGACTCACCATCACAATTGATTCACCATTTCTGCACCCCATCCGCAACACAAGAAGGCTGCAAAATCAGAACCACCTGCCACCCCTGAATGCTGCTCCAAAGGGTTGCCACCCTAGAACCGATGGCGACTGTTTCTGAATGGCCGCCACAGAGGGCCGCCGACCCTCAAGAGGTTCCATGACCACTAGGGGATTTTCTGATTTTCTGCCTATGGACCTCAACCTTTTTTTGGATTTTGCTCAGTCTCCATTGCTTTGTTTGCCGTTGTTTGACCCTGCCTGCTGACTATGAATAAAAACTGCATATGGATTTGCACGCCTTTGACTCAGTTGTTACAAGTTATCTGCAAAATTAATTTTAGGCTTGGTCAGATATTTTTCCAGGAGTAAATTAATTCATTTGAATTGTATTATTTGAATATGTCACTATTTTTCCAGACAGAGTTCAGTTTATTGTCTGTAAACTGCAGGACTGCATAACTGTACCTTAGGCTGCTGCCTAGCAACACACCCATTAGTAGATGCTGAATTTAGATCTGAGCCATAGTTGAGAGGGTATTCTGTCTTCTGTTAATATTGCTGCTGTTTATGTGTTCTGAATGTAAATGTGTTAAAATTTGATTTTGTTTGTTTTCTGTCTATCTCTCAGGCGTATGATGGCATATGATCGACGTTTAGAGCCACGCGTGGGTGAACGTGTACCGTATGTTATTGTGTACGGGATTCCAGGAGTGCCGCTCATACAACTGGTTAGACGTCCTGTGGAAGTACTGCAGGACCCCAGTCTGCGCCTCAATGCAACCTACTACATCATCAAGCAGATCTTACCCCCACTCGCACGAATTTTCAATCTGATTGGAGTAGATGTGTTCAGCTGGTACCACGAGTTGCCAAGGGTTAGTTATTTGACATTTTTTCCTTTATGCAAAATGGAAATCTACAACTAGTCCTTGTTCCTTTGATTTGTAAGCATATCTATTAAAAAGGAGATTTAAAGGCACAGTTATCTTACTAACAGAAAAAAATAAACACAACACAGAACTATTAATGTTTAAGATGAAAAAAAAATATGCAACTGTACACTTATATTTTTCTATGAAATTACAGAAGTTTGTTTTTCGTTTATCAAGTGTACAGTTTTAATTTTTCATTTTGAAAAAATATTCCTGTGTTTTGTTTGTTTAACTTTTCTTTTGGGAAGATAAATGAGCCTTTACATCTTTTAGATGATCTCACAAAAACAGATGGCTGGCAACTACCAAATATACTAATTACTAAACTATTTGACTTAATCATAAATTACAATAGGAACATGTGTTAATAAAGTATTTATTTACACACTGAACAACTATTATCGTGTGTCTAAATAATATTTATTAATGTACATTTAAATAATTTATGAATAATTTACTAAGACTTTCTATTAAACACTGACAACTCCTAAATAACTGATTTGCAAATAAAGTAATAATTTAGAAATTATAAACTGATCATTAATAGAGTATGAAAATACAATTATTAAACATTATATATATATATATATATATATGCTCAAAAACAAGGCATTTATAGTTGCACCTGTAAACTGCTTACTAATGCATATTAATGTTAGAACAATGCTTTATAAAGGGTGAATTGAATATTTACTAATGTTTAACTAATAATTCATAGTGTGCTGTTATTATAAAGTGTTATCAAAAATCCAAATGTCCTTGTTTCATATGCTGAGACAACTGTAAGAAAACCAGTATTTGAGTGAATTTTGCATTCTCCAAATCCCCTTCCTGGTGTCATGTCTGTGCTCTGTTGATTTAAAGATTTATTCATGTTGATTTATTCAGTTAATTTGTTAGTATGGAATTCAGTCATATAGTGGCATATACACATTGGAGAAGGCATTCAAACATTCAAAAAACGGTGTGCTTTACCTTCTAAAAAAGCACAGTTAAATATTATATTTTTCACTGCATAGGTACAGAAGACATGGAGCTCTTTGAATGGAGGTGGGGAGGAGGGCACTAGAAAAGGTACCATCTCGCAGTACTTTACAACACTGCATTGCCCGGTTTGTGATGAGCTGACACAGCTAGGAGTGTGTGAAGGTTGTCGGGCTGATCCACAACGTGTTGCTGTCCACCTACACCAAGACTTGCGACTTTGGGAAAGCCAGCAAGACCAGCTTCTAAAGGTAAGAGGTCATGTTGTCTTAGTCTTATAAGGCCATAAAATGCCATAGTTTCTTCAGTGATCATTTGATTGCATCATTCCAATTCATTCTTAGTAGCAACCTGTGTATGTGTTGCTTCAAGACAGCAAATATACATTTGTGTTATTCTTTCTTTTATATTAATTTAGTCATACATTAATTTAGACTGATCATATAATTATTTTATTATGAATAATTTTATTAAATTTGATCATATAATCATTTATAATTATGCAAGTAAACAGATTATTTAATTCTTAGTTCATTAAATTATATTTAATTTTTCTAAAGTCTGAGCATTAAAATATACAAATGAGATAATATGTTTAATGTCAATAATGTCTATTAATCACTTGGTAAATTTTGTAAATCATTATTACTTTTTCTTCAGGGGCCTGTTCTTTGTGCATGGATCATTCTGTTAGCTGGATCTTATTGTTGATGATTTGACATGATTCAGGATAGTTAAATTATTTGAAGCTCATCCTGGAGTTTCTGTCAAGAGTGCAAACCCTGGGGTGTGTTTCCCAAAACAATCATTAGCCAACTATGGTTGTAAGTTCCATTGAACTATTAGTAATGATGGAACTTGTGACCTTAGTTGCTTTTGGGAAATGCAAACCTGCTCAAGAGCAAACCTATTTTTATAGAGCTGCAACAACTAATTGATAAAATCGCTAATGAAAATAATCAACAATGATTTTGACTCTTGGCAGTTCGCCTATAAAAAAGGCTGTAGTCACGAGGATGCAGTTGCTGCCGTGGCGCATATCATCTCTAAACATCTAGATAAAGCTAATACAACTATAAGATCTTTGTTTTTGGACTTTAAAGCTTGATGTATCTGTGTCAAAACTTGTACAGCAGAGGTAAATCCATTTCTTATTCATTGGTATATATTATTTCTATTTAATAGAGTTCAGAGAGTTATAGTAAATTAAACGGTGTCATCTTCTATTATAACATATGTTGGAGTACCTCAGGGTTGTGTCAGTTCTGCCATACTTTTTACCTTGTATACAGATGATTGTCGAACCAACATGTTAAATCAGTACTTTCAGAAGTACTCTGATTTTACTGTTCTAATATCTGTGGGAGTTATTACCATCAAACCGGAGGTACAGGATCCCAAAGTTGCCCAAGCTGGGCTTTTAAAGAGGACAGTATATGACCCAGATTTTGAACCAGCTAGGTTAGATGAAAGATTAAAACAATGGGTCTGGAAAGGAATTTACTTCTTATTGCTCAGTTATTTCTAATGGACATTTATTGAGTTGTTGGGACATGTTTGGATTAGAAAAGCAGGATTTTTATAGATACTTGCAAGTTAGGGATTACTTAAGAAAGTAAAATGTATAAATAACGAGTGATGAAGAAAACCTGAACACATTATTAATTAATGAATATTTAAAAGATAATATAAAGGGTTGGTATCAAAATTATATGGACATATTTAAAGAAGTAAAAACATATGTCAAAGTTAAAATATGTAAAACAAAATTTGAAGAAAGAAACAGACTCTTAAAAGAGGAAGACTGGGTAGATGTATTCCTTTTGTTACTTGTTCTCAATAAAGACAAAATAAAAGTAAAAAAAACAAAATAGCCATAAATCAGTTATTAGGATTAAAATATATGGTATCTGTCAAATCATATTTAACAAGTTCGACCTTGCCGGTAATTAACATAAGCGAGGCTTGTTTGGCGTGCTGACCAGGAAAAATACTTGGGGTTAGGAGGGCTGCCGAGCCCTAGGGTGAACAGCCCTAAGGGCTCGGGAGGGGATAGAGATGGCCGGCCAGTGCTCCCCCTGGTGAAATCTGGGGAAGAGGTGGGATACTGAGATTGAGATACTGAAGGAAGGGGATCTGTATAATTATAGGGAGTGGTGAGTGATTTGATAGGAAGATGAGATAATTGGAAGATTGGTGAGGCAGAGACCGGCTATTGATAACCTGCGCAAACTACTCCCGAAAGAAGAAAGAAGAATTTTTATTACCCAGAATCCATAAACAGTGTGTTTGGTCTGGTACCCAAAACTGTATTAACAACTATGCTGTTCTAATTTGACAGGTATGTAGAAGTTGCAGTGGGTGTGCAGAGCGCCAGGTGACATGCATCTCTTTGGACTGCCCTATCCTCTACAAATTATCCCGCGTTAATAGGAATCTTTCCCGAGGACCATATCTTCGCCAGCTGCTGGAACAGTTCTGATTTCCCTTTCATTTTTTTCTGGTGCTAAATTCTGTTCCATTCAGCACAAATTCTGTGTATAATAGTTAAAAGATAAAAGGTGCTTTTTTCTGTGTCTTTGGAGAGTTTCCATCTTATACTGTTTGATTTTGTGTGGTACTGCAGTGCAGTGGGACTAAAGAGGCCTTAAATTCAGAAAAGAGGAAGATGATTTTGATGCACTGTTTGAAATTGCTTAATATTTGTCTTTAGTGTTGATTAAATGGTTAAATTTCTGCAGATTGGCAGGTCAGACATTTACAGAATAATCCTCTCTACATTGAACTCACTGGACTCCAGTGATCCCCACCTCCCACCACCCCCTTCATTAGATCAGTCTGTTGTAAATGATCCGTGCTGATAAAAAATAAAAAAAAACCTAAAAAAAATGAAATATTTCACGTATATGTCCTGGGAAGATTTGTGTGTCCGTTCTCTTCAGAGGCAATTTCAAGTCAAAGTCAATTTCAACCCTAACTTAGACTTCTGCAATATGTTTTATAAGTATATATTGTATGTGTGCATTAATTGTCCTTTTAAAATACTTTTCTAATGCTTTATCTACTTTCAACCAGACATTGTTACCGACCTATGCTACCTACCAGAGCTACATAACCTATGTTTTTGTAAACTTGTAAAAAATTTTTATGGTGCTTTGTTTTTTAAACAACATTTGTGGGTGGACATTTAATATTGATATAATAAAATTCAGTGTATTTAACAGGTGTGTTTTTCAGTTAAAATGTGTCCTTTGGTTTTTACATAATTTTGGGGTATACACAGCTTTACACACAGATCTGTATTGGAATTGGTGGGGTTTAAACAATGTTTCTTTTTTCATGTGTTCAGTGACCCATAAGCAATTCTAATAACTTACAACAGTATTGAGTTTTTACTGCTAACTTTGAAACACACTTAAATAAAAATTCTAATATATATATATATATATATATATACATACATACATACATACATACATACATACATACATACATACATACATACATACATACATATACACACTAGAAGATATTTATACAGCCAGGTTAAGATCACACAATTTAAACCATAATGTGTTAAGATTTATTAATTAACAATCATTCAGTATCATTTGAAAAATGAATAAATATTCTGTAAACATAAAAGATAAAGACTTTCAACAAAGACTTCAGCATCAAAATATTATTGTAACTTTATACATTCATTTATAAAAAATGCTTCTTAATTTCACTGTCTAATGAACTTGTGAATTGTGCTGGTTAACATTGTATAAAATACTTTAATTTATGATCAGTTAATCAACAATAACAAATAAGAGCAAATCTGAGGCAAATGAGAGATAGTCTGACGTCCTAATATACATTTGTTTCCAATAATTAGGCTTATCTGAAATAACAGCACAATTCTCAGTTAAATGTACAATATGCTAATCACATTTCCACACGTCAAGAGGCTTAGTGTGGGTTATGTTGCTTTATGCAGTGGACATCAAACATGCGGTTGGCATTTTGAAAGTACCAAATTAACTGGTTAGTGTGATCTTTTCACCCAAAAAAACAATGCAGCCACTTATTAGTTCCTGGCTAAGAGCTAAATTCTGAGACCTTGATGAAGTTCAACATATTAGTCTTTCTTCTCCCTGTTGAGGGACATTAACAGTTTGCGTCTTGGAGAGTCTGTGGAAAAGGGCAGTGTGTGAGACAAAGATGCCAGGGTTGTGGGTTCTCTCGAGGATGCTGGCAATGAAGTGGTCACTGACTGGGCAGCAAGTGCACTGGCAGCAACATCAGGTGGCACTGAGACTTTAGAGGGAGAGCTCAATAGGTTGGCATCGTCCATCTCAATCACCTCAAAGTCTGCATCATTCCATTGATCAGCTTCACTTTCATTTTCCTGCTCCTCTTCTTCCTCTGCATTGTCCAGCAGTGCTTGCCGGTACTCGCTATCATCAGCATCCTTGGTCCGTTTCCCTGGCATTTTCCGCAAGGTGGTGTCCCCTCCTGGTGACGCTAATTTATACAAGACAGGGAACAAGATTGAAGTGAAGGTAGATGTGCCAAGTGCCAGGTACATTAGCAAAGGCTGATTCTGCACCTGCCCCAGTAAGAAGCCCAAGAGAGCTGGCAGAACCATTTCTCCAAGAGCTGCACCCACCACAAACACCGCCGCTGACCGTCCTGTCACAGTCGTGTACTGCTCAACCCACGAAATTCCACTAGGAAAAGTGGTAGACATAGAGACACCATATATAGCAGTGCACGCCCAGAGCATAGGGGAAATTTGGCTAAAAATACAGAGCATTAGCGCAGAAACTGTGGTGCCCACTAGACTCAGTAGGATCAGGATGCCTGGGTGTAGACAAGCAGCAAAGAATATGGCCAGACCACGACCAACTGCGAACGTTCCCCAGAAGAGTGAATTTAGTCCTGCTGCCTGAACCGGGTTCATTTTAACGTAGTCCTTGCCATAGGTAAATATAAAGGAACCATACGCCACCTCACTTCCAACATAGAAAAAAAAGAACAAGGACAGCAGGAATATGAGTATGTTATGGTGTTTGGAGAACAGCTGCTTTCCTGTACCGGTTTTTGCCCTATTCAAGTTGGGGAAACTGCATGAGTACAAGAAAAAAAAGATGAATGACACCAATAAAACAAAAGCACCAATCACAATGTAGGCCCACATGGATGTTAAAGTGGTACTCTTTAAATGGGAAGATAAGAAGATACTATTGAAGGTCTTGGACGCATGACCAGACATGTAAGTGGAGACATTGTTGGAACTGTGGCCAAATAGCAGCTTGGCTATGATTGGAGATGCAAAGGCTCCGGCAGCAAAGCTGAAGTGCAGAGCCTGCAGGTGAGGTCCAGCTTGTTCTCCCCATGTATTCAGTATGAGAACATTACCACCTGTTGACAAACAAAAACACAATTACAGTGGCATCTATCACTGTTTCATATATATATATATATATATATTTTTTTTTAATTACAACACCTTGTCTACACCTGGCACTTATCTTACCTGTATCTAAAACTCCCATTGACACTCCCACACCAGACATCAAAACAGTGAGCAGCCAAGCCTTGTTACAGAAAGGAGTACCAGACATCCCAAATGCTGTGATTAACAATGAAATGCCTGCAGATATAAATCAACTGTGTGTAATGAATCACTGATCATACTTTATAATATCACACATGTATCCAAACAAAAAACAAAAGCATGCATATACAAAACAGAGGTGACAACATACTCCAATGTACTAACAAATGTCCTGTAACTGCAATGACTTTTGAAGTTTCTAAAACACAGCAGCTAAATAAATCTACAAATCTGCGGGGTCCTAACATAAAGCATAAACCATGAGACATGGCTCCTCTGATAATAGTCATTGAACTCATAAAAGATAGCTTCTACAATAGTAACAGGGATGTTTTACTGGGAAATCTGATTTTATTTTCCCTTCTGTTTATTTTGCCCTTTCTGTGCTTTTTCTATCTCTTTTTAATTTATATAAATTGTTTACCCCCAAATCAAGGTTAATCAGCTTAATCAAGTGATTCTTGCAACCTTTGCATTGTGAGTCCATATAGTTAACTGTTAGACCGACCAACTATAATCAGTTATAACACACTTTTAAAAGTAAATGATTTACAAAAGTTAAATATTAAATGGCTCTTTTCTCTATGGAGTCTCAGGGTCTTACCCAAAAGCAGATGGGGATTCACACAGTCAAACAGGATCCCTCCTAACAGCGAACCTCCAATATATCCTGACGAACGACCCACAAATATATAGGATAAATTACTGATGTTCTTGTTGACATTGACAGCCAGGTCTTCAAAGGTAGGGCCCAATACAGAGATGGCCATTCCCTATAAATACACCATATAAACAAATATATTCAAGAGTTAATGTGCACATTCCAACAGGTGCACATAAAAAACAGAGGTACAGTCTTAACATCAGGTGGTACTTGCAACATGCTACTTCAAGACATTTCAAACAATTCTCTGATATTATAAATATGGTATTTATAAAGGTACTTTAAGTGAATGCGCAGAATCTGCTAATTAATCATCACTCCCGATGTGATGAGACCTATAATTGCTATAAATAGATCTATAAATTTAGTTCTTGACATTTAAATGTAAATAATGTGCTTTAGAAGAGTTGGTAACACATATGGTAACCAGGCAATATCATGTCAAAAAAATATCACAGTATTACACTGAATTAATAGTACCGAGGCTAAAATGAACCTGTCAGCCCTGTTACACCACTAACTTGTTTAGTATCTACCCTTATGCAAATAATCCTGTTTCAGTAGGATACAGCAAGGCGACCAGGAAATTAACAATAACAGTGATTTTCAACATCCATTTTCAGTTGTCTCGTTGTTTTATACAGACACAGTACACTACCTACACAGATTAAATAACAAGAAATAGGGTTTTAAGTTGTTGTTTTTTTATTGTAATAATCAAACCGAACATGCAGACCTACCAGACCGAGAAACGATGCACAAAGCGCTAGACTGACTAGCCATCGCCAACATGTCCCAGTATAACCAACTACATCAATCTGATCAGTCCCCGGGTTCAGTGCCCCTTTGCCCCCCTTCAGAGCGCTTTTCAGTCCCTTCTTCACGTCTTTACGTTTGTCGAAAAGCGTATCCTCTTCCTGCTCGTCGTGGTCAATGCCCTCTTCCATCTTAGCAAAACGAACGTGTTTTTTCTTCGGCGCCGCTTCAGCGGAGGGCATGGTAACACGACTGTTGCGCTCTTGTGTACGGAACGCTTTCGTTGGTTTATGGCCGACATAAAATGACCCACATTTGACCTATTCTTGTCTATCACCGTGTTATATTTATATATATAAAAAACCACCTGTTAAACCAAACTGAGATTTCGCGTTGATCACAAGTAAAGCAGAGGTATCACGTGATTATACACTGTAAAATCCAGGTACTATTTAGAAAGCTTGTTGTTCAAAACTTCCGTATTGTAGGCGCGCATGCGCACAAACCAACAATTCTTCTAAGGTTACAGGCTTGCAAACAGCTTGTGTGCATATTGCCATCTCTCGCACTGGAGTATGTTTTTTTTTTTTTTTTTTTAATTATTATTAAATGCGAAACAATAAACAATCATTCATAACAATACAACAACAGACCAGAGGGGTATTGCACAAAAGTAGAATTAAGAAAGCCAGGATAACAGAACAGTCGCGGTTTGACCTAGTTTAATCAGTTAAACCTGGCTTAATCCGTTGCACGTTTGCTGAGCCAGGATGAGAACGCGCGGATATGTTAAGCCAGGTGTATATAGTTTG
>JAUMHP010000076.1:1849787-1861188 GCA_032361065.1 Enteromius trimaculatus
TGGGAAAACATGAAAATGTGAATGCAATGTGTTGCCTTGAAATTTTGAATATTGGCAATGATTTTTTTTTACAGTGTGCTTGTTGAATAAATGGCAGCATGGTAAACAGCTTTTCATCTAACTTTATTCATTATACCCCTCTCTTTCTGAATTTTACCAGGTAATTCTTCCTCTTTAGAGTCACCTGTACCCCGGCCAACACCACTGTATGGCCAGCCATCATGGTGGGGTGAAGAGGACTCTGGGAACAAGGAAGCACACAGTGAAGTACGAAGGTCAGGTGAGAGTCATTCAGGTAAGCATTTGTTCTTCCTTACTACCAAATTTGTGTTTCATTGATATGGATATTTGTCTTACCATATTTACAGTTTGGTGTGTGTGTCTCTTGACAGACGTCACAAAGGAGGCTCCGACAGCTGTGGATGAATTTAACATATCTGTTCAGGAGATTCGTGATGGCCAGGCCAAATCAACCTACCCGTACCACAGAGAGCCCAGTTATTTTGAAATTCCAACAAAGGAGTTTCATATTCAACCCAAGTCCCCAGCAACAGATTTAATTGATATCCCAACCAAAGACACCAGTGTTCCTCTAATTTCTACCCCTCCAGTTGTCCAGAGTCATGCTTCTTTTACTATAGAGTTTGACGACTGCATGCCAGGCAAAATGAAAATCAAGGATCATGTGACCAAATTCTCCTCTCGTCAGCGTAGCAAACAACAGCAGCAGCCCAGTAATTCTCTGGTAGCCACACCCACAGAGGTTCTATCAGCTGAGAGTAAGGTGGCAGATTGGCTTGTGCAGAGTGATGTCAGTATGATGTGCAGGCGGCCACCATGTGAGGATGTGTACAGCACTAAGAGTGACTTAGCGATGCATATTCGAACACTCAAAGGTAAGAGACATCTTGCATTAACATTAAAACTGCACTTTCTGTAAGACTCAGATTTATACAGAATGTTTTCTATGCATAATGTTTTAAAATAAATATATGTATGCTGTACAAATACTATGAACTAGACAATTTTCCACTGATTCACAGTCTGGAGAAGTTGATGCTAGTTTTCCAAAGCCCGTCTACAGATTTGAGTTGATAGATTCCATAGAAAATTGTGCAGTGTTTTAATGGTCAGAGACAAGCTAATTTTATAACACAAAACTTCAGAGTCTGCTAGTTTATTATTCTCGGCCGTGTAGTGTATGATGGCCGGTTTTCCTCATTAAGTGTATTTTGCTTAGTGTTTAAAAAATCTGTTCAACTTTAAAAGTTGTGTAGTGTGTTCCAGGCTTTAGTTATATAGGCTAGCTGCAGACCTCAGAAAATGATGAACAAGCTGCTATTTAATTGTATTTGCGATGTTGTGTCCTGATTTTAGCAAAATTTCTTTTTACAGAAATTTAGCCTGTATTTAAATTCTGTAAAAAGAAATTCTGAGCATGATTAATTGTATGATTTTTTATCACATTTTTTAAATAATTATTTGCTTTAAAATCAAGGTTGTCAAACCACAGCCTTGCAGAATTTAGCTCCAGTCCTAATTAAACACATATTTCAGACAGACTACACGGTGTGTGTGTTGAAGCAGGGTTGTGGCCCTCCAGAAACTGAACTGCATGCAAGGCAAAATTTAAATCAAGGATCATGTGACCAAGTTCTCCTCCGTTAGCATAGCAAGCAGCAGCCCATTAATTCTCTTGTAGTCACACCCACAGAGGGAACCAGAGTGATGTCAGTATGATGTGCATATACTGACATCGAAACTTAGCTCTGCAGGGCTGTGGTACTCCAGGAACTGAATTTCACACCCCTGCTTTAAATCAATGCGTTAGAAAGACAGACACAATTTAAATTACATCTGTAAACTTAACAGGGCACCATCATGAAGATGGAACCCAGAGTGATTCAGAAGACCCTGTGATGAAAGGACAACGCAGCAAGTCGCATCATTCCATGCAATCTCAATCATCAGTACAGTCACATCAGTCAGCTCAATCAAGGAAATCTGAACCATCCGAATCAGTCCTATCCCAAGATTCTATCTCAGTGCAAAAGTTTAATCATCAACAGTCAGTTTCTCCACACAAACACCATCAAGGAGAACTTGATGAAAGTGAGATTCATCCTGTTCAGGAAGCCTCTTCTCCTCCTAAGACAGAGGTTAAGCCCATTCACCCTGAGCCTCACACCCAGCAGGCCTTCATTATCGAGTTCTTTGATGATAATCCCAGAAAGAAGCGGTCACAGTCCTTTACCCACAACTCTGCACATGCTGACTCCTACTCTGCATTGAAGGCCAAACTAGAGAGACGGAAAGGTCTGGCTCACGGGGAAAGACCCGCCTCTGTGCACGGGCATGTTCTTCCAACACAGCAAATCACTGTTCAACTGAAAGGTTCAAGCCATGGAGGTTCACAGCGATCAAGCTCACTGAAGAGAGAGAAGACAGAAGACAGTGGGACCAGCACATCTTTATTAGGGACCTCGTCTCGCTCTACACCAGCTATCACCATTAAGCCTTTTGGGAGTGTCGGCAAGAAGTCCAAACTAGCTCAGGAATTTACCGCAGAGTTCTTGAAGGATACAGGAAAGACTTCCCCACCTCCCATGTCTGCCCCACCTGTGATGATGTCCCCATCACACACTCTTTTACCCTCCCCAGCAGAGCCATCTGGACCTTCATCTATATCATACCCATCTTCTCCATCCCAAATATCTGCATTATCCCAGTCTCTTCTTCCAGCAACCTCACCTGTCTCCATCCCGTCCCAAACCCCAGGAAGGAGTCCGGTTTCTATTGCCTCCCCACTCTACTCAGCTGGGTCACCTGTGCCACAGTTTTCACCACTGTTAGTTAGTGGTGTTGAAATTAAGGGCTCAAGGGTGACAAGAACTGAGGAAGAGGACAGTCTGAGTGATGCTGGTACCTACACAATTGAGACAGAGTCACAAGATAAGGAAGTGGAGGAAGCTAGAAGTATGATCGATCAGGTAAAACTTTTTTTCTTTTTCTTAAGACACATTATATACCAGAATCAAAATTCAAAGTAGTCAGTGATTGACTTTAACAATGATAAAGCAGGTGCAATTTGTAAATGTTAAGCTACTTTCTCCTATCCAGGTTTACTATAAAGATACTATAAGTAAGCAAAGTTGAGACATGGAAAACTGTGGCTCTGTGACACTTTCAAAACATTGTGATCTTTCTTTGAGTGGTCCGAAATGTTAACTTCTGTTTCAACTGCTGGTGTGAGTTTGGGTCGGCACGATTTGTTTGACCTCTTTGGTCTGAACAATGGAAGACAGTGTTGTTTGAGAAACAAACAAATATATTTGTTCATGGTAAATATACTGTATTTGTTCATATTTCACAGGTGTTTGGTGTTTTAGATGCACCAGAATACAGTGGTCAGACACTTGGAGTTTATAGACCTGTGATTGATGAGGGTAAAGATGAGCAGCTATTCTTGAGTCATAGCCATGGTATGACAGCTGATGTAATGTTGACATCATCACAAAGCCATGGTGGGGACCAAGTTATCTCACTGCAGGTATTGCAAATACATATAGCTCAGACAGCACTTCCCTCCTTCATTACTGCAAAACTGTGCCTTGACTTTGTTAGTAAATAGTGAACAATTAATGAGTAATTATGATTGTTAGTTGTTGCTCTTTTTTATTTTTATTTTTGTTTAGGCACCTCCTGAGGTAGAAGGGCCTAAATGGGTGTCACGTTGGGCCAGCCTAGCAGACACTTACAGTGATCCTGGGGCTACTCAAGTATCTATGGGAATTCCACCCCAAAGTGGACTTGCAGACATAGGTATATTCATTGAAAACCGCTAGTGGTGTTTGAGCAATAGAGCGTTTCAATAAAATTTTACATTTAATGCATAGGCCAGCAAATTCATAACTGTTTTCACTCTTATATCACTCTTTCATTCTTAAGATGCCAGTGTGACATCAACCATTAGTCAAAGCTTGGATTTTGTAGAGTCAGAGGGCAGTCAAGTTTCCAGGACCAGACGAATACTTCCTCAGGTTCCACCTGGAGAAAAACCTGAGAACACAACCCCCAGTATCTTGATTCGGCATGAATCAAACTTGGACCACGAGCCACCAGAGAAAGGTTCCAGAGCACCACAGCAGCAGGACTGCACTCAGAGGCTACGTGTCAAAGATGATGTGGACCCAGACAGTCTGAGTGACACTAGCCGTTCTGATGACAGCTCTATCCTTGATAGGAGTGGAAGGAGCCAAGGAAAGAGAGGAAGTACAATACATTCACCTTCTGAAAATGTTAACCATTCCAGAGGGTTAAGAGAGTTGTCAACACCCACTCCTAAACCCACCTCATTTTATATTGGTTCTGAGGATGGTTCATGCAAGTCAGATGTGTCCAAAAGTCCAGTTCTTTCACAGCCAGAAAGAGACTCCTCCTCCAAGATACCTCCAACAACTGTCTTGATAAGACATTTAAGTGGCCATGAGTCTACGCGTCCAGTGAAACCTAACTCATCAGCCCCAAATCTTCAGACACATAACAGGGATGTTGTGCCCACCAAAGACACCTCAATGTCATTTGTTCGACAGGAGAGTTTTACCAAAGATAAGCCAAGTGATAACATTCAAGTCAAGAAACTGCCACATATCTCTAGTCATCCTGCTTTGAGAAGCTTGGATACTGAGGAAGCCGTTCGAGATACATTTCCCTATCCTAGAGAAGCAGAGAAATCTTTGACATCACCAGAAGAAAAGTTACCTGAATTTAGTCAACGATCCAAAAAAGTAAGCTGTCCTGCACAAGACGATTCTCTTTCTGGTGATTCAGATGTGGATACCGCCAGTACAGTAAGCATGGTCAGCAATAAAAATGTTCCTATCAGTGTAAATAAGAAGCACACATCTGCAGGTGATATGCGTAAAGATAAATCATCTTCTGGTTTACAAGACAAAGCACGACAACCTACGGCTCGTGAACGGCTATCAGAAAAACGCAGAAATCATGCCCCTGCTGATAATACCAGTAAAGCTGAACTAAGTCGTCGACTACAGCTTCGTCGCAGTGCCGGTAACCGTGGATCTTTAGACCTTTCAGATAATCAGCATGGCCAACAGCTCTGGCATGAAGCTACAGCTTCTGACCATGAATCAAGTTCACGACCCAACAGCCGCAAAAAACTCCCTGCACACCTGCAGAAGGAAGACCCTAATAAGATGGCTAAAGGAAACCAGCAGGTGTTGACCAGGTCCAATAGCCTTTCAGCCCCAAGACCAACCCGTGCCTCCATGCTCCGCCGAGCTCGACTTGGCGAGGCCTCTGACAATGAGGGTGCTGAGACAGACCGTGCATCTCAGAGCTCTGACCACAGCAAGACTGCTGAGGGAAAGAAACTGTCAAGACTAGACATTCTCGCTATGCCTCGAAAACGCACTAGATCCTTTACTGTTCCAAGTGACAATGAGTCCACCTCAAGCAAGCACGGCATTTCTAACCGTCCTACAGAGACAAATAGCAGTGTGAGGAAAGGGGCTTCAAGTGAGGTGAGACAGGCAACCAGCAAAGGGACCGCATCAGTAGGGAAGCACTCCACCACTCGCACCCGTTCTAACCAAGTTAAACACAGTAGCACAACTGGTAAGTATCTTAAATCTCACAGATATTCTACCTCTAGACAAGACCACCAGAATTGCATTTTTGCATTACATTACTAATAATGTTGTAATTTGACTTTTTACAGTGAGGTCAGTAAGTATTTGATCACCCTGTGATTTTGCAAGTTCTCTTACTTAGAAATATCATGGAGGGGTCTACAATTTTCAACATAGGTGCATTTCCACTGTGAGAGACAGAATCTAAAAAGAAAGATTAGGGAATCACATTGTATGATTTTTTAACAATTTATTTGGAAATTACTGTATCAAATAAGTATCACTTTGATCAGCCAGATTTATCACCCTCAAAGACCTGTTATTTTGCTTTTAAATCATCCAGTTACACTCTGCTCATGATTCTAAATTAGTAGCACCTGTTTGAGTTTGTTAGCTGTCATAAAGACACCTGTGCACCCCACAATCAGCCAAAGTCAACATGGGCAAACCCAAAGAGCTGTCAAAAGACACAAGAGACAAAATTGTAGACCTTCACAAAGCTGGAAAGGGCTACGGGGCAATTGCCAAGCAGCTTGGTGAAAAAAGAACAACTGTTGGAGCAATTGTCAAAAAATGGAAGAGGCTAATGATGTCCCTCTGACTGGGGCCCCATGAAAGATCTCTCCCAGTAAGGTAACACAGTAATTCCCAAATAAAATTGTTAAAAAATCATACAGAAATCAATATGATTTCCAGTTTTTTCTTTTTAGATTCTGTCTCTCGCAGTGGAAATGCACATATGCTGAAAATTGTAGACCCTTCCATGAATTTCTAAGTAAGAGAAGTTGCAAAATCATAGGTTGATCAAATACTTATTGACCTCAATGCATTCAGAAATGTTGATTTTCCTTTTTGTTTGTAATTTCAGGTACCCACCGTAGACAAAAGGATTCAGACTATTCCTCTACCTCAGAGGAGGAGGTTGAGACCAATTCCAAGCATAAACGCTCTCATGCCTCAGCTTCAACTCAAACTCAGACTCCACAGAAAACTACTCAAATGAGGCTAAAATGTGTGTCTTTGGAAACGGAAGAGGACGAAACGCAGAATGAACACTTCCAAAATTGGTCTACTCATAGTGCAGAAATTGCCAGGTTATTTAACTTTTCTTGTTGTTGTGATATGCTAATGGAATAGATATGAGTAATTCATTTTTTCTATTTTATATTATATTATACATTTGCTCTTTTTAGGCTGAGTCAAGATCTGGCCAAAGATCTTGCAATCCTCGCACGTGAAATCCATGATGTTGCAGGGGATGGTGACTCCCAGACGTCACCAGGCGTTGCAGCTTCCACTTCCCCAGGCTCCATGCCCAATACCCCAGCATCCACTATCTCAACCAGAGAGGAGGTGCACCTAAAGTTTGCTTGCTTGGTGTAATGACATCCCATCATATACATTGACCCATTCCATTACCTTTTTAATATAAAGCAGAACATGCAGCAAATCTTTATATTTATACTTATTAGCACAAAGAGGAAAAATGTAGATGCAATATAGGTAAGCAAACCTGTTTGGTTTGGAGTCTTGGGTTGCTATACCATGGTACACCTCATGATAATTATATTGTGTCTCAAAAAGGACTAAGACTAAGGTAAACATTTTTTGTTTAATCTTGCATACGTTTTGTTGTATATTTTCTCTTTTGTGCAGAGACCATATGCATCATTACAGAGGTTCCTGTTACCTCAGGTGCTGAATTCATCACTCATTAATACCAAGTGGTGTCCAAAAATAATTAAATTACTTTCTCTGTGAGCCAGTATCGATGTACTAACAAGTGTCCAATGTCCAGCTTTGAAACCAGTTGTTAAACTTCTGCCGTTTTTTATGCATGAGAGAATTTCCTAATGCATGGAACTCACTTCCAAATTCACTCCTAAGGCTGTATGTTCACAAAAAAATATTTTAAATATTTGCCAGATGTATCTTGAAGAAACTAGGATCGAAGTTGCTGTGCTGACTGTGAACATAGAACCCTTTTCTATTCACCATTGAAGTAGCATGATCACACAGATATTTTCCTAGAGATTTGCTCCTAGAAGCTTCCATTGTAATCTGAACTCAGAGATATTTGTCTCTTAACATCAAATTTTACCTGCCATTGTCATGTCCACCTGTTCTTACTGGTGCTTTCCCATCCCTGATTA
The DNA here is from genome assembly GCA_032361065.1 of Enteromius trimaculatus. Lineage (NCBI taxonomy): Eukaryota > Metazoa > Chordata > Actinopteri > Cypriniformes > Cyprinidae > Enteromius > Enteromius trimaculatus. The sequence goes on from JAUMHP010000076.1 coordinate 1,857,592, forward strand.
ATCTGCAGCTGGTACAGCATATACCCGAGGCAAGTCTGAACTATCAAAAGGTTCCTCCAGGCTCAACTAGTCCAATAGACCAGGACTCAAATATGAACGACCATGACAGTTCCAGACGGCGTCCCTGGAACCGTGAAGAGGTCAAATTTGGTCAAATCCTTTGCTCATTACACAATAAACTGATCCATTAGTCATTTACTCAGGGTGTAATAGCTTGCATAAGCAATGGCAGTGCCTCTCAGAAACTGTATAGAAAAAAATGCAATTGCATAATTTCTCTTTTTAATCTTTTTATTTATTTTTTCAATCACAGGTAATTTTGGACAATCTCATGTTAAACCCAGTCTCCCAGCTTTCCCAGGCTATCAGAGAGAACACGGAGCAACTAGCAGAGAAAATGAAGTACGACAAAAATATATATTTAAAAACAAATTTTAGTCTTAAAAATTTTAATCATGAAGGGATTATTTCTTTTTCTTCTACTTATTTTTTAAAGGTCTTTAGGCTGTAGTTACATCATGTCTACAAATGACTTGTGAAGAAGGATGGAAAGTTTCATCCTAGTGAAATAAAAGAATATTAGTTTAGTCAAGAATAATCATCAGTATTTTTGGTCCATTTTTCCACAAAAGAGACTATATACACTGCTCAAAAAAATAAAGGCAACACTAAAATAACACATCCTAGATCTGAATGAACGAAATATTCTTATTAAACACTTTGTTATTTACATAGTTGAATGTGCTGACAACAAAAATTATCAATGGAAATCAAATTTATTAACCCACGGAGGTCTGGATTTGGAGTCACTACAGGCTGATTCAACTTCTCCTGAGGGAACTCCTTCCAGACCTGGACTAAAGCATCCACCAACTCCTAGAAAGTCTGTGGTGAAATGTGGCGTTGGTGGATGGACCAAGACATGATGTCCCAGATTACTGACCCACTGCCGTGCCACGGTCGTGCTGGAGGATGTGGCAGGCTGCAGAACATTCTTCACGGCATCTCCAGCCTCTGTCACATCTTGTGCTCAGAGTGAACCTGCTTTCATCTGTGAAGTGCACAGGGCGCCAGTGGCGAATTTGCTAATCTTGGTGTTCTCTGGCAAGTGCCAAACATCCTGCACGGTGTTCGGCTGAAAGCACAAACCCCCACCGTTGTGCCCTCATACCACCCAAATGGAGTCTGTCTCTGACCGTTTGAGCAGACACATGCACATTTGTGGTCTGCTGGAGGTCATTTTGATGGGCTCTGTCAGTGCTCCTCCTGTTCAAAAGGAGGAGGAGCAAAAAGGAGACTTTTTCCTTGCACAAAAAGTCGGAGGTAGCAGTCCTGCTGCTGCTTGTTGCCCTCCTACGGCCTCCTCCACGTCACCTGATGTACTGGCCTGTCTCCTGGTAGCGCCTCCATGGTCACTACTTCCATGCTGACACTACGCTGACAGTCACAGCAAACCTTCTTGCCACACATTGATGTGCCATCCTGGATGAGCTGCACTACCTGAGCCACTTGTGAAAGCATAGGAACTGACAATTGGTCTGTGGTCACCAGTGTTGACTCACCACCTGCAGAACCACTCCTTTATTGGGGGTGTCTTGCTAATTGCCTATAATTTCCCCCAGTTGTTTATTCAATTTGCACAAAAGCATGTGAAATTGATTGTGTTGCTTCCTAAGTGGCCAATTTGATTTCACAGAAGTGTGATTGACTTTAAGTTACATTGTGTTGTTTAAGTGTTCCCTTTATTTTTTTGAGCAGTCTATTTTCAATGCATGTATCTGCTAAAGGTTCATTTTACTTCACCATACACTGAATATACTGAGAGTTTCAAAGCACATAATGCCATTTTATTCTATTAAGATCTTTAAACAAAGAACTAGCAATACTGTCCAAGTTCATTTATAAAATGTTGCACAGAAACCATCCTAAATTTGACCTTTCAGTCATCTCTCGAATATGCGTATGTTTGATTTATAGAATGAATGTACAGACAGAAAATGAACGTCTCTTTCAGATGTGAAATCTATGAATCGCAAATGATCTTGAACTTGCATACAGTTTAATGGTTTCTGCTGTCTGCCTTGTAAATGACTCCTAAGTAATGTCATTAACATAAAATATTACAAATCATCATAATTTAGAACAGTGAGCTGAAAGAACAGCTTACATTTTCAAAAACCTGCAATACTCCAACAATGTAACAAAGAGCATATGTGATGCTAAGCACTTTTCCACGTCCACATCCAGTTTTTACAAATAATGCTGGCATTTAAGTATACACACTCTAAGATTAAATCTGTGCATACGCACGATATATAAATGAGGCCCCTGGTGTGTGTTTTTTGGTCTTTTTAGTCCCACAACTATTGTTTCTCTTTTAGAGCTCTGTTTCAAAACAAGACAGAGGTCTGGGAGGAAATAGAGGCAAAGATCAATGCTGAAAATGAGGTTCCCATCCTTAAGACATCCAATAAGGTACATTAATTTCAGTGTATTTTCCAAAGACCAAACATTCAGTTGAGAGATGTTTCTTTATTATTTTTTAAATATATTTTCCTTACTTCGTAAGCAGGAAATCTCATCTATTCTCCAAGAACTGCGAAGGGTCCAGAGACAACTTGAGGGTCAGTTTATTAGCATTATATTTTTAAATTTGACCATGTATGCTACACATTCTGATGCTTCCCTACAGTATATTTATTGGTGTTTTATCTTTGTCATACCACAGTGATCAACACTATTGTTGAACCTGGAGGAATCCTCAAGATTAACCCAATGGGAACTTCTCCAACGGGAAAGACCAAATCTGTTTCCAAGGAGTTTACCAGCCCCACTTCTGCTAATGCCAATGCAAGTGCAAAGCGAGGTCCCAGGGCCACAGAGGGAGGTCGATATGTAGTTTAAGCTTGCTTTCAAGAAGGGCGTAGCCATTAGCTTGCTTTGCAAAAAAACAAAAACACATCACAATCATGTCAATCATGTACTGCACATATCTTTGGAAACTGCCATATTCGTGGCACATCTGTGAAAGTATTGTAAGACTATCTGTGGTGCAAATATGCGGCATATGCTTTCTCAAACACTGCGGACACTACTCCACAAGCTAAAGCAAGTGTAAACATTTTTTCTTCAACAGTTGTAATCTGTGGCTTGTTTGAAAGATTGTCCAAATGTCAAGTTGTCATTTATGATTGAGTGAATGAGTGGGTGTGTCACTGTATTCCTGTACCATGTCTATTGTGGTCTCATTGATTGAAAACCATGTAGCATTCAATATGTTGTTCATTTTCAATCGTGAAGTACTTGGCTGCTACAAAACTTCAGCATAAAAAATGGGTGAATACACAATACTAAATAAGTGCTTGCCTTCAACAAGGGCATGGCCATTAGCTTGCTTTGCAAAAAAAAAAAAAAAAAAGTTTTAAATATGCTATGAAAGATAAGAAACAAATATTGGTGCTTTTCAGATTATGGCTACTGTTTATTTCCCAGACAGCAAGTTAAAATGTTAAATGTAAGCAACCTTTGGCATAGATTTTTTTTTTTTTTCATTTTGCAACTACACCATATTATGTCTAAAGGTGTGTGTGTGTGTGT
>JAUMHP010000076.1:1861198-1872173 GCA_032361065.1 Enteromius trimaculatus
GCGGGGGGGGCTAGTTACGTGTGTAAGCGAGTACTAGATTATGTAGAATCATGTGTGATGCTGTGAAGTATTGTTGCTGTGTGTTAGAGGTGAAAACTTGAAAAACGGGTTACCTTCACCCTGCCCTTATATATTATGCTTTTATGATTGTATGCAACAAAATGATTATGTTTAATTTAGGATGACAAAAAAATAATTGGAGCAATCAAAAAGCAGCTGGATGTAACAGGCTATCGCCCTCATGTTTGTATTTTTTTAATGTCATATACTCATGTATTTGAGATTTTGAATGTTTTAAAAGCATCAAAATGATGATGAGATATCCTTTAAAAAAGAATGAAATCCAGAACAATAATATCACACAAATATTTAATTTTGAAAATTGCACATAAATTAGCAGGGTAAGACAGGGTAAGATACCCCTTCAGACAAGATGATTTTTCTGTTGAACATAGATGCCACAAAACACAACTGATACAGTAAACGGCTATGCTGTTTTTGAATTAGACTACCTAAATTCTTTGGGATAAGACATCCCTCCCACAACTGGCCCCAAGCAGCATGTTGTTACTAATGTATTTTTATTTAATACATAGGTGTATGTATTCAATTAATTAATACACCCATGTACTATTATAAAGATATTTGCACTTCATTGAAAGCTTGGCAGAGTAAATTCATTCAGTTTGAGTTTATGTTGCTGTAACGATGTAGCTTGAATAAAAATATGGGGAACACAATATGTAAATATTCATGTGCCGTATAATGTAGTAAATGCACATTGTTCTTAAGAGTGGCATTTTACTCATCTTACCCTAAGTATTTTAGCTTGAGACTGGCCAATATTATTGTGACATCCAGTAGCTTATGATGACAACATTGTGAATGTGCAGTGAACCAACAACATACAAGAACAACTTTTTTGTGTGCCAGGGTCCCACTAACACATGAAATTATTTAGTAAACGATTAAGATTGATTGTTAAGATTGTACTTGTTTTGTGTCTGTAAGTGTGATCTTCCATTACAGCATTTTTTTTTTTTTACCATGTTTTGTTAAAAAGTCTTGCAATCCTGGTGTTGAGGTAATGTTTCTAAATATCTGCACTAAGAAATGATTGTATACCACATTAATCTTATAGTTTAGCAGCTCACCATCAAACAGTTTGCTTTAGTATTTTTGGCTGTGCATTATGGATGGTATGTATCAAATGCAAAGAGATAATTATTTTGGAATTATTGCATGTGAGCCAAAGCTAGGACTTGTGTACAGCTGTGTGTGTGTTCACTTATAGAGCAGTACTGCAGCAAGTTGATGATGAACAACTAACATTTATAAAGCCTAGTAATTGCACACAAGGTGCAATTGTGTTTTGTGCTGGAGTACTTATGCTCTCCTTATGTATTTCTAAATGTACTCTAATTTTCTTTGTCACCCACAATACAAGGCCTGTAAATACATTGAATATAAAGGAAACATTCAACATTGGCAGTGTTATATGTTCTTGTATCTAAATCTGAAAACACAAATTGTTGTTAAATTAAGTGGCTTTACTCTGTGGCAACTGCAATTTTCTTGTGATGATAGGTTCCATATCCACATTATTTTCATGGATTCAATATTTGTATCCATGAAATCCATTGTTTTTTCTTTTTTTCTTAACACCTTTTAGCTATAGCTTTAAGATATAATCTGTAATTTTAGCAATCCCAAATGAAGATTATATTCTAACAAGAGGAGTCATAAATATTTGACTATTTGACTGATTCAAGATAAAATAGTTTTTTGAGGCCTAAATACCGCTTTTACATGGGACATAAAAAAGCGCAAGTTTACAAGTTGAATTTTCTTTGGTTTTAATATGGAGTGAATTTTCACTTTCACAAGTATTTATTGATGCATTTGTAATAAGTCAGACAGATACGAAAATTTATAGAATCTTAAATAACAGAAACACAGTGATAAATGAGACATGTTATCACAGGCTGCAAAACCAAGTGTTTCAGATGCTAAAACATACAGGGTTAATATTTTTCTTGTAATTGTGACATTCCCCAAAACCTGAATATTTGATTTGTTATAAAGATCGCAACAAATCCTAATGTAAGCTTAAGTAGCATCATTGGTGTAAGCTTAAAAAAATAAGTAACCATCATGTTTTAAACATTTGGCTCTAGTCTCCTGGACAAAAGCAATCTGTGCCTAAATTCATTAGTCAAAGACTAGGTATAGGTTAAAAAACAAACAAACAAAAACTTTGTTCAATTTAAAATAATAATAATAATAATAACAACTTAAAAATGTCTTTCAGTTAAAAGTAAAATAAAACCCTGTTTTCAAATGGTCCATTTCATTTAGAATCTAGACGAAATAAGCGTCAAGACTAGAATTTTATCTCTTGCTGAAGAAACCCTTAGCTCAAATATTACATTATTTACATTTTTGGGTAAGGTATTTCAATTATTTATAAACAAGGATGTAATTTATGTAAAATGACTACCAAATACATACATGAACAGCAACTATCAAATATGTTATTGGTATAACAGAAAGAATGAATGTACAACACAAATTGTACAACAATATTTACACTTTCTTCCTGACATTTAGACCATTAAAATCCACATGCTTCCCAATATCTGCAGGCTACATACAGTGTCCAAAAAACCGCAGAAAGCAAAACGTAAAGAGATTTTTTTTTGAGGTTTAATTTTGCCAAGATGGTTTATTTGGCTACAGCATGATATATGCTGATCATACTGTACACATTTGTCTTCAGTGGTGAAAAGGGGGGAAATTAGAGAATAAATAAAAAGTTCACAGCCACCGATTTTCTAAAACCTTTGAAACAATAGATGTGGTTTAAAACAACTGATTTTATCTTATGTTTTGGAATTTTTCTCTGAGATTCTTGACAACACTGTGTTGACTAGAATCATCCTTTTTCCCAGAATCCAGTGCATTTTGAACAGCATTGTCTGAGTATTCACTATAGGATGAAGCTTTCTCAGTTTTTTTGCACCTTTCAATCTTAGGTAACTGTTCTGCCTTAGATCCTCCATCTTCCCTCAACTTGTATTCCTCTGACTCCTGATATGCCCGACAGCGGTCAATAACAGCCACGATTGAGATCTTCTCACGAGATGTTGGTGAACGAATTAGGATGTAGCTGTCATCTGTTTCTTCTGTTGTTATTTCCTCTTTCTTACACTCTTGTGTTGACAGGTCCATCTTTACTGGTGGCACTTTCTCAACCACAATTATATTCTTCTCATTTGGAAGAGTAGCTTGAGCAGAGATATAGAAGCCACTGCTGGCATTTTTACTCTGAAGATCACTCAAGTACAAACTACCCCATTTTTGGTCCAGAGAACCTGCACGCTGGGTCCGAGTCAGCAATTCTCCTGTATCCCCTCCTGGATAAAACTTGTAAACCGAAGAGTCTGTGGAACCATTAAAGGTGACTAAATGGCTAGATGAGCAGCTAGAGTGTCTTCTAGAACTGTCAAACATCTTTTCTTCCACTGAGTGACTTAGGCCTACTGTTGGCTGAGCAGACGAGCTACCGAGGTGTGCATATTTTGAGCAAAGTTCACGGACATCCGGCCAGTTGAAGCTCTCAGGTGGTGGACTAAGAGGACTCCTGGAATGAGACAGGTTTGGGGACAAGACCTTTGGGCCACTGACAGAAGTGTGTTCAGGGCTTGGAGTCATAACCTGAGCCTTCTTGTCTCCATCATGATAAGGCTGATCATATGGAGCCATTGAGAGCATCAAATCTGCTTTAACTGTTAATCAAAAAATGACAAATGTAAGTGGAGCAGCAAACATAAGATAATTTTAATTAGTGCTGTTAAAATATTAATCATGATTAATCACTTCCAAAATATAAAATAAATAGTTATGTGTACTGTGTATATTATTTATAAATATACACATACAGTATATATTGAAAATATTTACATGTAAATACATTTATATATATATATATATATATATATATATATACATATAAATAAATATATGATAATATTCAAATACTATCCCCATCTTACCTTTGGTCTCTTTCTCTGGCTTTTCTTCCACCACCGAAAGTAGGTTCCTCTTGGCCAACCATGCATCTCCTGACTCCTGACTCCTCTGTCTCAACATTGGTTGTGTGCACTTCATGCGTTGACTGTATTTCCTTGCCAGATGAAAAACTTTGTTTTGGGATGAATCTGCATCTTCTGCTGACTGAGCTTCTGTGTCCGTCTTATCTTCAGTTTCTGCTATCAACTGGATAACTCTGGGGGCTGGAACTTTAAGAGGCCTACCTTCATCTTCCCATTGTCTGGGTCTGATGTCATCACTCTCACTGGCTGCATGATTTTCCTTCTCCTTAAAAGCTAATGGTGTAGAGGACTCCTCCCTGATAGTGCTCAGATCTGAATCTTCAAACATAATTAGTCCATCTCTGACTTTCGTTTCTATCTTTCTTCTCTGGCATGGATCCTTCATGGGGAGGCTAGGCCTTAGTGCTTTGAGGTCCCCTTGACATCTAGTGACCTCTTTTTCCATATCTTGCCAGACTTTGATCATTTCAGAGGATGGACGGAAAACCTCTTCCTCATTACTCCCAACTATAGACTGAAGTTTGATGGGACCATCTACATCAAAGTCAAACAGGTCTCCATTTATGTCATGCCTAGAGAAATCTGTGGAAGTGCCGATAACAGGTTGTTCCAGAGTAGCTGCATTTGCATCGGTTTCTGACAGAGCCAGTGTAACCAAAATAGATTCTGTGTGTGAGTTTTGAGCTGTAATAGGTCCAGATTTACTTGTAGTCTTCTCTAGGTCAAGGTCTTTTTCTTTTGGAATGCTGTTAAAACGACTAACTGAATTTCTAACAAGTCCGCTAGGAATGTAAGTGAGGCTCTCTCTACGCTTTAGGCTAAATGTAGCATCCTGGTGTTCTGCATTCTCATAGTAGCTCCTAATCTTATCAATGAGTAGTTGATCTTGCCTGGACAGCACTGAATCCCTTCTTCTGTAGATGGTTCGATCCAAGTCAAAAAGACTGTCCTCTCCTGAAGACCCGATCATGAAGTCTGCTGATGCAAGGGCTTCCTGGGTCAGTGGAATTCCATGTGAATCAGAGCAATTGCTGGCAAGGCGATGTTGGTGCTCATGAGCATCTCCTAGACTTAGGGTGCTACCGGTCCTGCTGGGAATCCGTGGAGATACGCAACCGAGGGAGCGCATTTCCTCTGTGCTGACACTACCACGCCGTGCATTACACACAAAGTGTTCAGCAATGACACTGGCCTTATCGAGCACAGATGATGGTAGGATGCTAGCGGAGTCTAGTTTCTCTTCTCCATCCTCCTCTTCCTCTGAAGAATCACCAGGTGTGTCTTCCTGCTGTAACAGTGAAGAGGCCTCTTTTTTAGAACCTTTCTTATCATCTTTGTCTCTTGCAGAATCCAGATCCTGGATATCTGGTTTGTCCATCTCTTTGGACTCTGGATCACAAAACACATCTGGCTTCAATTTCTCAGTGGAACCCCAGTGAGAGGTTATTTGCAGGTTTTGAGATTCGTCCTTGAGAGTGTAAAAAGGGGAAATCGAGATATAGTTAGTGTTAATTTCATTGATCTCTGGGTTTGTTTCAAAAACAGCTGGGTATTGCCAACAACCTTGTGAAATTTTGAAAATTTCAAAATATCAAATTTCTAAACATTGGTTAGGTAACCTGCGACCTACTAATGCAAATTAAAATCAGTAGGTAGAATTTTACGTAGCAAACATAAATTAAACAATTTTAATTAAACAACTAACCTGTTCTGAGATCTCATCCTTGAGATATGCCTCAACTTGTCCAACTGATGGGACATTTTCTCTTTTAAAGTTGTTCTCGGTGTTCTCACACCCCTCTTCCTCCTAAAATAAAAACATGTTTTTAGGGATTTTTGAGAAAACAATTAACTTTCAGTAAATATTTAAAGTTTTATATAAGCAATACAAGTATCAAATAGTAAAACAATTATTCAGACATCCAGATTAAGTTAAAGTTAGAGTCATTAGCAAGTCCAGATGAAATCAGAAGAAGTTTTATATGCTGATTTCGGAAAGAAGAATGTATTTTATTTATGTATTATTATTATTATTTTTAAATAGAAAAACATTTTTAACAAAACATTTGACATAATTACTACAAAAATAAAGTAAAAAATAAATATATATATATATATATATATATATATATTATAAATAAACAAACAATGAAGAATATGTAGAACTTTGAGAACTTCCTGAATAATTCTGTGCACACAGATTCCATCTGGGCTTGTTGTTTTCAAAATAAAAGATCATAACCATTTTAAACATTTATGTTAATGCAGTAAATAGAACAACTGCTATTACATGCACATCTTAGTTAGTATGTTTGAATTAAATCGACATTGAACATTTCAAACAATGTTATGTAAACAGGAAATATCAATCAAGTGGATATGGTAATCAAGTGTTCACCATGTCCTACTACTAGCAATATCATCCGTTTTTAAAGAGTTTTTGTCCTAACCAATGCCGTTTTGTTTAACACTTGCTTATTTTCGTGACTTTGCACTGGAAAGCGACATACACAAACAAATCTCACAGAACTTGAATTACTACTCCTTCTATAAAGTGGTTACGGAAAGTTTTCAGACCCCCTTACATTTTTCACTCTTTGTTATATTGCAACCATTTGCTAAAATCATTTCAAAAGTTTTTTTTTTCCATTATTAATGAACACACAGCACCCCATATTGACAGAAAAAGACTGAATTGTTGATATTTTTGCAGATTTATTAAAAAAGAAAAACTGAAATACTATCTATATAAGACCTTACAGCTCACAATGCATCGGAGCAAATTAAAATCATAAGGTCAAAGGAACTGCCTGAAGACCTCAGAGAAAGAACTGTGGCAAAGCACAGATCTGGCCAAAAAAAAAAATTAGGTTCCTAAGAGCACAGTGGCCTCCATAATCCTTAAATGGAAGATGTTTGGGACGACCCTTCCTAGACCTGGCCCATCTGGCAAGACAATGACCCTAAGCATACAGCTAAAATAACGAAGGAGTGGCTTCACAACAACTCTGTGACTGTTCTCGAATGGCCCAGCCAGAGCCCTGACTTAAACTCAAATGAGTATCTCTGGAGAGATCTAAAAATGGCTGTCCACCAACCTTTACCATTCAACCTGATAGAACTGGAGAGGAACTTGTTGAATCCCAAAAAGACTTGCTGTATTAGATCAAAAGGGTGCTTCAACTTAATACTGAGCAATGAATACTTAGGACCATGTGATATTTCAGTTTTTCTTTTTTAATAAATCTGCAAAAACATCAACAACTCTGTGTTTTTCTGTCAATATGGGGTGCTGTGTGTACATGAGGGGGAAAAAAAAAGAACTTACATTATTTTAGCAAATAGTATAAATACTTTCCGTACCCACTGTATATTAAATATTACTATGACAAATCCCTCAATTCCATATAGAAAGCCATGAGAAGCATGTCTCACATTAGTCTTAACAAATAGTCTATAGTCAGGGAACATGTTCTTTAGCTGTATGTTCCTCAGCTGCAGTGCATCATTCTGTAAATATCAGGGGGAACAGTTCTGACCGTGTCTCATCACACCCCGTTTACATGTTTTGCATAAACAAGTTGTTTGATGCTAGACTCTTGTCTTATCAAGCCTGGTTAGACAATGCTGATACCAGTACATGACATTTTGAAATTAATGAAATTTTGAATGAATGAAACAAAGAATAAATAACCTTAAACAATTATTTTAAGGATCTAGGTCTGTAATATCATACATTTTTTTCCCTTTGCTTTAAAGGTCACATATTTTTGAGTTGACCAATTCACTAACAGCTCATGCCATGTGAGCTGTTAGTGAATTGAGGCATTCTTTGAGAGCACATGCAGCATGGTTGAAGGTTTGGCAGACATGCGGGTAGTGTTGCAGGGGGTCAGGCTGGGGTATAACAGGATCCCCTTGGTGGCGAACCTCACCGTAGTGAAGTCCATGGAAAGCAAAGCTCTGGCTCTATAGTGCCAGCAGGAAATGGCAGCCAACATTGAACTTGCAAAGTCAGCTACCTGGTTGTCCTCTATTAGAATATCGTCAGCGTCACTTCCCTCCCCTTCTGCTTCATCCCCATTTATTTGTTATCTCTCACCACAAAAATCACATTATATTACTTAGAAAAAATAGAGCTAATAAATAAAGTTAAAATAGTTCTTAGCTTAAAAACTGATTTTATTTGGAAGATGCACATAAAAATAAATCACATTGTTTTTAGAGCCTATGCATGTGATTTTTGTAGTTAAATTCAAGGTGATCCTCCTACGAACATACAGTACAATTAAAGTTGCTTGTATGAAAAGGATATTCAGCATAAACTATTTTATCCATGTTTAATCATTTATGTAGGCATGGAAATATTACATTAATATTAATGTAAACCGTTAACATAGTTTTGACACATGGGGTGTCACCACTGAGGGTCACACCTGTTTTCTAGTGATTATCATCATCTTGACTACAGAGACCATCTCTGCATTTGATAAACAAATAGTTTAATTTTCGTCATTATACATTATATCACTCTGTTCTCCTACTTGATAATGTTCAGTGCTTTGCTACAATCTCTATTGTTAAAATAAAAATTGTTGCGCTATATAAATAAAAGTTGACTTGACAAATTTTGGTGTCGATTTGTAATTTTATTTTTTTAGAATTTATTTTTTATTTTTTTCCTTTATTTTTTTTCTGTATTTATTTTTACGCTTATTTTTATTCTTTTTAACTTTTATTTACTTATCATTTCATTCATTTTTACATTTATTTATTAATGTATTTATTCATGTGTTTATATATATATTTATTATTTATTCTCACTTTATTTATTTCCATATTTATTGATTATAATATATATTATAATGCAAATTAAATGTATACCATATATTATTAATTTACACTACATGCCAAATGCCTGCTTTTCAATAAAGCTGTTATTACTGATTTGAATGCAACCAATAATAATAATAATAGAAATAAAAAACGTTAAAAAAAAAAAAGAAAATTAAACATTTATCATTAACTGTTGCTAGATGTCAATAAGGTGACATTTATCAATACAGTAAAAAAAAATTATGAAGCACTGTATATGTGTCATGTTTGTCAGTTTATTACAGTTTGTTTAGTTCTGCTAGCATTGCTAAAAGTTAGATTCTGCTCATGCCATGTGAGCTGTTAGTGAATTGAGGCATTCTTTGAGAGCACATGCAGCATTGTTGAAGGTTTGGCAGACATGCGGGTAGTGTTGCAGGGGGTCAGGCTGGGGTATAACAGGATCCCCTTGGTGGCGAACCTCACCGTAGTGAAGTCCATGGAAAGCAAAGCTCTGGCTCTATAGTGCCAGCAGGAAATGGCAGCCAACATTGAACTTGCAAAGTCAGCTACCTGGTTGTCCTCTATTAGAATATCGTCAGCGTCACTTCCCTCCCCTTCTGCTTCATCCCCATTCTCTTGCCTCAATCTGGCCTTCAGAGATGGTGAGGCATGAATGGGTTCCTCATTACCAATGGGAATCAGAGATTCAGCAGAGTATTCATCTTGTGCACCAGGCTTCTCATCTGAAGACTCGCATAAGCCAAGAGTGCTAACGTGCCTGTTAGCGGCCAGTGCACCCTCACTGTCAGAATGCTGGGGCATGAAGTCACAAAGATTTCTTCTTAGGAGATATAAGGACATGACTCAAACCAAGAATAAAATATTTTTTTGAGAAAAGAATTTCCTTTCGGGTATAAAGGTGCCCTACTTTGCACAAGCTGTTTCATTGACATCACTCTAAAGAGGTGAATAGTAATGGCGCTTTACTAAGACACATTACTTTGCTACATCAACATTTTTTTAAATGTTTTTTTTTTTTTTTGTACTCAATTATATCAGGATCGGTAATGTTCTTTTTAGTCATTTAAAGCAGGGTTCAATTCTGATTGCCCATCAATATTGTTCATTAGGGGTGGACAATATGGTAAAAATATATTACAAATATATTTAAATATATTACAATTCTTTGTTGAACAGTGTATATAATTCAATGAGGACAAGCTACTGTTTGGTTACTCAAAATATATTTTGTGTTTAGCACAAGAAAGAACTGGGACAACAGTGAGTAAATAATGACACAATTATCATTTTTGAGTGAACTATTCCTTTAATGACAAGCGGCAGCATGTTTAGTTCTGTCCCTTTAAGAGCTGCACGCATCTAATATACTGGCACGTTTTTCTCTTGACTGTTCACAATCACATGTGATAAATATCTTAGTTCAGTAATTAGGTGCTATTTCACTGGCTTTTAGTATGCGCTCTTCAGGTGTATGCACTGGAAAAACACAAATATGAAATGTTTAATCGGCAAGACTTTAAAGCAAACAATGTACTTTTGTGATTGCGGATAAGTGCTGTGTCTGGTAAATGTGATTTTACCACTGAGTTAACGCTGATGTGAATGTATTTCGCGTTGTACAGCATATTGAGACAGAGATGATAAAATAGCACAATACTATGATATTCCTTAAAAAGCAGTTTGCGGAGAAATATTTATCGTCCACTATCAAAAATCGCACAACCCTATTGTTACTCATTGTTGTTATTGTTCCCCATTTACACAGAATTAGAACAATTCTAAAACTACTTTAGGTATTGTTCCCTTTCAGTTGGTCACTCCGAGTCACGTCGGTGACCGACGAATAGGAATCTTGCTTCAAGATGGCAAATCTACTCTGCGCGTATATAAACACACCAATGAAATTGGCATATGCTGATTAATATCCAGCTGCACTTAATCGCCGCGCGAGTATAAGTGGTCAGCGTTCATTAGCTTTTTGCTTCGGAGCCGAGCTACATGCTGTTCCTGAGCATTTCTAC
>JAUMHP010000076.1:1878243-1892819 GCA_032361065.1 Enteromius trimaculatus
AGAATGATGAGTATCATCCCAATAATACCATACCTACAGTGAAGCATGGGGCTGGAAGCATCATGCTCTGGGGGTGTATTTATGCACAGGGGACAGGATGAATGCACTGTATTAAAGAGAGGATGTACGGGGCCATGTATTGTGACATATTGGGCAAAATCCTCCTTCCCTCAGTCAGAGCATTAAAGATGGGTCGTGGCTGGGTCTTCCAAATGACAATGACCAAAAGCACACATCCAGAAAAACCAAGTAGTGGAATTTTCTTTTTAGATTCTGTCTCTCACAGTGGAAATGCACCTATGCTGAAAATTGTAGATCCCTCCATGATTTCTAAGTAAGACAACTTGCAAAATCAAATACTTACTGACCTTACAGTATCTGTAAATAACTATGTACTGCTGTTACGCCAAAATAATTCTATATAATGCATATTACTGTCCCCAAACATTGGTTCAGTAATGTCTGGAATTGTCCCTGAATTTGTGTGCTTGTTCAGATATTAAAAACCTTATTGGTGATAAATTATTAGTGCATTAATAGTTTCTTTGGTGCAGAAAAATCACATCAATCTGACCATCTATCCATAGGCTTTTAAACATAATATGTGGGCATTCACAGTACAACTTACTTTGGATAATTGGTGCAATATTGTGTGTAGATGTCAAAATATTCACGCTAAAACAGATGAAAACCAAAGTCAGTAACAATTTTCTCAACAACACACAATCACATCACAAAATACAAATATTTACCTGCAACGAGTATTTATTTTACATATTTCGATTTGGAAATTATCATATGCTGTAATTAGAGCACTGTTTTTAGTTATTTAATTAAGAGTATTTTGAAGTTATTATAAGAAAAGATGCTAAAGAATTTTATTAATAAATTTCAACACTTATTGTTACAGATATATTTCCCTTTTAGTTTCATAAACATATTTTTCAAATATGATCAGATCTAAAGACCTAAAAGGCCTTCACCTTGATCACAAAGCATCTGGCAATGGCCACAGGATCATTGTCACACATGTCCAGTGATTGAAGAAGCTCACTAAAAAATAGAAAGCATGTTTACAGACTACAAAACATTTACTGTTACTAATGATTATTAAAACACCACATGCTCTGCACATTTCTGTAAAGAAATACATCCCTGTTAAGGCCATGACAGTGTTAAGTTTGCAAATGGCCTTGTGATACAGAATTAACAGCACATGCAGTCTGCAAGTCAGTCATCTTCCTCTACCTATGGTCAGAGAAAAAATTTACATCTCTTACCACTCATACCATTAATAAAGCAATGCCTTGATGGAGCACCTTGAATGTCTTTAATAGTATTAAAATAAAATCACTTTAATGAACAGCAGCAAGTGGCTTATTTCTCTTAAAAATGAACATGAAAAAGACACTATTGCATAGCAAATGATTACATGTATTAAATAATAATCACAATCCCTTTAAATTTAAATATTAACATTTAAAATATTAACATTAAAATAAAAAAAAAATTAAGTTGTTTAAAACATCCTGAAATTACAAACAAGAAACAATTGGATTGCAATATTTTATAAGTATGAATGAATGTTAGATTCATCGTATCATCTTTCATTTTCATTTTTGACAGCATTTGCTTAGCCACTGTTATAGGAAATCTGAATCTCCTGTCCATTAAGTGTTCCATAATCCATGTTTAAATGGATCTGAAAGCAAAACTCAGGACTTATCTGACCACAGCAAACACCACAGCATACAGGGGTCTACGCTTTCTTTGTCATGCATTTGTGACATACCACAAACAGAATTATGGCAATTTTTCACTCACTTACTGTATGGTATTGGGAAGAAAAGTATCTCTCTGCAGTAAGACCAACACCTGACAACAGGTGAGCAGACAATGTTCAAAAACAACATACTGATGTGAAAAATTGTGTGTAACCTCAGTCAGATTCATTACATTGTGACCAGATCCAATCTGTAAAGATGTGAACCAAACAGTCCATATACTTAGAATAACAAAAGAACAGTACTCCTCTGGACCTCCCAGTGGAACAGATGATTGGTTAGATGGAGAGGCTCCACAAAGCCTTTTTTAGGAACAGCATTAGAAAAAAACTGTAAAAAGCTCTAATCTACAAACACAGCTTTAAGCCACCTATATGTTACTAATGACCTAACATTAACAGATGTAAGTTAATTTTTGTCCACACAATTGTTCTTTAGAATGAGAATGTTCCTTTGCCTAACAAGTCATAGTTTATGTAACTATTCCAAAACACACAAAAAAAGTAAAGTGCACCTGTAAAAAAGTCATTTCATTGAGTCTATCATTTTTTTGTCTCAGCTCGGGTACAGCATGGTACTAACAATGGCAAGGTAATGGATATGATTTTCAGGAAAAGGACATACTGGCTAAATGAGTGGACTGCATGTCACTTTGAATTAAAGCACCTAACAAATATGCAAATGTAAATTCAAATATGAAAAGGATTCATGAAAAATTACTTGAGAGAATTTATAAATTCTTAACATACTGTTAGGACAGATAAGCTTATTCTGACACTTTAGTCATTTCTCTCTTCTCTTTTTCTCTTTCATATCATGTTAATGCAGGCAGTGTGTCGGACAAAAAAAAGTCTCTTTGTACTTTGCATGTAAAAGCGTATATGCAAGTATGAAGGCACATGCGTAACAAATGTGACAAAGCTACAAAAAAAAAAGCCTTATTATACAACTTCTCTGAGTTTCTTATCTTAAAATTATATTTAAAGGAAAATAAAATTTCACTCCTCAGGGGCCCTCCCCCCACTTAGTCCCACTTTTCACCCAAATACGACACCCCTGCTGAAGGTTTCGTTCTTCTTACTGGTTCTCTGGTAAAATACGTCTGCTCTTTTAGATAGAATAAATCCTTTTGTGGGAGACTTTGAGCTTTGTAACTCTGCAGATCTTTTACATGCACAAACAGCTACATACCACAGTAAAGAAAAGAAAAATTATAAAAAATTGCCCCTTTGAAGAAAAAAAAAGGAAAAATAAATATTAAAAAATTATAAATAGCAATTCATAGCAAGAAAACATATTTTATGGTACATTCACATGGTGTGTCGGCATCAATGCTTAATGAAGAGCTTGATTAGTATTCTGGTGTTGCATGAACGCAATTGGCTGGCACCAGGGTATTTGCAGGTGATCTGATGCCTGCATTGGCACTACATCAATAAATACTTGCCAGGAACAGCTAGTTATCATTCCTTTAATATTCTGTTAATTTAATCTGGATTAAGGTGACATAATGGTAAAAAAAACCCCTCAAATAACAGCTATCTTTCAGCCTTAAGTCACTATTGTTATTAAATACAGTAAGGAATTAAAATAGCATTATAAAGTCTTAAAATTAAGATTGTTCTTTGTATAGAAAACCTATGTATGTCAGTGTCTGTACATGAATCAATAAATGACTGGTGCTGGTTTTGTTGAGCTGCAAAAATAAGCTAATAATGAAGAATTTCTTACCTGTTAAATTCATAAATGTCCTCTATGTTTCCAAACAGAGCACACACCTGTTCTGGCTTGATGGAAAGATCTCCTGTATCTATAATGTGAGCAAGGTAGTCCTGCAAAGAGAAAATCAATCTTGAAAACTCAAAAGATTAAAAAAACAAAAACAAAAAAAAACTACATATAAATTTATCTATCTATCTATCTATCTATCTATCTATCTATCTATCTATCTATCTATATAAAGGTTATCACAAAAGTTGTACAATATTTTGGTAAGCACAACAATGCGCATCAGCCAATTTTGCTTTTTTAACAGTCATTGACTAAAATCATCTCTTTTAAACTGAAGCAGCACAGAAGTACCAAACCACAACCCAGATGTTATTTATTTATTTTTTTCTTTCAAAGTTTGCATGTATGTACTGTATATCAAGTATTAAAAATATCTCAATGTCACTTTAAATATTGGGTCTTAACAAACTTTCTTTTTGGCATCTTAATTTTAAGGCCTTATATGGTTTATTTACAGAGATACTGGAAAAAAGCACAGAAATGCATTCTGCTTTCCTGCAAATTGTTCCAGTTCAAGACACCAGCACCACAACTCTCAATGACAATAAGTGACGTAAATGTTAAATTAATTAAACTAACTTGGGTGGTGCTTGTTTCTCATTTAATGTTTCACGAGTTCGAGCTTGACGGCATGAAATAAGCGAAGCTTGTTTGGCATGCTGCTAAGGGAGGAGACTCAGGATTAGGAGGGCTGCCAAGCCCTAGGGTGGACAGCCCTAAGGGCTCAGGAGAGGGAGGAGACGGACAGCCGGTTCCTAATCCGCCCCCCCCCGAAGAGAAAGCAGAGAAGGGGAGGAGGGGGGATACTGCGATCGAGATGAGGCGTGAAAGGAGCTATGGGTATTTATAGGGTGAGCTTAGGATTCTGAAAGGATGATAGAATAACTGGATGATTAGGGAGGCGGAGATCTTATATAACTGCCTTCAAACCCTCCTCCCAAAATGCGTTTAATAAACTATATTTCTATAAAAAACAGGGCAAAAATTTATTGGATAACAAAACTACTACTAACAACAATATAAAATGCTATTAATAAGCTTGCAGGGTTTATGTATATTCATCACGTAGTATGAACGTAGCATCACGTTGGCTCAAATTGATTTGCTAAAATCAAAACAGGGACAATAATAGGTGAGCGCCAGCCAATAAGATTGTTATCAGTCCTGCCCACTACCAGAGAAACCAGCAGTTCTTGAAAGCTGAGGAACTCCAAACGAAATCCATTATTTTGACAAGAAAACACAACAAAGAATATTGTTCACATGTAGTGCGTCAAGTCTGCATGTTGTGAAAGTCTCTCTTGCTCTTCATCTTTCTTTGCGTGAATGAGACAAAGTGACGGCGACCCGTGTGTTTATGGTACGTCAAAAACAGCTACATCCACTGAGATGGACTGAAAAATAAAAATGCTAATAATACAATAAATTATAGTAACGCCACATTAGTAACGGTAACAGCGTTGTAACGGGGCAAACAGTAATTCATTTGACTACTCGTTACTGAAAAAAATAATGCCATTAGTAACGCCGTTTATTTATAATGCCGTTATTCCCAACACTGGCCAGGACCCCCTCGTGTCAAACACATAAGACTATATTTACGGGTATGGTAAAACAGATACTAAAAGACTTCATCGTTAAGAGGAAAGAGAAGTTATGAAGCGAGTGAAACCTCAAAAGTTTCACATGGACTATGGCAAACTACAGTTCAAAGTCCTTAAAAGAAAGCTACAGTATGCTGCACCCACACTGAATTACATTTTTGTGAAACACCTACGCAATGCACACAAATAACAGCACATAATAATGCTAATAAATCATTTTCCATTACTGACACTCTATTCTCCTATTTGATACTGTTAAGTGCTTAACACAATCTCTATTGTTAAAAGCGCAATATATAAATAACTTGACCTGACTATAACGCATGTATCTATGTAGTCTTAGCATCAGTGATCATAATGTTATGGTGCAATGTAAGTTTGACGTTTTTCTCAGAATACATTTTTTGTTTTTAATGCTTCTAAATATGTTAATGTTAGTTGTACCATTTAGTCTATTAACAGATTTACAGTGCACACACAATAAGCATTAATGTAAATTTAATTAATCTAAATTACTTATTACAATTACAATATTAATAGAAAAAATCAACCGTTATGATTTTGTCATAATTGCACAGCCCCAACTGCAAACTAATTCAGGAATTCAAATGTGGACAGACTCTTTTAAATTCTAGATGTCATCTGAATTTTATTTTACACCTTATCACTGTAATTTCACTTCAAGCGGTGTGACATTGTGTTGTACTTGGAGGACTCAATCGGCACAATCCAATTGTCAAACCTGTTGTTACATAATGTGATAATCCCAAAGCACTGGATGTCTCACTGCTAAGAAGTAATAATAAGCAGCACCTACACTTAAGAAGCATACAGCATATAATGAAAAACATGTATTCAGTAGGGAATACAGTAGCAGGAGAATGAAATATGGTACCATGAGCCATGATATGACCTTTCTGTTTGGTTTAACTACAAACCCTCCTTTATTGCAGTGCACTGAAATGACCTACTAATGTAGTAATCAGCTTAAGTTGAGATGTAACAGAAGTATCAGCACATCTTTATTTCTGTATTGTGTTGCGTAGGGACTTGGTGATTGGATAGAGGTGGATTGTAAGAAAGGGGCCATGGTTTAAGCAAACTAAATTATTAGCATGTTATAAATTATAACATTTCTACCGTTAAAGTTTTACTTTTTATTTAATTTTGTTTTTATTTAGTTGCTTGTTTTGTCCCTACTCAACTACTTAAAAATCAGTGTTGCATCAGGTGACATTTTGTGGGCAGATCCATTTCTGTCTGTACAGAGAAGACTCTTGTTTTTGATCTAGCAGCAGGTCTCTGGAATAAACCAAGTCAACCAAAATGTTATTAAAATGTACAATAAATGGCAATTCACTCATGACCTCCATTTACAATTTATTAGGTAAGTCCAAGCTACCTAAATTTTCATCCACTAAAAAAAAAAAGTCCTATTGAAAAAGTAATCCATACAAATAAAGTGGTTTAATTCAAGTTTTATGAAAAGACTTGAGTGCTTCATTGACCTGAACTACCACACGTATCAGAGTTCTTGCAGTGTAGAATTTTTTTATACTGTATATTTTGGAGGCGTACATTTCAGGCTCAAGCTTCACGTCATAGGCTACACGCGCTACACACAGCTGCATTGTAGGTTTGATATAGAAGCATCATTCAGCCTTAAGGCTACTTTACTAATATACTTTATAATCTTATAAATACTTATAAAGTAAGTATAGGAGTATAAATTGACTCCGGACCGATAAATTATTAGAAAAATAATTTATCCGAGTTGTAACTCATTACCAATAATGTCTCAATGGTAGGCAAGCAAATGCTTGAGTAGAGTAGTGGCGACAATGCATGTTTACAAAAATTACAGCCTGTCAAATAACTTACATCTCAAGGAACCAAAACTTTAAAACCATGGTAACAAACTATCATTTTGTATACTGTACCATTATATCACTAGAATATAGGTTAATTAATTGCAAATTTTATTTGATTGACAGTTGAATGTAATTATTTTGTGTAGAAAGGTTAAGACTAATGCTGACCTCTACGATACTCCGCAGATCTCTCACATACATCCGCTCCGTCTCAATGATCTCCATGACCACACGGTCAAGGTAGGTGAGGTTAGGGTTGGGTGCCATGGTGCTGGCAGCAAACGGAGAGATACTGTTGGAAACGGAGGAGCTGTTGTTGTTGTTAACAGTGCTGCTGCTATTTTGTTGGAGAAATAGGGTGGTTGCTTGGATGAGACTAGTGCCCTGAGTTTCATCCGGATCAGCAGCAGCCGTTAATTCTAGATCCACGTTGTCCTCAATAGGCACACCAGCAGAAGGAATACCTGACAGGAGAACGTCTTCCCGAGAGGAAATGGACCCGGATGAGATGGTGGAGACCACGCTTACGGGCCTCTGGACTTCTGTGAAGTCAGAACAATCAGAGAGTGTAGCAGTGGAGGCCCGGTCATTACTGCCCACAGAGGCGGTGGACAACCGAGGCGATTCTAAAGAAATAAAAGAGAATGAATTTATCTTAGGTAATCACAATGCATTTTTCACACTCAAATTACTAATTTTCCTCATCATACAGTAAGTCAAAAGTGCAGGAACAATTTTAGATTCTTTTTAACAGTCAATTTCTTTTAGGCTCATCAATGCTTGGTAAAAACTGCAGGGGTCACTGTAACTACTTGTATCTTACACCAAGCTGAGAGTGACTTTTAAAGTCAAGTAAAGTTTGACAGGACATGACAGAGAGCGCTAATATCGACATTTCAATATTTTTAAAAAAATGTTCTATTTTTTAAAAATTATTGTGTTCATTTACACCAATTAAATTCATTCTTGCGTTAGATTGTTTTGTGGATGCAGTATGCTAACAAACTAGGGAATCATACACATATTTCATAATATCTGCTGTGTTTTGTTTTTGAACTATTAATAATCAGTACTCATATTTTTTTTTCAGGAGAAAAAAGTAAAGTAAAAATGATCATATAATGATCTATATATGAAAAGTTTAAAAACCATGTTTTTTTTTATTATGCCACGTCACTAAGTAACATATTTGCATAATGTCCGTCCAAGTTCGAACAACTCAGTCGCAAACAACTTTCCCGCCCACAAACAGTACAATTTCCCCGTTGATTACATCACGTCAAGAAGACGCTGTATCCTGTGAGAGTAAATTTGTTTTATATGCCCTTACGAAAGATGAATCTACAAAGAATGAGTAGTTAATATTTATTTTTTCAACAACACCTCAGCAGTACAATCTTGTGTTGTGTTTGCGTCATTTTACTAATGCCCTACAAACCCTTGGTCTTCAAAGATGGATCAGTGCCCAGTTTATTTAAACCAGCTGGCTCCTCTGAACTTCTACCTGTAAGTATGATCAATAATTGTTGATTGTTGTATTTTCTAGTGATCGTTCAAAATATGTATTTGTGTACGTTATGTTGTGTAACAACCCCGCACATGTCTTGGTAACTTGCTAACTTGCGTTTCGGTTGTTCTGTTGTTTAGCTGTGGGCCTAATGTAGTCTAAACATCGTGATGGATGCAGCTTGACTGTCTGTCTGTCTCATTAGTTGTGATAAACGTAATGATAAGTAATGATAAACAATGTTTAACGCAGTGTTATGCATTATACAGTGTTGAAGTTCACAAAGTAGAAGTGTGTGTCCGATTCACTCACAAAAGCAAATTGCGAGCACTTTCCACCGTAGTCAG
Organism: Enteromius trimaculatus; assembly: GCA_032361065.1. Classification (NCBI taxonomy): domain Eukaryota; kingdom Metazoa; phylum Chordata; class Actinopteri; order Cypriniformes; family Cyprinidae; genus Enteromius; species Enteromius trimaculatus. The sequence continues at coordinate 1,887,148 of JAUMHP010000076.1, forward strand.
TGCTAACTACAGTAGTTGACGTATTCTCTTAGAAAGCACCTCTAGTAATATCAGAAAGTATAGTTTTGGTACAAGCTCTATGGACCGCTGTAGTGGTAGACCAATCATAAAGGACTGTGCCATCTGATCAATCACAGCAGTGAGGGCTCACGAGAAGGCAGGGTTTATATAGACTGATTCTTTGAACTGCTTCACACTTGTCGTTTACGAATCATTTAGAAATTGGGTAAATTTAAATCTATTTTTGGAGAAAACTAAAGTGTTTTTTGACCTTGCATACATGTAAACCTGTTTTAAGAGACTCATAAAGCAATATTAGCAACCTTTCAAATGGCATAACGGGGCACTTTAAACTACTTTTTCTCTATTTGACAAACTGCTATGATTTGTATCAGTTCAGTTGTTCACAGGTCAATTTGATCATATTGTAACCAGGGAACAGTTCAATCTCATCTCAGGCAGATGTTAAAAGGTTAATTGTAAAAGTCTATTTCTCCTGTTCGGGTTCTTGCACCTCTTTAATTTGCTGTTATTATTGTCTCTCATTACAGAAGAAGCCAACAGGGATCTGACAGGTGACATCCTATCATCAGAGGGAGGGTTATAAAGCTGCTACTCTAGATTACTAGAGGAATTTTAAGACCTATATAAGCCAGTATTTCCTTCATGTTAATTCTTTAAGAACTTTAGGATTTACCAAGCAGAGATAAAAGAGCATATTTAAAAAAAAAAAAGGGCAGAGACGCCAGTAAATATTCATTTAAATCTCAGTGAAGTGAACGCACTTTGTTTCTTCTCTCTCAAAAACAGCTGAGGCAGAATTACATCGAACAATTACCTTTAAAAAAGCTCATTTGAATTGTAGTTTCAGCCATGCATAACAATGTAGAAGTTTATTGGAGTTCTGAATGAGTGTGTTTCCGTTGTGGTCTGAAACAAGAGTAATAAAAGCCAGTAACACCTGCCATTTATAGGGACAATAACTCAGCTGTGTACTCACCTCTATATAGGACATAATCTAAGCCATGTCTTGTTAATATGTAGGTCATTTAACATCCCACTGCCTCTCCTCTCATCCTTTTGTCCTTCATACAATAAAGGTCCACAACAAAAATAGTAATTTTCACATGCTGGCATATAAATCACTCGCTTTTCTCTCTCTCAGTAGCTTTTGGCAGATATGGGCCGCGCATGTGTGTGTGTTTGTTAACTTTACCTTCTCACGGGGACTGTTTGAAAGCACTGCCACTTTCTTTTGACCCTCAGTAAGAAGAGTTGTGTAAAAACATGAGGTGAAATCGACACAACCATTACACAGGTTAATCTTTCCCTCGTTCCTTAGTATCCATTCTGTCTCCTTTTTTAGCAATAGGTTGCACTGTGATCTCCCTATCTCTATTTTCGTCTGTTCTCTACATTTTCGGGAGATGCAAAATTTCCTCCTCTGTCCTCTCCGCACTAATCAGGTCACAGGCGTGAAGGAAGCTTTAGGCAAAAACCTTTATGTGTTACTGCTGCATTATCCTGTTCTACTTAAAGAAGTGTTACCTCTAAGAAGAAAGAAATGAAGAGCGAGAAGAGAGAGAAAAAAGTTTACAGCATCATGGTGTTCACTTTCTTTTTGCATTCCCATGCACTTTGTTTACACATAGCTTGTTAAACTAAAAGAGTTTTCCCACAAACTAATACTTCCCTTTTGCCAGCACATAATATTCTGGGTTCATTAAAAGTTAAACTCATTCATAATGCTATCACAAAAAATAATTCAGACATTTCTAAAACAAACAAAAAAACAAACAAAAAAAGGGAAAGTTTACAAATGTAAAAAATTAACCTTATTATTTTATTAATCAATTGCATTGTCACTATCACTGAGATATTAATATTTTAACTATTTTTTATTTTTAGATTTTCCATTTTCATTTCAATTTTAGTTCACGTTTTAGTAATTTAGATTTTAATTATTTAAATTTGTTTTTATTTTAGTTTATTTTAGTCCCCACTGGCCGCCTAACCTCCTGTAGTTTAATACAACGGTTTAGTCTGCTTCCCACCAACGTACTTCACAAACAGCTGCATTCTACACGCCACGTTTCCTAGATACATCACAAACAAACACCGTTACAGACTAAGAATGCATTGCTTCTTGACTTTTGATTGGTTCTAAACATAGCCTTAGCCGTGCCACATTCTCCCCATGGTCTGGACATCTCAATTAGTTTTTTGACATTTTTGACTGAGGAATCTCATTAGTTTCAAAGCCAGAGGGGTGAAACTGCTTAATCATGAAGCTTTGTAACACTTTTCAGACTCTAACTTCAGTAGATCTATGGCAAAGAATGACAATTACTCTGATAACATTGAGATTACCCATGGAAATGTCATCTAATGTTTTGTTGCCTAAACTATAGCTTTTGGCACGTTTATAGATTTATTTATTTAATTGTATTTTATTTGACTGCTGTCATATGCTTAAAAGGACATTTCACCCAATAATGAAAATTCTATCATAATTTACATAATTTACTCTCACCCTGATATCACTCTACACCCCTAGAAATTTTGTGAGATATTTTTTTCTCTTTTTATTTTTCTTCATCCATTAAAAATTCACTAAACCAAAACTTTCACATATTAAAAAAGCACAAGTAAACTGAAAAATGTATAATAATCACATAAACAAAATATAATCCAGTTGATTTTCTGATTTTAATACAAATTTAGTTGCATGGGTTTTCAATTGATAGACAAAAATGAATAAGAACATAAAAATATCTTAAACATGTGTTCCCAAAGATATATATAAGCCTAGTGTATTTAAATTATGACATATTTCATGTCACAGATTTATAAAAAGTGCGACTGACTCTAAAATCATGATCATTACTTGTCTCTTGAAAATCATGTGGAGAATGAAAGTTTGGCAAGTGTTTCCAGAGGCCACACTAATACAACATGTGGGCTTTTCATACTAATGGTTAACACACTGGTAATATTTTAACCTGGGTTAGTAATTAATCCTTGGGGTAACCATGAGATTTCACACTGTAGATTTGAAATCCCTGGATTAATGTTCTCATTTGCATATCAATGACTTTTATAACATCAGTGGAGAAATACAGTAGCATGCCTGAAGCATGCAACGTGTTCAAAGCTTGCTTGTCCAGCAGTGAAAAGGGCACTATGTAAATCTTCTCTTACTGTATCTTCTGAAATAATTAAAGAGATCGCTCACCCAAAAATACAGATTCTATCACCATTTACTCATCCTCATACCCGTAGGACTTTGGCTAATCTTCTAAACACAACTTAAAGTATTTTTCGTAAAAACTTGTGCGGTATCTCCCCTGTCCCTTCTGTTTCTGTTTGTGCGTTACAAACCTTGCTGGTTTTTGTACCTTTTCTTATCTCTACACAAGACTTGGATCAAACCACTCAATTAGTTTTTTTCAACACAGCCAATTTGTACGTATTTTATGAGGTGGCTAATTTGTACAAATTTGTACGACCTCGCTTGTACGATTTGGTGCGTTTTGATTTGGGCGGGGGAATTTGTACGAGTGAAGTGGAATGAGCTGCTTAAGGATAAAACATTTTCCACATACTGTACATTATTGTTGCTCCTATAACCCCCACCTTCCTAAAACACGTCGCTTTGTACAAAGCTAAAAAAAGCGAGGTGTGCTCTGATTTGCCAGCTATCCAGTGTTTTGTGATAAAAGCAGTGCTTTTTTATTGTGACTTACAGGCGTTACACATCACTATTGCAATGCTGTACCAGGTGAGCTACTGAGCAAGTTTACTACATCGGAGAACCAAACACATGCAAATGTAAACATCAAATATATTGGTTTACAAATCGAACAATACGGTAAAAGTTTTGTTAGATCATAACATAGTGCTGTGCAAGAAAATAAGTCTATACATGTAGGTATGTTTTTGTAGTTTTGCAAAAATGCAGACAGAGGCACATTACCAATAAGCCTCTGTTAAAAACAAAAAAGTACAGCAGCATTCTAAAGAATACACTGAAGCTCAAGTGTTTCCATCACTTCCTGTTATTCCGTAACCAGGTGTTTTCAGCATTAAATTATCCTAAACCTCCCGTAATTTAATGTTTAAAATGTCCCATTATGAAGCAATCACAGGAAACTAACGAACCATTTCTGTCCTGTCCATCATCCTCTCTCATCAACAAGATCATCGACCATGTGTGTCTGTGTGTGAGACTTCATGAAACAGCCAGAACAGTGTGTTAATAATCAGACCGAGTCAAAACATCATGGTGGCCACGTACAAACAGAAACACACACACACACACACACACTTTAGATTTCCATGTGCTTCAGAGGGAGCCGGAACAGAGAGACTCCCTGAGGTGGAATTAATGAAAAACCCTTTCATGGAAAACTCATCAAGCTGAGCGAGAGAGGAGGAGACTGCTAGCGTGTGTATGAGAGAGAGAGAGAGAGAGAGGAACAGAGAAAGTAAGAAAGAGATAGCATGTCCTTGTGTGTGTAGTGAGTGGAGGGGGGGTCAGAGCGCGTGACCTCTCATTTCATACTTTAATTAAAATCTCCCCCTGACGTCCTCCTCTCTTCCACGCTGGCTCGCCTTCCCACAGAGGCCATCAGTGCCAGCGCACACACACACACACACATTCTTTCCTCAGCCCTCCACACCCGTACACAAACACACACTCCATTTGAAAAGACATGTTTACTCTATCTCTAATGTCCTCCTGTGTTTCATTAGCTCTGTAACATTCTGTAAACACCAGGGGAACTTTCAGAGCATTGCTTACACCACCATTACACTGAATACACAAGAGAACTATCAGATGCTCAAACACATCATACGCAAACAGCTAATGGATCCAAAATTTTCTTTTTGAGCACCCGAATGAGAATTTTGTCAATTAAGGATAAACCCCTTGGTACAATTTGTGTACAAACGGCTTTACTTACGATTTACACAGAGATCTGTTCTGCTCATGTTTTATGATTAACGCCCCTTGAGTCCATAGACATCATATTTAATGTGTGCACAACATTGCGAGAACAGCTGTTATCAGAGTAATCCATCATTTGTTTTACAGTGTGTTTCACCTGCTCAGCAAAAAGAGAAAAAAACAAGATCTAAGCACTGTTATGTCCTAAAGACCAACATGAGTTTGTTGTGTCTGTGTGTGTGCGTGCGCGCATGTAACGCTGAGAGCAAGTGTCAAAACTATACATTTCTCTATGCGTGTGTGTGTGTGTGTATGTGCACATGTAACGCTGAGAGCAAGTGTCAACACTATACATTTCTCTGTGTGTGTGTGTGTGTGTGTGTGTGTGTGATAAACAGCAGCTGGAGTTTCCCACAGATCAAACAGAGCAAGAACAATAATGACCAAAGTGCTGAAACCCCATGATGAACTTTATGCCCAATAAAGAGGTGCTTTATGCTGATATGAATGTAACTCTTCCACTCAATACAAGACCACAACCACTTCATGATAAACTCTAAACCTCATTTCAATATAAAAGAGTTATCCAAATATCCAGGCTGTTAGATGTAATCATCTCCTCTTCAGATCTCAAATATGCATTGTGTATGAGATTGTCTGGATGAAATAAAATTAACTTCTCAAAGTTCTCAAAAATAGAAAAGTACTTACAAATTAAATT
>JAUMHP010000076.1:1964375-1988552 GCA_032361065.1 Enteromius trimaculatus
GTGAGCTTTGATCCTTATCACCAGTCGTCCGTGATCTTCATGTACCGTTTGGAACGCATTGGTATTAGTTGCACAAACCTGCGCGCTGACAGACTTGCGCGTCACTAGCGCGTTATGTTTGTTTATCCTGAAGCATCTGATCGCTGCTGCGAATAAAAGCACTTGCATTTTCTAATGCTTTAATACAAAACAGACGAACACACCTTCAGTTATGTTTTCAGAGCAGAGCAAAACATCTGATATATGGAAAGAGATCCGTGCATTAGTCTAAATGCAGCCTGTTAAAGCTGCCGCTGTATATGATCTCATCAGTAATAATCAAGCGGCAATAATTTTAAAAATCCAACTTTTAAAAGACAATTTTGCTCAAAATAAATGTGATTTAAAATGTAGAAATGTGCAGTGATCCTGAATGATAATGTGATATTCTCCTGGTTTCACAGACAAGGCTTAAGATAGTCCCAGACTAAAATGCATGTTTGAACTGCTTCTACTCAAAATATCTTGCTGAAACCAAGATTCACACCTCTACTTTTAAGATGGCAGTACTGACACACAGACATCTCAAATATAATAGGTAGCACACAAATTCTGAATGCCTTCGGCAGATCTCAAATAAGCCATTTAAATCTAATTAATTTCAAAATTAATCTAGATTAAAAAAAAATGTATCTATGCCCACCCCTAATTTGTACACATCGCAATATATATCGCAGGAAAAAAATATATCGCAATGTAATTTTTTCCCAATATCGTGCAGCCCTAATATATATATAAACAAAATAGCAAATGACCTTATAACTCTAACATTCTCCATTCTTTTGACTCGTTTAATTTTTATTTAAAGAAATACTGTTATGCTAAGAAACATTGTGTCCTGTTGCTTATGAAACAGTGTTTCTAATTGGAACTCATCAAAGTGATGGTCCGTATTTAAAATGTATATCACTGATTGACAGATAAATAAATTCAAATACCATTGAAATTAACCTGACAGCTCTGATAGATCTCCAAGTTCACATACATACCTTAAAGAAATCCTGCATATACTGGCTGCCATACAGAGCAGGAATATTAGCACTGAACTGCAGCAAATCCTCCGAGCACTGCCTTCTCTTTTCAATCACAGACTCATCAAAACGGCCTTTAAACACAAATAGAAATTTGTAAAAAATAAAATGTAGTAACAATACAACATTGGTCCGACTGGGCAAGTGATTGTTCTGTAATTAATAATTACTGTAATTACTATATTTAATGTTTTAATTCATACTAACAATACAAATCCTGAAACCAGTTATTCTTTTAACTAAAAACATACCTGTTCAAGGAAGCATTTGCAACTGTGGTCACAAGTTCCGTCATTAACAATAGAGTTCATTGGAACTAATGACCATAGTTAGCTAACAAAGGTTTTAGAAAACGCACCTCAGAATGTTACTTTAGTAGATAAATAAATACACAACTTTTTAAAAAAACCTTCCCTTACAACACAGCACACTTTGGTCTCACTTACACAGACACTTACCAAAGACTTTTGCTTTTGCGAAGGGAGGGAAGAGCTCTGACTGCCCATAGAGGTTTCTGTGTATCTGCCAAAGGTTTTGATGAAGCTTTTTGAAATCACTATACCTTTTCCACACTGTGATCTAATGAGAGGAATTAAAAGAAAAAAACTCAGTACAGCACTTATGGAATGTGACACAAAATGTTGCAACTCTTTGCAGAGTTTTCCAAACAATGTTATTTAATATAAGTCTAAATGAAACAGTATTTGCATTGAAGTTTACTTCTGTAGTGTGACAAATCTGGGCCAAACAAGATTCAACTATATATATATATATATATATAAACTAAACTGTATTCATTTAATTACTGCTGTAATCTTCATTAGATTAACATGCATCAAGTTATTATAATTATTTGCAAGATTTCAGAGAGACTGCATCACATTAATGCTTCAACAGCTATTTGAATATTGACTCAAAGCCACTTAATAATGAGGTTAACAGAAGCAATCAAAACCAACAAAAGAGCAATGATATTGATAAGCACAATCATAAGTGCTGTGATGAGTCTCGGTTAGCCTAACCTTTGGAATCTGTGGAATAATGTAACTTATGAACCATTCACAATTTGAATAGTGATATGTATTATTAAAGTAAAAATGTTTTTGTTTTTTTCCTTCAAGAGTGAATATGTTTAGGATTCTCACCTCCTGGATGTCCTCCGGGTTCTTCCGTGAAATAATCTGTGGAGAAACAGAATATTATGACCATAACTAATACACAGGCACATGTCCTCAGTCTACTTTATTAGACTTTTTTTTTTTAAAGAAAAAAAATCTGTTTTAGTCAGATCTTTGTTGTGTTAATTTGTAAAAGAGAAAAATAAGGAAGAGAATACAAAAACTGAAACAAACAGCACCATCTAAACACCATCATTTGTAGTAACACATTTACAGATTTGACTTTATGTCTGTCAAATTCAGACGCATTTGATCTGACATTTCTGTTGACAGGTGTCAGTCAAAGACTGAAGACTATAACGTTAAATAAGAACGTTTTATTCGGAGACAAAACCCCACTGAGGAAATAATAGGATGATGGTTATGATGTGACATCTGACTGACTAGATCATATTTACTTGACATCACTAAACACAGCCTACATATATGCATGTCATCACAGATATGACCCAATCATTGATCCAATCATCCGCTCTGATGCTTCATTAGTTTGTGTTAGTATTCCTGATGAACATTAGCGTTAGCACATGTGTTCTACACCCCGGTAAAATGCGCTTATTCTCACCCGAGCCGTGACTTTATACACCGTGTAGCCTTTCTTGTGAGTCGTAGGGTCGGTGACCGTGTAGAATCGCACAATGTCGTCTTTGTTCCGCGCGGAGATCATCCTGAGACACGCATCGCCATAACAGGACACTTAGCAGTACAATAGACAACAGCGCTACAGATCAGCTCATGAATAACAATTAGGCCGTGCTGACGCTGCGTGGCAACCTTCCGGGGAGCGTCAAGTTCACTGAGAGCCATTCTAACATTTAAAGGGATAGTGTGCATCTAAAATGAAAATTTAATGATTTTGATGTCGTTTCAAGCCCGTTTAACAAAATTTGGTTAATCTTCCAAATACGAATTGATATATTCTTAATTAACCCTGTGGGGGCTTCTGTCCCCCAGCTGAATGCGATCAAATATGAGTCCTTTGTATTACCCAAACCCAGAGGGGAATGCGTGTTTAAAGATTTTAATATGGTTAAAAAAATTAAATATTTAAGATTTAAATATAATTTTGATGTTTTTTTGTGTGTTTGTTTGTTTTTTGTGAAACATGAAACAAGTACTGAAAGTTTAGATCGTCTTTTTGTTTGATGTCTACAACCTTTTTGAAGCATCTTATGTATCTGTTCTTTCTGGTTTAGCTTAGTTAATTTTACACTTTTTAAAATGTTTTGGTTATGCATAACTAAGGATGAATAAGATATTCAGATATTCTGGAATGTGCTCATGTACCTTTTTTGATTAAGTTATGTTCAAATTCAATAAATGTAGAAGTACATCTCTTGGAGAGCAGGTGAGCTATAATTATATAAAATATACTATCTGTTAGTTGGTTCAAGAATAATTGAAATATGAATTAAACTTTAATTATATAAATAATGATTTAAATAATATAAATTGATATGCCTACCTACTATTATAGTATTTAGTAGTACTATTATAGTAATATTAGTCTATACTAAAATAGTATTTTTCAATACTTACAAATGGTTCAAAGGCACAGTTAACAGACATTTGTATATGGCAAATGCATGTGTCATTTGACCATAAATGTCAATAAAAGAAATCTCGAATTTACATTTTTTTTTGTCTACACTCCAGTCCAGTAGGTGGCAAGGTAATGTAAGTTAGTTTGCCAGCCGCCATTCGGCGAATCAAAGCAAAAAAATGACAGCATGTTGAAAGTTTGGGAATGTAGCATGGGAATATAGCACGCCAATGTTCATTCATTGTTCATAATTATATTGTTTTATAATTCATTTGCTCTGATAAGGCGAGCAACATGAGAACTCTGCTGAGGCTGAAGCGGTTAATGCCAGAAGGTGAGATTAGTTTATTTTAATCATAGTGCAACACTGCTATGTTGGTAACTTAGTGGAACACTGCAGAACATAAAACCTTTTGGCATTCAAATCACATAACTTATAAATAACGTGTATAATATGGAAAATAAACTGCTTGTTTCAAGTGTACATGTGCTAGCCCACTATGGTCACGATTTTCGCAAAATAATAATGCTGCGTTCCAGGCAGGTTTTAAGTTACGACTTTAAAGCACGACTCATGACTTTGTAGCGTTCAAGGCAAAACTGGATAAACGTAAGGAATTGTGGTAGCTAGATGTAAACAAATCAGCGTGGCGGACCGTACTTGGCTTATGCTCATTTACAATAATTTCTCTCGCCAATCTTCTCTTGCACTGTCACGGGTAGAAGTTGGAAAACTTCAATTTCAATATGGTTTTCACCAAATGCTATTGTGGGCCCTCTGAACACCTGCACGTTAGAGCACACTTCGTATTGGATAATTCTGCGATAAAACTTCTTACCAGGGTCAAATGTTACTAGTCTTTTGCTGTAGGTGTTTAAACAGGGTCTGTGTGTCTTTGTGGACTGCCTTGTGAGACATTTCTTTCTGTATATGAAAGTTCACCTAAAAGTGACAGTTTAGTGATTATTATCGCCCTTATGTTGTTTTAATGCTGTGTGACCTTTTTTCACTCCAGTGTGACCTTTACAACTTTTGTCATATTTTCCATGTGTTCTGAAATAATAATAATATAATAATTCTCGTCATTATACATTACCATTACTTTGTTGTTCTATTTGGTAATGTTCAGTGCTTTGCTACAATCTGTATTGTTAAAAGCACTGTATAAATAAAAGTGACTTGACTTGACTTGAAAGCTTACAATAGGGTATGATGAAAATGAAGCCAAAATTTAATATGGCGATACTTTATATGTAAATGAGTTATGATGCTATGGTGTCTGTTTGCAGTGCGGTGGACCATGTGGCAAAACAGATCCTGCTCAAACCCTTCCATCCAGAATCTGGAGTCAAACGCATCTATCCATAAACATCTTATCTCCAAAATTACTGCTACAGGTCCAATTTCAGTAGCTGAATACATGAGAGAGGCACTCACCAATCCAGTGGCGGTATGTATGATGTCACATTTAATTTTCCTTCTGTATATTATGGAAATAAAAAAAAAAAAAACTTTTTGTGTCATAACAATTCGTGCTGGGTGGAAATATAGCCTTTCACATGAATAACAGTCCTTTAAATTATGAAATGTATTAAAATCACAATTTATATTGTTTGTCTTTTTTTTTCTGTAGAAGAATGTAATTATTTTTCTTGGTCTAGTTGATTATGGCAAAAATGTTGAAATCACAATGATGTTTCAAGAATGGGCAATACGGTCAACTTTGACGAATGAGTGATTTTAGTAAATTTACCTTTTTTTTTTAACTAATGGAAATGTTAAAAATCAAAACAATTATATAACTAATAAACTTAGTAATACAATAATAGCAAAGACACTAAAAACAAAAAGGACAAATACATACCTAACCCTAACAGAACAAAGATACAAATGAAATAAGCAATGCTCTAAGTTTTCCAGTAAGGTCTACAAACAGTAGTTATAGTTATATACAATGAGGTCAAGAAGTATTTGATTACCCTGTGATTTTGCAAGTTCTCTTACTTAGAAATCATGGAGGGGTCTACAATTTTCACCATAGGTTAATTTCCACTGTGAGAGACGGAATCTTAAAAGAAAAATCCGGAAATCACATTGTATGATTTGTTTTTTTAACAATTTATTTGGGAATTACTGTGTCAAATATTTGTATATTTGTGTACAAATACAGTATTTGATCGCTGGAGTCAATCAGTTCCTCTAGTTCTTCACCAGGTTTGCAAACACTGCAGGATGGATTTTGGCCCACTCCTCCATACAGATCTTCTCTAGATCTGTCAGGTTTCAGGGCTGTTGCTGAGCAAAAATTTTCAATTGGATTTAGGTCTGGAGACTGGCTAGGTCACTCCAGAACCTTGATATGCTTCTTACGGAGCCACTCCTTGGTTTTTCTGGATGTGTGCTTTGGGTCATTGTCATGTTGGAAGACCAGCCACCACCCATCTTTAATGCTCTGACTGAGGGAAGGAGGTTTTTGCCCAATATGCCACAATACATTGCCCCGTTCATCCTCTCCTTAATACATTGCAGTCGTCCTGTCCCCTGTGCAGAAAAACACACCCCAGAGCATGATGCTTCTAGCCCCATGCTTCACTGTAGGTGACTACTTATTACAATACTTATTGACCTCACTATATATTATATTATATTATATTATATTATATTATATATATGTTTGTATTGCGTTTGTAGCTTTGAAACATGTGGAACAGTGGTTCTCATTCACTAATAATTGCATATATAATGGGTATACATGGGATTAGATGGAGGCAGATGATTCGCTGTGGCGACCCCTGAAAGGGAATAGCCGAAAGACAAAGAAGAAGAAGAATGGGTATACATGGGATATTGTTTTCTCACAAAAAATGCAGCCTAATTCATAGCACATGTATATGCACATTCATATGTTCTTAAGGGAATAGTTCTCCTTACAATTACAATTCTGTAATTATTTACTAACCATCATGTAATTCACTATTCCAGCAAAAGTCTGTTTGCCTTTTTAGGGATATTATGTGAAAAATGACATGCTTGGACCAGGTGGTGATTTTATTACATCTCCAGAGATCAGTCAAATTTTCGGAGAGGTAAGTATGGTTTTGAATGAAAATTATGCCTGACATATACAACCATATAAAAATATTTTCTTATTTTATGACAGTTATATATGGTCTTCCATAGCTTTTGGGTGTCTGGTGTGTCAGTGAGTGGATGGCGGCTGGGAAATCTAGCATGTTTCAGTTAGTGGAGCTCGGACCAGGTAGAGGCTCATTGGCCAGTGACATCCTGAGGGTAAATACTCCAATTGATATTTTTGGTTTCAGTAACACTCCATCGCCTGTTAGACTGTAATTGTCTGTTGGGGGAAAGTGATTTAAAATGTACTAATGTTGGCACCTTTGATAAATATGAGCAAAACAGTATGTGGAAAAATCTATCATTTTGGTCTTTTTATGGTGTATCATTGATGCTTAAATGATTCATTGAGGGATTCAAGTTTTCAGTCACTTTTGAGGGGAAAAGAAACCTATAAACACACCAAATATCATCCCCGCCATGGCTACAGCTTCTCACTGGCAACAACATAACTTGTTTTTATTTTATCTATGTACAGAAAGTATTCTCGTCACTTCATAACATTAGGGATGAATCAATGATTGCAGGTGGACTATACTGACAATGTCTTTCATACATTTCTGAAAGACATCTGGTTTTCATCCAAAATATCTCAAATTGTGTTTCAAAGAGGAACAAAGCTTAAAGGGTTTGGAACAAGTGGTTAATGACCAAATTTTCATTTTGGGGTGGATTAACCTTTAATTTAGGTAGGCTGTACATACTCTGAAGCCAAGAAATGATCCATCCCTTAAACCACAGATTACTTTGTTTTTATGTTAATACAAAATAGTCATTTAAACCAGGATAAAATAAATGATTAGTACATTTGCATCTGCTCTGAACATATATATTTATATGCTGGAATCATCGCATTGTGCCTGGTAAGGGTAAACTGCTTTTTTTTTTTTTTTTTTCCTCTCCACAGCAGGTTTTGCTCATATGCAAAGGGTGCTGTATGTATATCCCCCAAAGTGTGGTTGTTGTGTCACTGTTCCCAGAAATAGTAACATTGAAACAACACCGAATACAATATAGAGTATCAAAAGGAATGGATTTTGTACTTATAAGCATGGGGATACTTTGGATTTTCAAATGTGATCATATGTGACAGGTCTTCAGCCAGTTGAAAGCCGTCCTGGGTGAGACCGATATCTCTGTTCATCTGGTGGAGGTTAGCCCAAAGTTGAGCCAGTTTCAGGCTGAATGTCTAACTGAAGATAATACACAGCCCAATGATGGTGATCAGCCTGTTTACCGCAGTGGCACCACACGTACAGGCCTGCCTATATACTGCTACCGCAGGATAGAAGACATCCCAAGAGGTACGGGTGCAGTCATGTAATCACACAAACTCTAGTTGATGAGAAATTAAGCCCTCAGTTTGTTGTAGCTAAAGTCTGCTTTCCTTTGCCAGGTTTTAGTATCTTCCTTGCCCATGAGTTTTTTGACGCTTTACCTATTTACAAGTTTCAGGTACATCAGACTATTAAAGTCAGTTCTATTCACATAAAATATTCAAAATATTAGGATAAATCAATTTTACATAACAATTTTTCAAACATGCAGTTTGAATGAACAATAGCATTACGTTACAGGTCAAAATAAATTTTTCTTTTTCTTTTAGAGATCGGAGAAAGGCTGGCGAGAGGTGATGGTTGATATTGATCCTGAAAATCCAGAAAAACTGAGATTTGTGGTTTCTCACAGTCCTACACTGGCCTCCAGCATTTTTATACAGGTGGGTTCCTCTTTTTGTTAACATCTGTCATGTGACTAAGCATTTATAAATAGTAATTTTAAACAGATATAATAAAATATAAAATAATAATATATTTTTAGCTTTTGCTTGCTGGCGACAACCAGTCGATTCCTGACTCCCTGTAACAATGTAACAAAAATCCCATCAAACATTAAATAATCATAAGAGGAATGACCCCCATAGGTTCTCATGACTGCGTGTCTTAAAATATCAGATCATTTTGTTGAGTTTTTACTGACAACTGTAAATGATTCTTTTTAGAAAGATGAAAACAGACAGCATGTGGAAGTATGTCCAGAAGGTGGAGTCATTGTTCAGAAACTGGCCAATCGGATTGCAAAGGATGGAGGTGCAGCCTTGATTGTAGACTATGGTCATGATGGAACAAAATCTGATACTTTTAGAGTAAGTGCCATAATAGTCATTTTTCTTAGGTGTTCTAATGCTTATTCCGTCGAAATTGCTATTTTAAATAAGCTCATCTATGCTCATTATGTCAGGGGGCAAGCGGGGTCCGAGCCTGACGCCGAGCTCTGCCCTCTCAGCCACGCTAATTAATTATTATGATGAAGTGCGAACTCGTGACATTCACATCAAATGTGGTTATAACTACTCATTTTATGCTTAGAATAAAAAAATTATTAGACTTTCTTTATATAAAATATACTTGCCTTATGTTGATTCTGTGTTTGAGAATTCAGAATGTAAGGATATTAGTAATAGCAAATTTTAATGTTCGGAGCAATTAATCATAATTCACTAGTTTAGAAAAAAATGTATTGCTTCACAAACCTGCTAATTAGAGTTTTTCCTGCTGGAATATCAATCCATAAACCCTAATCTAAGTTTTCTTGCAGGCAGATGTCTTTCTGTCTACATCATACATCATGGTCTCATCTGACCATAGATCTTGGTCCAGTTGAATGTTTCAGTAATATTTGACCAACTGTATTCCACTTGTATTTGTTGTCTTTGATAACAACAAACAACAACGTTTCTGTGGCAGGGCTTTAAAGGCCATCAAATCCACAATGTCTTGGAGGCACCTGGCATGGCAGACTTGACAGCAGATGTTGATTTCAGTTACCTGAGGAAAATGGCAGGAAATGAGGTGACCTGCTTAGGACCCCTCACACAAAGATCCTTCCTGAAAAACATGGGCATTGACTCACGCTTGCAGGTGAGAATGACAGTACTAATGTCTTTGTGCATCCTTCAAAAGCATCCTGAGCAATGTTTTGAGTTAAAGAACTAAGAACAATATTTTAAATCTCTCATCATTTGCTTTTAAATAAAATTTTGTTACCTTAATTTTAATTATGACTTTTAATTTCACATCAAATGTGGTTATAACTGGTAATTTTATGCTTAGAATAAAAAAAATATATTAGTTGTTTATATTATTAAAAGCGAAAGAATAAAAACTTCAAGCCTTGCGATCTGAGGAATGTGTTCTATTTACAGTGTTTTTTCAGCCCTAAGCATTGTAGCCAAACATAAAAATCACTGCTTCCGCAGGAAAGCAATTTCCCAAGGTGTTTAACAATCCAATCAGTACCTTTTTTATTCAGTGTATATATTAAGTGTTTATCAGTATTACTTCAGTTTCACTTCCATCAAATTGTTTTAGAGTGAGAGTTCTAGAGTTTTTTGTTG
This sequence comes from Enteromius trimaculatus, assembly GCA_032361065.1. NCBI lineage: Eukaryota > Metazoa > Chordata > Actinopteri > Cypriniformes > Cyprinidae > Enteromius > Enteromius trimaculatus. The sequence continues at coordinate 1,974,700 of JAUMHP010000076.1, forward strand.
TTAATTCAGGAAACACAAGCAGTCTATGTATTATTACATTTTTGACCTGGGCCCCAATTGGTCAAATACTAACACAATAATGAATGTGTGCCTGGTTTTTAAGTTTATACACACACAATACACGTACACACACACCTAATCATGTTGAGGATAAATATTTTATATGTTTGAAATAAAAAATGTATGTAGATGTTTGTATGTTTATGCACACACATTTTTGGGACAGATTTGTACCCAGAAGTGAGCTAAAAAGCTTCCCAAAACCTTGAAAATCATTGTTTTATTAGCTGACCCCTGTACAAATCTCCATTAAAATAATTGGGGTTTAACTTTGTTTTGACAATGGTTTTTAACAACTCTTGACATTCGCTTTGTCGTGTTCTGTTTTAGGTCCTCTTGAGGAACTGTCCTGACCCCTCCATCAGAGCGCAGCTTATCCACAGCTATGATATGCTAATTAACCCTGAGAAAATGGGACACAGGTTTCAGTTCTTCTCTGTGCTTAATCAAGGTCGTCTGGCTCAGTATAAAGGAAACCAGAAGAATATAGCACCATCGCCAGTGGCTGGCTTTGCTGCGCTGGACATGCAATGAAAAGAACGTAAATGGACACAATGTTGCAGCATCCACATGTTTAACTAGACAACTAGATGTAATCTTGTGCTACAGATGTGTTTTGGACTGTGCTGATTGTTTGACTTAGGTGAAATATACATTTTATTGTTTAATGGTCTCTACTCTCTTTATTTTAATAATAAATACAATAAAACCATGATTTATTTCTGCACTAATTGCATAAAGGTAATTGACATATGTAGTTTTACTTTCCTTATAGAAACCCAATGTTTTTCCCTTGTATTTCAATTGTGTTATGAACGTTTTATCTTATACAGTGATTCATTGCTCTGACATGCAGTATTCTGTTAATAGAACTGATGATCTGAATCAGGTGTGTTAAATAAGAATACAGTAATATAAAATGTGCAAAGCGTTGGGTTCCCAGGACCCAAGTTGAGAACCATTATATTAGACCTCTCTGACGTCTAGATATGGTCAAATATTTGAAGCAGTTAATGCTTCAAATATATTTTCAATAGAGCTGCTTATAGCTGAATTGTTGCTTAATGAACAAATGTTAATGAAGTGAACTAAACCAACAATGAACTTCCTGGAGCTGAATAATGACACAATTGTTTTGCCATTGCTGCTTAACAGCAAAAATTTGCATCTCATTTTTGTTTGCATAAGTTATTTTTTTCCCCCGTTAAACACTAAGCTTTGTATAAAGAGCTATAAAAGGATGATTTAAATAAATCTTTAGTATGCATGCCTCAAGTTTTAAACTGCAGCAGATGACCAATAATTTAGTGATTTAATTTTTTAAATCAAGAACTGTACTGTCTAGTCTCTAGCTGTTAGGGGGATGATAATAAAACCGACTGGTCAGTGGGCACACATTGTGAATCTAATTCACATTGCCCATATTTCATTAACTGGCAGTTCACTCCAGATGTCACACCATCATGTGTGCGTTGTTTCATGTCACTTCTCTTGTACAACTGTGGAAACTAGCAGTCTTATTTCATTCATCTTCAATTTTGGAGAGTGCGAGTTTGGATTCTTTATTTCCTATTTTATTTCCAGGGTCATGTTTAGTGATGCATTTTGACTGATCAGATGACAAATAGACGAGGAAGACACATTCATTTTTGTTTACACTGGTGTTTTAATCCATATCGGGTCTACAAAACGCATTGCAGCAAACAGAGCTGCTTCACAAAGATTTGTACTTGTATATTCATCTGCTTTTTAAAATATTGTGATGCAATGGGGAAAATATGCTGACATATTGAATGTGTATTTTGAAAATACGCAGAAAATGAGCACTGTGGGTTCACACTGGTACTGGTGAAGAATTCTGTCCTGTCACGGACTTGAACAATTTTGTGTGTGACGACCAATAAAACCACAACTGGAAAACATTAGATATTAACATTTTAAAACAAAGCATAACAGATAAAATAAAGCATTTCATGAACGGTAAATGAACCCTGGATTTTATACAACACTTAACGCCTGGAACTGCCAATACTGATGAAACCACTTTATAGATATATATTTTAGAAACATTGCATTCTGTAGCGTTTCCCCCTGTGACATATACAGGAATCTAAGGCACAGGTGAAGCAGATCAGAAGGTCTGGTCCTCCAAGTGGGAGAAATATATAAAGTTATTATTCTAGTTTCTGGTCATCACTACTTCCTTTTGGCACTCTTCAGCTTTTTGGCCTTTCCGAACTTTCCCTTGTTGAACATGGCCTTTTTCCGTCGCAGTGTTTTGACATCTCTACCATGGATCCAGTCATTCCGTTTAACTTCCCACTTCAGCTGCTTAACATCTGATTTAAGAGACATAGGAAAATTAGGTAAGATTTCACTACACAAAACCAGCAAGTCTGCAGTTTTTCCAAAAGACTTTTATAAGGCTACTGAACAATTTGGAATGATAAAACGTACTACTCTTTACATTTTTCTTTTAGAAAACAAATCTATTTTCAGCACTCACCAGCTTTGTCTGTATTGGCCATTGCATTCATATCACTGTTTTCAAACTTCAAACTTGTGTTTTCTTCCAGTAAACAGCCGAACTGTTAATAGACAATAGAAAGACATTGGTGTAATTCACTAATTAGCCATTTTAACTTCAACTAACATGAAAAGAGAGTGAAAATCAGAGTGATAAAAAAACATTTACAAGTAACATTTGTAACAGACAAGAGAAACACACAGATTAGTATTTATAAAATACTGCCTTTATAAAAAGGTAAAATATGTTGTGAATTGTAACATTGTTTCTATCAACCCATAAATCATCTACCTCTTCAGCTGATGCAAACACCGACTGGTCCTTCGTTTTTCCTTTCTTTTTCTTCTTTGCAGGTTGAGGACCTTTTGGATGATGAATACACATAAACACACACACAGACACACAAAAGGAGTTGATTGAGCTGATTTCAGAAAATGTTGGGGATGAATCTAACTAAAACAATCATGATCTTCATAATCATGCAGACGCTGTATAGTTTTCTATATGCCAAATTACTCATGATTTACACGATCGAATCTCTGGATCAGAGCCAAAAGTACGCGATGCTGCAGTTCACTGACGGACTGCGTGACTTAGGCCCCGTTTACACAAAGGGAAGATGCAGATATATTTCTCTGCGGTTTGGCCTCTCATTTACATGAAAACCAAGTTATCACAGAAAATTATTATTTCTAAAAACTCCAAAGTGGAGATTTCTGATAACGCCAGTTATGTGTTGCCGTGTCAACTGGGAGAAACAGGGTTTTAGTTTCTCAAACGTCACATTATGCACCTGAAATGCTTAACGTCATGTGCGCGCCCTATTTACATAGGTTTGGCATAGTTATTATGGTGCTCTATGGCATATTGTTGCGGGTTGATATACATGACAAGTTTTTTTAATTTTATTAATGAAAAGGGGAGGAAATATTTGTTTCTCTAAATACCTGGCTGTGTGCAAATGTGGCCTCAACCTGTTGATTATTATTATTAATTTATTTTTCTTCAACTATTAGGGGGCAGCCCTAATGCTATGCGATCTTATACAAGCATTCCAATTCGAGAATATTTTCAATTAAACATGAGCCTATTAAAATGAAGAAAGTTATCATCATATATCCAAATAGGTAAACAAATGTTGCTTTGTTTACATTTCATATAGCTGCGTTTATTTCTTATATCTTTGTTTCAGTTTCTCCTTTTGAATAATGAATGTTTATTATTGAAAGCTCCTGATAGCTGATGCTTTTTGATCCAGACATTGCTTATGCGAGGAGACAACACTGTTGGCTTTTGTCACGGAGAGTTTTTGAAGTGTTTTCTAGCCCATTGAAATCTTTTCTCGTTCTCATTTTGCATTATCTTTAACATTACGAAGGCATACTTGTTTCAACTTTGATAAAATATTTGACACACCTGCATCATCATCATCATCATCTTTTTCTTCTATGTCCATGAACTCTCCACCTTCATCCTCAAGTTCATCTTTAAAGTCTTCCTCCATGCTACCCAAAGACAACTCCTCATCATCAAGATCAACGTCATCATCCTCATCCTCATCATCAGAATCTTCTTCATCTTTATTTCGACCTTTCTTGGACTTAGGCATCACACTGCTGCAATAAAGATAGATTGGCCACAATTTATATGTGCTGGTAAATACAACAACCACATGTGAAACTTGTCACTCATCAATATGTGACCACATTAATGTCACAAAAATTTGTAAAATGCATTTCAACAGAAAAAAAAACAAAGAACCTAATAAGAAATTGCTAGTCATAATTTAACGTTTCATCCAACACTGATTTGCTCCTAGATTTGATGAAATTTGATGTTTTTCATCCATTTTCATTGCTATGGCTATCATTGTAAATACTGTTTTTTTTTTGTGTGATTTTGCTTAAATGCATAGACATGTTTTATTTATTTATTTATATTAGTAGGGGATTATATAACATGTGGTTAAACTGAAATGGATGAAAATTATAAAAAATACAATTATTCATACACGGATTATATAATTCATACACTTATTTATTACCTGTTAAAATCTAAAAAAATCTAAAGTAGAACTCAGTAAAAGTTCACAGTCTTGACATTTACTATGCTGCTTTAAGTTCATCATCCTTAAATCTGCTTCTGTGAATATTATTATCTGTGAAAACTATAGCGATTTTCATACTGGTTTGCTTATCAACCAGGACATAAGAAAATTCTGCTTTTGACCACGCAACTTTTTCTAGTATTGTATTTAGTGTTGACGCTTCTCAATTAAGAATGGGTAACAAATTTCTAGCTGGATATATTTTGGATTGGTCACGGACCCTATGTTTCCCAAAGTTGCCTGACAACATTGCACAAAAATCTGCCCAGTTTATCATCAGCTTAACAAAAAGTAAACAGAACTGGACATACCCTGCAAAGTCCAAGTCATCATCCTTGAAATCTGTGAAAAAGCTGTCTCCTTCATAAGCATCTGCGGAGACAAAAGATTTGTCAGGTTTCTCACATGATGAAACTTTAAAGAATAAAGACAAATGGCGTCAATTTCAGGTCCTACCAAGCACCCTCTCAAATTCATCATCATCAATGTCTTCCACACTCTCAGTGTCCTCATTTCTGTTTGGTCTTTTAAACCGTTTTTCTGCATCTCGCTTCTTAAAGTACCTGAGTGACACATAACAGCATACTTGCATTATTTTAGCCCACTCTTGAATGGCAAGCGTTATATGCATTATGATAATTCTACTAACCTGTAGAAGAACACCTCATCCACAGGTATCTGACTCTCCTCTTTGGCCAGATATTCCTCACAATTTACTGCAAAAACAAGCAAATAAATGAAATCTGACTGCTGATTTTCCTCTTAGCCAGTTATACAATCAGACTGTTATAGTTCAGGCTCTATAATGTTAGGAGAAACAAGGTGTTATTGTTTAATTAATCTGCCAATAATGTCAAACCAACTTAAAACGGTCTTAACCCCATTTTAGGATCCCTTTAAAACTTTTGATATTTTAAGATTTTGTTGCTTGAGCTTGAGGTATTTCCATACACAAATTTGGCTATATTGCTAACTCTAAATCTTTCACATTCCATATATACATATTTGTAAATTTTTTGAACTAATAAAACAATTAAAACTGGCCAGCTTACTGAATTTCACAAATTTTATTAGACAATTAGACAATATTGGTAAAAAAAAACCCATAAGACAATGCCTAAAATGGAGCATCTGACTGGTTTGCATGTAAACTCTGTGCATGTATACATTAGTATATATAACAATAGTAATAATAATAATGATAACATATAATTTAAACGGGTAGGTGAAACACAATTTTTTGGCCAAACACACAACTATACAGGACTCACCAGGTAATGACTGAATTTTGTTGAACGTCCGCCTGTATTTGGGCTGCATCACTGTAGCGTCTGTGTTTTCTAGAACGTAAAAGATACATTTAGCAAAATGAATGAAGTTACCAGTTCAAGAGTCTAGAGCAGGGTTTCTCAAACTTTACCCTGGAGGTCCAATGCACAGCAGAGTTTAGCTCCAACCCTGATAAAACTCACCTACCTGTGATTTAACGTTTGATCAGGGTTAGAGCTAAACTCTCCAGTGTATTGGACCTATTGGAGTTTGCTTACGTTTTCCTTTTGTTTGCTTTGGATTCTTAAATACAAAACGATCTAAGAATCGGATAAGTGTGAAGTCCTGAAGCGGATCCCCTGTGTACAGGATGAACTCTCCCTGTGGGTCAAATAAATAATATTAACAATAAATCAGTTTGTAAAGAAACTTTGAAGGCCAAACGTTTAATTTTTGGTTAAAAAGCTGAAGTTAGAAGATTTCAAAGTCATGCAGTCTAAACCTCACATCCAGTCATGCAGGAAGATTAAGCCCCATTTACACCAACACACCAATTTTACTAGAGCCTGATAGTAACTGCATAATTAGCATGAGATGTGCAATTTTTTTCAATTTACATTTAATTTATTACATTGGATCACAATAATGCAGAATAATACGGTTAATAAGAACAAATTTAAGTTTAATTTAAAAAAAGTTATGTTTAAGACAGTATAATTTTGACCTCAGGCTGAATTTAAGTCAAGTCACCTTCATTTATATAGCACTTTTAACAATACAGATTTCAGCTATTGAATGGAGATACGTTGTTGTCTAGATCAGCTCATTTTAAATCAGATCTTTGTAATCAAATCACTAGAAATTAAGTGTCCCCAACTAAGCAAGCCAGAGGTGACAGCGGCAAGGAACCAAAACTGTGGAAAAAAATGGAGGAAAAAAAAAAAACTTTGGAGAAACTTCAGTTGGGGGCCAGTTCTTCTCTGGCCAGATGAAACCAGCACTTCTTTTTCAGTTTCATTTTAAACGCAGTCATGTCAGATTGTGTAAAGGGCTTATTGTGCGTGCATGTGTGTGAGATAAACAAGAGAAGTGTATTACCTGCATTAAAGTCTTAGCAAAAAGAGCCACCGAGGGATGGAAGTGAAGGGACAGCTGAAAGAAATAGCACTCACTTGGTCATGACTTCAGAGAACAGATTACAGTGATAATGTTAAGAAATGTCCAGAGATGTATTAGCCTTTGTACCTTCTGCAGTTCCCAGAGGGCTGTGTGATCTGCACCGCAGTATAAAGGGTTTCTGTTTATGGGGTCATATTTCACCTTATTTAAACTACCTGTAGACAAAAATTGTTTGCAATATAGAAAAAGACGGCGGCTTTATAAAATCAGTAACTCTGACAAAGTCAATAACACAGACAATTAGGGCTGCAATGATACACGATATGAAACCGAAAACGCGACACTCAGATTCACGATCCTGTGTCGCGGTGTGATATGGGAGCATCGCGACACACCCTGTGACTACCTTGAATTGCGCGCAGATGACATTTCATCTTTTGCGCGGTTTTGAAATGAATTTCTTTGCGTGTAGATCTGTTTTCCTCTCACGTATGTGATTTACCGTGCGCGCCAGCATCAGTTGTGTGCTCGCGTATTATTGCCATAAATTTGCCGCCATAGATATATGACCACTTTCGGTTGTCGATAATAAGGAGTTCATGTATTTACTCAGTGTAGTCGAGCCCCGTTATCCATTACCAAGCCAGGCGCATTTCTATTTATATTGTTAATAATTTGCTAAATTAATCTTGTTTTTTGGTGTTCAGTTTATAAAGATTTTTCAAATGTTACTTAATAAAAAATATTGTCTTAAAAATATTTTTTTTTCTCCCACCCCCCACGAAAAAACATTGTGATACGAACCGGATCGTGGGTCAAAAATTGTGATATGAACCGAATCGTGGGTTTGGTGTATCGTTACAGCCCTACAGACAACAAATGGAACCAGAATTAATTGCGATAAATGACATTATTGTTATTTTAAGACATTATTTTAACAGCATAAGAAATCAAGTACACTCTTTCAAATATCAATATATTTTAAGAAAATACAGACACTGGAATTGAAATGTCAAAGAAAACTCTGTTTTCAACAATTTTCAAAAAAATATGTTTTTTTCATTGTGTATTCCACTTAATTTCAATCAAACTGCACTTGGGTTATTTTGGTTATTTGTGTTAATAATTAAATACATGTGTTAAGATAAAACACAATAAAAACATAACAATAAACATGATTTATCTAATTTTGCAAATAATTTTATTTGTGCTGTCAAAATGAGTGTGTTAACACAGACAATTATTTTATTTCCAGTTTAAAAAAAAAAAAAAAGTAACACAGGGGCAGTGCTAAGGTTGACCACCCCACTCACAATGCTGCTACTTCTGTCTCTGTTTTTAATGATGCCAATCGATTAAAAATGACAGATGACAGAAGCAGTGACTAGCAAAAATGTTGGTGACATTCCTTTTTATGTCAACAAAAATATTGCATTTAAACACATATATTGTTAAAAATAATATTAAGCAATTATTATGCTAATAACGATGACATAGAAAAAAGGCTCACCTTCCAAGTTTTGATGATGTACCCATGATGCAGTGGGCTTCATCTGGCATTGTTTCACAGTCTGTATTTTTTCATCTTTGTTAGTATCCACAAGTTTTTTCTCAGCAACGCTGTCATCATTGTCATCCTCTTCGAGGTCTAGATACACCTCTTCCTCCTCATCCTGCAAAGAGACATTTTTAGAAGAAGCAATAAACAAACCCAGAGCTTGTCCCTGTCTAAAACTAAAAGTGAAACATAGAATCAACACAGCATTACACACGGAAGCAGACAAGAGACCATGAGTTATTTGTATAGATGACAATGCAGTGAGGCTTCAGAATAAACTGCTTTTGTGAGGAAACAGCTTATTGCTTAAACAGGTGGTATCCAGTCTGCTAATCTTTGATGTGCTTCAATCTTCATTGCGTTTCCACAGCTAAGCGTTAACAACCAAAAATGCTGTTATTAGAGAAGTCAAAGATAATTGTGACAGGACGTATTCTGCTTCCAGCAATATTTATTCATTTTTATGAAATCCACAAACAGTGAGTGACTATAGTACAATTACAAAAGCAATACATAACTGTCACATTTTCTTCCATGGCATCGGTTCATATAAAAAGAAAATCTGTGACTAAACACAACACAACATGCAGATTGTGAGGGTGTAAACTTACTCCCTGTTCCTGTAGCAGTAACTTGAGGCCTGGCTTGGTCTTCATCACCTCTGACACAAGGAATAGCGCTCCGCATGCAAAGGCAGGGGTTTGTTCACAACTGACCTGAAGTAACCTCTTCACAAATGCCTTCACCCGTCTCAGCACTATGTCAGCTTTGAGAGACTTATACAAGAGGTTGAGAAACATGGTCTTTCTTGAACTTGATGATAATCCCGGGTCCAACAATTTTCTGTGGAAAACAAACAAATGATGTTTGTAACTTGAAGACTTGCACAAAACTAATTTGAAGAAACACGTCCATACAAAGGAATAACAAAAAGTCTGGAAAACTCATTGCTAAAATAAGAATAATTTTAATGTTAGCGCTTTCTGCAGCAGACTCCACTTAAAGTCTTTACATTGTGTACTTACTACAAAAAGTTAATTCAATTAATTTTTTTTTTTTTTTTTTTTTTTACAATTCTTCAGAAAAAGATTAAAAGTGTTGGTTTCACCTGTAGAGTGCTACATAATAGCGATCCGAAATGGTCTGTTGGGAATCCATGACCTGAAAGAGCAGCATTAGGGCTTGGATAGCAGTGTTGAATTTGACAATGTGCACCACTTTAAAAAGAGTGTCCAGCTGCTTTAACACATCGTCATCCCCAGCCTTCGCATACGGATACGCTCTGTTCACTCCTGTTAGCAGGGCACTAAGCATTTTAGACTCAATATCCTTCTTCTTAACACATGCATTAAAAAACGTGATGTAGATGGTGATAAGCTTGGCAGCCAAGTCTGCTTCATCGTGGCTCAGAATTACTTGGTTTAGGAAACAAGCAGCATAATATTGAGCCTTGGAACTGATGTTGGGTCTGAACATGAGGCGCTCAACCTCACAGCACACCACCGTCTTCATGTTGGGGTGTTTGTGAAGCACTGTTTCCAGCAGATGTGAGGCTTTGGAAGCAATTTTGTATTCAGGATCTCCCAATTTGTTGACAATTTGCATTAGAACCACTTTCTCCTGCTCTGGCTGATTGCACAGCAGCTCGTAGGTGGTGACAAGCGAACGCATCTTAGTGGCCTGGACTGTATCGCGAGCCAGTATGTCTAGCGCAGCAACAAAATCTGCAAACTGAAGTTTCAGCAGGTGCTCAAAGTACCATAGGATGAGCCTGCGGTCACGGGCATCTCTATTTCCACTGGCTTTCTCCTCCAGCTGATCGAAAGGATGCTGGGAGAAAGTGTGAAGCTTGCGGTGAATTGGAAGAAGGTCAGAAAGCAGAAGCTCCTTAAGGGTATCCAAGGCCATAAGGCCTTCTCTGCGACTTCCTTTCTTTTTCACCAGAGACACAAGGCTCTCAATGTGCTCGAGACTGTGAATGGGAGCATCCTGAATTAGCACAGTCATAGCTGCCATCCTATCAGTCATAGTTCCTGTGGACACTACACTCTTCATCCAAGCAGAGTTTGCACCTTTCTGGAAGTTCTTCTTGTTTTTGTAGAGGGCAACTTCATTCTCATAGAGTTTCTGAGCCAAAGCCTTGTACTGGAAGACCAATGACTCACTCTGAGCCACAGATGTGCTTTCTGAGGTATACTCTATATCGTACCACTTCCCCCCAGGTTTGATAAGAAGAATTTGCCGTGGAATTAACTCAAACAAGTTTGTGTGTTTCTGTTTTGCCTTCTTTCCAGTAGGTGGGCAAAGTTCTGTAGGTTGACCAGGGGTTTTCACAGTATTTTTCACATCGCACTGTGAATCGTCTTTAATTTTGGAGCTCTTTGCCTTTTTTTTCTCCTTTTTGGGTGCCTCCAAGGATGTTTCATCTTGTTCATCTTGAATAATTTGTTGCTCTGCATAAGCACGTATGCCCAGCTTTGTTATGAAATCTTGTAGTTCTCCCTCCTCAAGGTCATCAATTGCATCTATCTTACCACCATTGATGACCTCGGCAGATTCACTGACACAGGCCAACATGACATAATCTGCCTGTGACAAGACAAAAACAAAATTTACCAGACAAAAACTGAACATATTACAACATTACTTGCATGTAATTACTGGTCCCAAGGAAACAAACAAACAGAAAAGTTGGAAAAGAATTTTAACACAGCTTCACAATCATAATACCACAGTTTTGACTACAGTAATGATGCATTAAATAAAAAAATGCAACATTATTGGATTGTTAAACACAAATTGATATATAGAGTTACTTTTTAAATGTGAAATTGAATTTAAATATTTTTAGACTGTTTGTTTGAGATAGGCCTACATAACTGGTATAAAATGTTAAAGTACAAAAATGCATTTCTTGAGTTTATAATAAAAATAAAATATTTTTTGGTAATAATGTCACATTAAGACTTTGTCTTTATGCTTTTAATTTTTTCCCATGCCTTTATAATTTTTGCTAAATGCAATTTTTAGCATAGGTTACCATTTTACTGTATCAGATTAAACAATAAAACATTTTTTATATATCTATATCCATATCTATATACACACACACACACACACACATTATACGGTAAAAATGACCAACAAAACCCACAGAAGAGCCCACCAGAGCAACATTGTCAGATTTGGTCAGTGTTGGTATGGTCTATTAGCCAGTTTAAATAGATACAGTGACATAGTACTCCACAATATTTGCCACACACAGGTGTGCTGTAGCCAACTCAATGGAGATAAAAGAAAATTTAATTCTTAAAAGTACTTGTTCAACATCATCTTGTCTCTAGTGCAGATCATAAAAGTTTCTCATTCTACTCACTATAACTAGTTGCCACTGCTCTGGTACAATCATGTACAATAACATTTAGTCATTAGTACATTGTAGAAGTCATTACAGTAACTGTAACACAAATTGGTTGATCAAACTGTCAACCAAATTTTCTACAATTCTCAGAGTGGACTTTATTTTTTTTCACAATGACAGTGTAATGTGTGTGTTATTTTTTTTTTTTTTTTATATAAATCAGACCACTGGTAAAAGTGTAACTGTGAATCAGTCTTTTTCAATCAACATTCCACATACATTAATGTGTGCATTTGTACTTTTTAAAGTAAATGAATGAATGCGTACATAAAAAACACAGTCTTGTGCATTTCAGTACAGTAACTGCCAAACTGATGCCATATACTGTATTTACATCAGGTAACACTAGCAGAGTGTAGTTTTATGCTGACAACATAACTAAGCATTTAGCCTTGTTTATGAACAATGTCACAAGGACATCAGGCATTCAAGAGGATTTTACACCTGCTGTTTGTCCAGAGCCAGTATAGCCTGTGATGTGGACCAGATTTTTTTGGCCTGACCCAGAGCAGGATGCTGAGGCAGAATATTTATTATTATTTTTTAAACCGTTGTACTGTGTAGTACATTAATAAATAAAAATGTGCCAGTGTATATATGTATTGGTTCTATCTTTTGTGTTCATGTGAAAAAGTTTTTGAGGGGAAGAACATAAGCAACTAACTAACTGAAATGTGTTTTGAATGAATTGCACCAGTGTATAAGACTAGTAGACTGTAGTGGGTGTGTATTTGAGGGCTTGTGTTTGATGTCAGTTAGTTTTTTCAGCAAAAGTGAATGGTTTTGAGTGTAGAGCTCCATTTTTACCGCCTTCTCAATACAATCCTCACTTAGTATCCTGGGACTGACTGAGACCTGGATTCGTCCTGAAGACTCAGCAACCCCTACTGCTCTGTCCAATAACTTCTCTTTCTCTCACACCCCTCGTCTCACTGGGAGGGGTGGGGGTACTGGAATACTCATTTCTAATAAATGGAAATTTTTTTACCACTCTCTGCTCTGCCACTATAACTCATTTGAATGTCATGCCATCACAGTAACAGCTCCTATTAAACTCCATGTTGTGGTCATCTACCGGCCTCCTGGTCAACTAGGCACTTTTCTGGATGAGCTGGATGGACTGCTATCTTCATTCCATGAGGACAGCACTCCACTTTTAGTCTTTGGTGATTTTAACATTCATCTGGACAAACCTTATGCTGCAGATTTTCACTCACTCATAGCTTCATTTGATCTAAACCGCATTGATACAACAAGCACTCACAAATCAGGCAATCAACTCAACCTAATTTACATACGAAATTGCTCTGCACACAACACTATGGTCAAACCCCTTCACGTCTCTGACCATTCCTTCTTTTCATGTGACCTATCTCTTACTTCCAGTATACCTCCAACACCTCCACCTGTCACCTTCAGACTCTTCTGTAGTATCCTCCGCTCTTCCCTCTTCAACCTTTTTTTCAACTCTGGACATTAACACAGCTACCGACACCCTATGCTCTACCTTAACCTCATGCCTTGACAATATATGTCCCCTCTCGTCTAGGCCTGCACGAGCCACCCCTCCCAACCCCTGGCTTTCTGATGTTCTCCGGGAACATCGATCCAAACTTAGGGCAGCAGAGAGAAAATGGCATAAATCTAATGATCCATCGGACATGAGGATATATCAATCTCTGCTTTCATCCTTCTCTGCGCAAGTACATACCGCAAAATCCACATTCTTCCACACCAAAATCAACAATGCTCCAGACACACGCAACCTCTTTAAAACATTCAACTCACTCCT
>JAUMHP010000076.1:2049562-2065404 GCA_032361065.1 Enteromius trimaculatus
TATATATAAAATATTAGTGCTGGGCATCAATTAATTCAATCTAGAAATAAAGGTTTTTGTGTACTCTGTATATTTGTTATACTTATTATAAAACACACAACCCATGTAGCCTATATATTAACACTGTTTATATACTAAATATATTTTTATGCAATATACATTGTGTGTGTATATATATATATATATATATATATATATATATGTTTGTGTGTGTATAAAATGTAAAAGTAATTATTTTCATAATGTATACTGTATTTGTGTCTTTATATATACACAATATATTTTAGATGCGATAAATTGTTGCCAAGCACTATATGCCAAGAATCTAACTATTATCAAAAGTATATACATAATCTAAATCTAAATTGTTAATTTTATTTATTTTAATGTATGCATTTACTCGTTTATTGATTTTTACTTACACATGTAAGTCACTGACCAACATTTTCTCTTGATTTTTCATTTCATTTTATTACTTTCTTTCTACTAACATTTTAACCACTAACATAAATTGTTGTATTTTTCTTTTTTTAGTTTAACACAAGTAGCAGTATTCTGAAGACTGGATTTGACTTCTTGGACAACTGGTAACACTTGAATACCTGGGAAAACCCCATTCCAGATCACAGGACCTACAAGCACCACAAACCCAACACTACAGAACAATTTCCTTTTAAATCCAAATGCTTCAGTAGTTTCTTTATAGGGCATCATTATCTCTATGATTGTAGTTAAATCATCATCTGTCTGATTCCATCTCACTGGTTAGAAGTTACTGAATGCATGAGCTATGATACATCAGATAGAATTTTTAAACTAAGCGTATGTTGAGTGTTTTCACACTTGGTATGTTTTCTTGCGTCGGAACACATTGTCTCTGCTCTCCTGGCCCTGTTGATCTGCTTTCCCACAGTTATTGTTATTCTAAACTCTGGTATGTTTGCAAAAAATTCTTTCACCAACATTGGAACCACCCAAAGCTGTTTATCATGTGTTTCCAGGCAACAGAGTTTGAATTTATAAAGTTGCAAAACAAGGTTTAATATTTTAGTTTGGTGTGATTACCAAACTGGCACAATATACTTAATTGGTAACCAGCCTACTTCTGGATTGTATTCACATCAACCACAAACCACACAGTGGTTCACATTAAAACAAACCCCAAACCCCGGACTCAACTAAAATTCCTTACTCCGGTTACCGAAGTTCGGAAGATGCATTAATCAAGCCAGAACTCAGTGCCACACTAAAACCCCTAGTGTGAATGCCACCTCACCGTCACTGCCATAATTGTTTATCTATATTTATCTAGACCTCAATACTAGTGTTAAAATGCTTCACTGTACATTTATTGATAAGGACCTAAATGGGACACCGTAGCGCTAGCATGGTTTTGAGGAGATGACTTGCGCCTTGCTTGTTTTGTAGACTTTTTATATGCGTGCTACTTTCATTCTAGGCTTTGAAGTGAATCATTGACTTTTCTCCTCATTCTCCTGAATGCATCCTTTCTTTGTCTCTTTCTTGTACCCCTGTGCACTAGAGATGATTAACTAACTTAAAGCAATATTTACAATCTGAATTTGTTGTTAGGCTTGAAACATACTCCATGCAAGTACGCGAATGTTGATGCAACAGTAAACTCCAGAACTCAAGGGGGCGATAGAGTTAACTGTTCAGGTAGCTGACTGTAAACACACAGATACATAACTCGCTCTTCGCTTGCTTTCGAAGTTTTACAGAAGGCTTGATTTTGGATGTGAGAAATCGACGTTTGCGTTTACGTACTTGTCTGTCGTATGATTCAGGGCTAAGCTAACTAGGGTTCAAGGGTAGGAATCATTTTTGGAGATTTGTTGTGAGATGTTTTTGTTACATACGAATGCGTGGCCTGGAGCCAGCATTTCTCATATATCTGTAACGGAAGATAAGTACAATAAAAGAAGTACACCAACTTGTTCTTTGTCTCATTCTTCTCTCGCCTGATAGAGGGCAGTGTAGCACTAATTAAAAACAGAAAAAAATGGGAGTTCTACTCATAAATCCCGTGACAGTTTTCTGCCTTTTGTCAGTTCACTGCCCGGAGTGTTATTTATTTTGGTTCAATATAACTGTTGGATGTGTAATTGGTCACACATGTGGCATTTTCAAAATGCTCCTAATATGCTTTATTTAAAGAGTTTATTTCCCCAGGCAATCATTTTTATTTTGGTGGATTGACGTTATTGCACCACATGTTCAAAAAAAAAAAAAAAGGCCTTGTTAGTTTCTGACTGGAAAGTCGCCCTGTTTTCCAAGAGGTCATTCAACGTTCAAAGGCTGTTTGAAATATTCCTAAGGAGTTCAATTCATCGGTGGATAAGATCAGTCCAACAACAGTAGAAATCCTCAGTTTTGGAATTCTAATTGTTATTGGTCAAAGTTAGACATCCAAGCTGTTTGTATGTTTCATACAACGTCTAGACACAGTCATCTGGGAGAGATATGCTTAGTTAGACTTTGTTATGTAATGAACTGGATTCTTTTGGGCAGCGCTCCATTCTTACATTTAACTCCCTTCCAAAGTCTCCTCCAGAGGAAGTGAGCAAGAAAGAGAGAAGTGTCCTGTTTAGAGGACGAGAAGTCCAAATTCCTTCCATGTGTGGAGACGGGACTCAGCTGGTAATCAGACGTTCATCATTTTCCTGTCATTCGGCCACTATTGACTTCCACAGAACAGCTTGTTCCCAAGGGACAAACGCATAAAGACTTCACAGAAAGCTGAGTCTTGGACAAGCAAATGAAGATCTATTTAAATGTTTATGGGAGAGGGAGAAAGAGCTGTGTCAGTAAAACTGCCATGTTAGCACAAATAGAAGTGGGAGGAATGAAAAAGAAAAAGAAAAAATATCCGGTGTTTGGGTATAAAACTCTCAGGAACAAGCAGCTGAAAGAAAGAAAACAGAAAGACGAGCAGAAGAAAAAAGGAATCTTTCAGACAAGGTGAAAGGAGGAGAAAAAGTGTCCGGCAGCTGCAGAGAGGGAGGAGGCTAAAACAAAACAGAGCTGTATAGAGGTGAACGATAGAGCGAGGCAGAGTTGAAAGTAATGTGAAAGGAGGAGAGAAGGTTGCTGTTTGAGTGAACATCAAGAGTTGTGTATATATGCAGTAAAACAGAGAGCTGGCTGAACAGAAGAAAGGGATTTATGAAGTGAAGTGATTTGCAGTGGAGATGAGTCTAACAGTGATTCTGGCAGCTGTAGTGGGCTTCAGCGCTCTGTCTTCCTGTTACTTTGGCGAGAACACCACGAGACCGGCCATCACAGCAGCTCATCTGTCTCAGGTTAAGATTTTAGATTTACTTTTTGGAAAATTATCCATTTATTTGTTTTATCGATTTATATTTTCTTTAAAAATAACTTTATATATTAAACATAATTAACAATTTCCATTGAAGCAATTTTGAAATGTGACTTTGAAAACCTACCATGATGATAACAGAATGGTATTCTTTGAAATGACTTATTATGGAGTATTATGGAAGCACCTTGACTAACATTTAAATACCAGGGCATTACCATATGGTTCCAGCACTGTACCATGATGCTGCATCATTATGGTTTTCTACTTTGATGCTGTACTGCTTCAAGCTAGTTCAAAATGGCATTTACAAGGTGCTTCAAAATGCCATAGATGAATCTTTTTTTTTCTAAATGGTTCCATTAAGAACCTTTAGCATCTGAAAAGCCTTTCTGTTTCAGAAGAGGTTCTTTAGATTACAAAAACTTAAGAAAGGACTGAACATTATCAAATAGTTGAATAGAGTGCCAGTAATGTGTAATGATAAGACTAAACACTCAATTTTCAGTTAAAGGCATTTCATTATTGAATCCAGAGATGCCATTGTCTAGCTCGGTTTAGTTTAAATAGCATCTGTGCAATCAAATCAACAATAATTGCTAGAAATTAAGTAACTAGCAAGCCAGAGGTGACAGCAGCAAGAAACCAAAACTCCATCTGTGCCAGAATGGAGAAAAAACCTTGGGAGAAACCAGGCTCAGTCGGGAGGCCAGTTCTCCTCTGGCCAGATGAAACCAGCAGTTTCATGTAAAGTCCAACCACAGTAAAGTCAGATTGTGAAAGAACTCATCTGGTTCCCAGTGATCTTGTCCTGGTCTTGTTAAAAGAACCTTTGACTTAACGGTTCTTTGTGGAACCAAAAGTGGTTCTTCTATTGCACATTGAAGAACCATTATTTGTGCACACAATGGTGGCAAACGCCAAGGACATACACTGGTTGCTACAAAACATCCACGATTAGCAATCACATTACTTGAAGTGCCTGGCCTTGACCTCTGGTGTGATTATTGTGTATTCTGTAGCAAGCAAAGATTGGAATGAACCGTGCGACTTCAAAAATTTGAAAAGGTTTGAAACCACTAGGCATCACATATTTGGCTATGGTGGTTAACAGAGGAAAATTTAGCATCATACACTTTATGACTAAGGGTCGCACACTGCTTTGAAAACAATAAACCCACACAGAAATATTGCTAGGAGATTGAATTAAAATAAAAACATCACTTGTCCTACAATTGGCTCAAAGAATTAAATCTGTTTGATATCCTGCCACCGAATGGATTCATAGTCTGCCAAAAAAAATCATTATATACTTTGAAAACTGCCTCTGAATTTTGGATTGTAAATTGGTATTTATGGGCAAATATGGGCAGAAATCGTGTAGTGCGTTAGCCTTAAAGAGTTGGAACACAATTTAAGATATTTTGGATGAAAACCAGGAGGCTTGTGACTGAAGAAAACAAAAATAATGACTAATAATGAGTAACACTTTAAGTGTGGTGGTTTTGCTGTCTTTAATCTTACAGGTGAGAGTGTTCAACGAGGAGATGGTTATAGGGCGAGGGGACACTCCTGACATCATAGAACCTGAACCCACCACTGCAGTCTCTGAAATGGAGAGCACTTACAACTACATCTGTGCGTTAACCAAGCATTCACTTCACTTATCCACTTCCATCTGATGAGTGAGGAAAAACAAGCCAAAACCTATCCGATGGAATGTATATTTGCATATATTCTGCTTGCAATAACAGCCTTAACAAATGCAGGTGATGTTTGTCCTGATATAAAAGCTTGTTTGTACGGTAATGTTTAATAGTCAGCTTATTTAAATTACATAATGCAACTTCAGGCAGATTCCATTAAAAAAAAAAGCTATTCAAGAATCCAGACACTCTATATCATCAGCTAACTTGTCTACCCTTTCCTCCTCCACAACACAGTTTTTTATTATATTCTATTCATTCACTGGTATGCAGTATTATAGCTGACTAATGAAAGACTTGATTCCCATTTTTACAGTGTCTAGACTGGCAGCGATGGATCAGGCTATCCACAGGCTTAATGTGGGACATTACACATTGGACATTAAAGTTACACAACTGTTGGAAAGAATGTCACGACTTGAGAATAGATTAGGCGACACTGAGGATGCCATTCAACAAGTCTGGTCCTACTGCAAGGATAATCGCAAAGAGATCGGACGACTAGAGGGTTAGTGGGTTATCTACCATCTTTACCTTTGGGCTCACAGTTGAGGACTATAAAGGGGAATGTTGTAGTCAAATTTAACTGTGCTTAAAGAATATATATTTTTTATTACTGGGGATCTTACTAAATATAAAGTAAGGTGGTGACCGTTTATTTCCTATTGATCCCAGTGACCCAATACATAAGGCTATTTGGGTAGCAGACAATTAGGCTGATCAAGTGGGATCAGTACCCTTTGTTGGACCTGGAACAATTTCTAGTGTAGTCAAATTGTAGTTATAAATCCATCCCAACCCTAATCCAAGTCTCATGTAGCCAGACCATTGCCTAAAAACATAAGGCTTTGGGCTCTTATAGCTACTGAAATTGTCAGACTGATACCATAGTCAGGAAGAGGTCAACTGAAAAGTGAACCTAGTCTTCTAGAAAACCTGTATAAATGAGATTTGACTCTAGACTTCTACCTTCACACAAGCGTTTCCAGTTTATTGTGCCATATATATCAGGCATTGAGTAAACGATTGTATGTGGTAACGTATGTGAGTAATGCCATGTCCACACGTTTTTCTCTCCGTTTTGGCCTTCCGGCATTTTTGTCAAGGAAAATGGAGCTTTTTGACAACGCTCTCCAAAGTGGATAAATTTGAAAACGCAGTTTTCGCAACGCAGTGTGGACTGTGAAAACGGAGGCTTTCGAAAACGATGACGCATTTTAGTCTCATGATGCAGTCATGTGACCAATTCAACTGATGGCGGACGGCATTGTACAGCAGTTGTTTTGCTTGCTCTCAATTTTGACAGCCCTATTATAGATTAATATCAGTTTGAACATTCTTCAGATAGCTTTTCTTCAAAGAAGACGTAATGCAAGTAAATAAACGGCAGATGGAAATGACGCAGATTAAATCGTAATGCGTTTCACGCATGCGCAATACAGGAACTTAAGCGTTTTCAGTCATTTCAGCATGGATGATCAACTCTTCAGAAATGATTGAAAACGATAGTTTTGGACACGGAGCGTTTTTAGACGAAAACACTGTTTTCAAATTTATCCGGATTAGTGTAGACGTAGCCTAAGACTATCCAAACTAATCTCAAAAGTATCCTAAATTTGGAGTTAAATTGGCAGTAAATGAGAAGCTCAACCCCTAAAAACCAACCTTAACCTTAGAGCTAAACTCCTAGTCCTTATCCTCACCGGCAACATTCAAATCCCTTAATGTTACACAAGTCAGACGTCACATGGAATGTTGGCTTTACGTCTGATGCATATGGCACAAAAAGTGAAAACACTTCAGATAAGCGCTTATCAGGATCATACCGGTCTATTATTGTGGCAACATTTCCAAACCCAAAGTGTGATGCTGAAACGAAATGATCTTTGATAAATTCTCTGACTTGTCGTTCATACGGCCACATGGGTGGGCTTTTACCAATGAAACCTGTCATGGATTCAAGACCTTCAGCCATTAGTCTGAATCTCTGGCCATGCAAGACTACACAAGCCCTACTCTTTCAACATCCTTTAATCTAAAATCTGACTTTCTATTTCACATCATAACCCTTCCTAAACTCTAACCCCCTCTAGGCAACAATACTTTTAGCAAAACGAGAGAGAAAAGAACTGTCCTCATTTAAACAAATGATGCCAAAACAAATTTTCTCTGTACTGTAGTTCATTTCAGCTGTTGGAAATGGCTTGCCAAAGCAAACTCTCAGGAAAAGTTTGCTCTGGCTGATAAACACATAAATAACCATTGGTCCGAATACATAATAGGAAGGTGTGCTCTGGGCTCCACTCTTTATGTGGAATTTTTTCCTGATTTATTTCTTCTGTTCAGTCAGTCCAGATCAGACTCAATAAAAACATGGACACACTGGAGAGGTTTTGCAAATATGTCCAAATCGTTATCAATAGATTATTTATTAATGGCTGTTTCCCCAATGCTGTCATTATCATTATGTTTACTTTGCATTGAGAGTAAACTGTGCATAACATATTTACATATTCACATCACTAATCCACAGTATAGCCAGTTTCAGGATGTTACCAATAACATAACTTTCACCTAACAAGGGGTTCACAATCCTCTTCCAGGAGAGACCCTTTCCTGCTGAGTTTGGTTTAAGCACACTTGCCTAGATGTTTCTATTGGTCCTGAAGACCGTGGCTGGCTGGTTCCAGTGCGTTTTGTAAGGGCTAGAGCTAAATTCTGCTGAAGGGTGGCTCGCCAGAAACAGAACTGAACACCCCTGACCTAACCCAATCCGAACCCTGAAGTGTTACCTCTGGTCCTTAGTCCAGAAATTCCAGACTTAAAATACTAACTCCAACCTCTAGTTCAAAGCTTGAACCTTAATCTCAATTTCCCATTTCTGTCCTTTATACCCTTTCTCTCCAATTTCCTACCCAAACATTAATCCCAAAGCTACACCTATTTATCAAATTTTAAAGTTACCTTAACTCCAATTATGAACTTCTGTGTTATATGTTTCATTAAAATATGATGAAAATTATCTTGTGGTTCCAGGCTGCCAGAAAGGACGTAAAATGGGTTACAAATGCTTCCTGGCATACCGTGTGTATGAAACTTATGCAGAAGCATCCAAGAAGTGTCAGGAGCGGGGAGGACGAATGGCTATGCCACGAGATCGCAAGGAGCAGGAAGCTTTGGCTGAATATGTGAAATCAGTATTCCATGGAAACTGGCCTGTGTGGCTTGGGATCAATGACGAGCGCTCTGAAGGCCTCTACCTATTTGAGGACACAACTCGCGTCACTTATTTCCAATGGAGGAAGCACTTTCTTTCAAGCCAGCCAGATGGTGGCAAACGAGAGAACTGTGTAGCCATGTCTTCAGATGATGGAGACTGGTGGGACACCTACTGTGAAAGACGCATGTACTATCTGTGCGAATTTGATGTTTGACCTTGATACTTTTCTAAATGGCTTCTAATTAAGATTTTTTTTGTAAAATATCAAGAGCAGCTATTAACTGTTTTAAAAACGATTGTTGCACAGGCAAAATTAGAGCTAGTGAATATAGATACAGGAAGCTGGAGCAGGACTCTGTAAAGACTTAGTTGCCTTTCAGAATAGAAATATGCGTGTCCATAAAGAATTATGTAGTTACGATTGAAAAGTTTATGCGTGTCAAGAAAAAGTAGTACTGAATCCAACGTTGTCCCAACATGATTTTTGTTTTGTAAAAGGCATTTGATTCCGTCTTTAAAAATATTGGGTCTGTATTTCCACCTACTTCACACGTGACTACATAATGCGTGAAGCTGACATGAATATCTTGGATGGCATGGGGGTGAGTAAATTATCAGGAATTTTTATTCTGAAAGTAAACTGATTCTTTAACTTTCTGACCCTCTTAAATCCCAAAGCAATTCCATTGGTTGAGACCAATTTTACGCGCTATTTTCTACGTGCATAATTATATGCGCTATAAATCATTTTACCCTGTATTCGTGAAAATGTTAATGCCTTTTGAATTATGTATTACATACATGTATCATACTATATTACTGACGCTAAACAATGGTCAACTTAAAAACGTCTCTTGTCGTTATGTCATTAGCAAGCAAATTAGTTAGCATACCAGCTCAAGACAGCACACTTCAAAAGGGTCTGAGGAAGGGGATAGGATTATCCTCTGAATCATATATCGTAGGGTGTAGAGAAGAGAAATACTGTATATTTTAAAAAGCATATATCTGCTAAAAGTTAACAAACCTTACAAAAAATACACAATCCTAATACTAGTCCTAGATGGCTTGAAAGCTAATAAATGCCACACAACTCCAATATTCATGGGATCTTAAGCCAAACTGGAAATATTTTGAGGATCATTGATTTGAAGATCATGGACAAATGAAAACATACAGAAATATAATAAATTATTTAATCTTTTTGATGTTTAATGTTTGTATTATTTCAAGGGTGTTCAGGATTTGACCTGGTTCTGACAACAATCACATTAGTGCTATTTTAGTCATGTTCAAAACCGTAACAGAAATTTGTTTTCTTTTTGTTCTTTATTGTTCTAAAATTCTTTAGAGTTATGGCTTGTTGGTTCAACCTTGTATTTGCTTCACTTGGCAACTATTGAAGCAGGCTTAAAGTGAAAAAAGACTCTTGAGCTGTGCTGAATGGTGAATAAAAGTCCACTCTCACTCTGACCAACATCCAGCTCTTTATTCAATGTTTTCAATAATCAAATTCTTCATTAACATTTTTTCATTTTTTCGGTAAATATTTACTATTCACAGTAAACAGTAGTTAAACAGCTTAATAAGATTACTTCATTTTATATGTCTTGAATAATTGTAAAATTAATGTAAACAAGTTTAGTTAATAATCTAATTTCATTTAATCAAGACACTGATGTGTAAAATAGGTCTGTGCTACAGTAACCCCACAGATGAGAAGCTGTGATGACCAGAGGGTGTAAATGCCCATCAGAAATGACTCTTCATAAGTGTTTGAGCTTGAGTCAGATCTTCATCCATACAACCTCTGGGGGAGCTGTCTATCTGTGGAGCCATCCTATAGCAACACATTAAAGGCATAAAGTCAGTCACATCATCTTTACACATATTGTTTACTACAGACTGATGTCCTAAATTCCCTGAAATGGTATTTGTTTGTTTGCATGTTCCCTTTAGTACGGGTCTCATAGTAATACAGCATCAAAATTTTGCATTGGAAAACAACAGATCTCCTCAATGCTGAACTGAAGGCCTGGAACAGCTAATCTTACAAACTTTATTTTGGCCAAATGAAAGAATAAATTCTGAGTCTGGCATGACCATGAACGGGTATAACTTTTCAGGAACTGAAACATCTTATCAGGATGGCAAGGAAGCAAGTCAAGCAGTTTAACATATTAGAAAGGCAAAACATAAAAGACCTTTTTCTCCAGGAATGCTACGAATGAGCAGAGACGGCAGCCAGAATCTGTGTAACTGATGGTCTGTCCACGGGGCTTTTACACCGGTAAGAAAATATCACTTTACCATCCCGGTCCAGCACAAAATCACCACCCATCTGAGAGAGACAAAGGGAGAGGGCTTTTAATCCATTTTCAAGAGTCCTAGACTACAGGGACACAAATGTTTATTCTATCATTGAGTATTATGCAATGTTTGGACTTTGTTTTTATGGATTTGGCACATTCCACAAATAGCCTGAATTTCTAAAAACCATTTTTCTTCTCATTGAACAAATCGTCATTCAGAAAACGGTTTACCTCAGGATGTCAAACGAATACTACATCACCTGGGTTTTTTATTATTGACTTTACATGAAGCTTATAGTTTCTACAACCTTTAGGATTAAATGCATTACCTAAAGGAAGCTTACATGATATAAACATAGTTGTTGTTTTTTATTTAAATGCAGTTTAAGCCCTGATTTATGTGAATGCATTTTCCGGCAATACAGTTTACTGAGCTACTTGTCTTGGCCATGCTGTAGAAAGGGTTCAAATGATGTTACTTCTCGAGTGTCACTTTTAAGGAATGCAATGTTAGTTAGGATTTAATAATGAACTGAATATTTATTTGACATTAATAGGCCAAAATCAGACAACAAAGTGTATCCTATTTGTGGAAAGATACATTAATACAGCTCAATTCCACTGCATAACTAGGCAGAGCCTGCAAAATTCAGTTTTGTTGGGTGATTTGAGCTAAAGGAGTGTAATTTACGATACTTTCATTGTGTAACTGGCCCTATATTCAGTCTGACATTCTTCTTTTACTGCCCTTATGTAAAAAAAATCCGGGTAATAACAAACTTATGGAAAGAAATGCAACTCATCACCCAAGTCAGAGTTGTATTCTTTTGTTCTGTGTGTGATATTTTGAATTAATGTTTGCATGTCACCTGAAAGATGTCATCGATGAACTGAGGTGGCACATCAGGGAATTGTTGGTTCATCATCAGAAATTTAGAGTAGTGCAGCATTAACTTAAACTTCATCACCTTGCTGATTGATGAACCCAGACTGAATGCTTGATACACCTGTGGCCCATCATGAACAGAAAAATCAGCACATATCCATACATGTGATCAGTGTGTACAAGTATATAAGTCTTATTAGGGGGGTCATATGATGCAATTTCAAGTTTTTCTTTCTATTTTGGAGTGCTTTTTTTCTTTTTCTTTTTTTGTTAGTCCATAGATAAGATCCCTAAAGTTGCAAAAACTAAAGTCTCAAAACCAAAGATATATTCTTTATAAAAGTTATGACTTGTCCACACACCCTTAAAATGGTTAAAACACGCCCCCACTTCTCTACATCTTTGTGTGGGTTTATTTTCATAACATCACCCAAATGTTTATGCAAAAGAAGGCAGAACTGTTATTCTCAATGTAGCGTTGTTGCCAGTGCCATGATCTGGAGACGCTGTGAAAATACTTTAATTGAGTGTGTTTATGGAAGACCGATTCCTAAAACCTGCAGAGCAGCCTATGCTGACTGCGCACAGAGACTCTTCAGTAAGTTACCAGGGCTCTAGGGTGCGACCAATTTGAAAGTCTCCCTGAGGTTCAACAACAGACACACATTAAGGCCGGGACACACAAGCCAACAAAATTTATCGTGCCGCGTCGCATTCGGTATAGACAGCAGAATAGGTTCTACTGTATTTTGTCACGTGCGTTACACCGTGTCTACATCCGACCAGAACGGTGCAACGTGACAAAATACAATATTGAAAATTTGCAAATGCAAAAAGTTAGGCCACATTTACACATAGCCGGGTATTTAGAGAAACGAATATTTCCTCCCCTTCATTTTCAATAATAACATTGTGCACACAACATCGTTTTCAAAAAATTTATTGAATTTATATCAACCCCCATAAATATGCCGTCAAGCGCCATAATACCTATGCCAAACCTACAGTATGTAAATAGTGCGCTCACATGACGTTAAGCATTTTCTGGCACATAATGTGACGTTCGAGAACCTAAAATAAAACTATTCTAACGTGTTTTGAGCAGTAAAGGGTAGTATATGCTTACAGTGAATGGAAAGTAATGTTTTTTGAACCTTAAACTCCATAAACACAATTTTTTTATTCAGTAGCTGAAACAATCTTTCATAAAGCAAAGAAGGGCTAACTATGTTTTGCCCAGTTGATAGCCCTCACCGCTTTCTCTGCATCCAACAGCATGTCAAATTCATAGCCTGTCTGATCAAGCCAGAATGTGGCCCCTTCAAGAGAACCGGACGAGACCACCAGCACCTGCAATGACTGAGCTTCCAGAAGCTTCTGTATGAGAAAGGTACAGTAGAAACAAAAAGAGTGCTGATGGTTCATTTTTTGCACAGCTGGGTCAACAAGCTTTCGAAAGATATTTTCCAAGCAACTGTTCATAATCAGAAATGGCTGAGGTCTGCTCTGACTTCACTTGCAGCTGTGTGGTTTTCATCTGCTTTAGTGACAGGTTCTTACCTTGCTGATCTTCAGCTCAGTCAGGTGGTCCCGTCATGGCTGTCATCCAAAATGCCGGAGCAACACAAGGAGGAGATTCTCTCCCTTCCCCAAGAACTGACCCAGAGACACATTCCTGCAGGAGTACAGGACAACCACAATGTATATTGCAGTTCACACATGCCATATCAATTTGTGAGCAGGAATTTGAAGTGAAACAGCATGTTCAACTAAAATCGGACCACAAGTTGAATTTATTTGAATTGCACTCTTCTTAAGTCACATGAACAAATTTATACAAATTCATTAATTCTGTACTTTTAGCCCCTGACATACAATATATGTGACCATGGACCACAGTCACTGGGGTATATTTGTAGCAATAGACAAAATTGTTGTATTGTATGGGTCAAAATTATTGAGTTAGTAATTTTAGTTTTATCCCAAAAATCATTAGTAAAGCTCATGTTTCATGAAGTTATTTTGTAAATGTCCTCCTGTAAATATTATTCTACAAATGTATAATTTCTTATTAGTATTTTGCTTCGCTAAGAACTTCATTTGGACAACTTTAATGGTGATTTTCTGAGTATTTCGATTTTTTTGGATGCTCAAATTCCAGATTTTTAAATAGTTGTATCTCTGCCAAATATTGTCCTATCCTATCAAACCATATATCAATGAAAAGCTTTTACTGTACATTATGTATACACTTATGACGCATATGTTTTCTCAAATAATTATGTTTAATATTTCCAGTTAATACTGACATTAACATCTATATTATTTAATTTCGTTTCTATATTATTTTACATTATTATTATATTATTTCATATTAATTTAAATTTAAATATGTTGCCTCATTTCATAATCTAAAATTAAAAAAAAAAAAATGAACATTAACTGTATATAGAAATAGGTTATAATTACAGCTATAACCTAAAAATAGCTAAAAAAATTCATTTTTTAAATTTCAACCAGGTAACAAAACAACCACTCTCACAAAGCATGACATGCTAGAAACAGATTATAAGCTACCATCCAGAACC
Organism: Enteromius trimaculatus; assembly: GCA_032361065.1. Lineage (NCBI taxonomy): Eukaryota > Metazoa > Chordata > Actinopteri > Cypriniformes > Cyprinidae > Enteromius > Enteromius trimaculatus. The sequence continues at coordinate 2,063,615 of JAUMHP010000076.1, forward strand.
GACAAAAAACTACTGTAAACCTCAACGCATTTAAAAACATCCTATAGACTTTGAATATACAGTATAACAAGATAATTTATAGCTTTTGCAACTGCAGGCCATCATTTTGTTTCAACAGACGTACTCTGTAAGCAGTTCTGGATTATAGCTTGTACTAAATAAGGACAAAACTCACTCTTTAGTCTGGACGTGTATAAAGTGTGTATCTGAGCTGAGCGCCTGGGCTGCAGGACGCTGGGAAAGAACTGTGTCGCTCATTTTCATCTGAACATCCAGACGCTTCACAAAGCTATCCCACTCCACCTGTCAAATCAATCAAACATCCATTCAGCACACTAAACGACTCTATCACACTTAATATATTACCTGCTAACATAAAAACATTAAAGACAAGAACCCTCCGGAGCCCCTAATTAAATAAATAATATGATATAAAAGGAAAAAGTATTTTTGTTGTGTTGTGTTCCTCTCAAGAAACTTTCCAGTCTCTCGCAATAGCACTGAAATATACTCATTATTTCCATTAAGAAAGTTTCTTGTGCAAAATAATTTTGTGAAAGAATGTAACAGCATGCTCTTGTCTTGTTAGGGGCACAGTAGTCACTTGAAAAAATAAAAGATGCTGCTTACTTCCAGCTGTAACAAGGCTTCAACATTATCTCGAACATCAGTGTTTCTGTTTAATTGGGAATCAAATAGTATCATTAATATTGGTATTCAGTATGCTATGAAGAGAGTACAGCCAAATATGTGGCTGTTTATTACATTGCTACTTACCAAATAAAAAATGCATTAATTTTATTTATTAATAATTATTTAAACATAAGGACTGCCTGACATCATTCAAACAGTTATTAATATTATTAGTATGCAAAATATTTGATTATTGAATGCTCCAACCATTTCAAAAATTATACTTACTGAAAAAACTGTTCCCATAAAGATTCTGCTTCCTTTTGGTTTTTCACACCCAGACTGAAAGAAAACATAATTACATCATAGAATTATAATTTTGCAGTGCGACGAAATCCTTCAAATATGCACCATTGCAACGTTTAAAGATAAATAGACACACGTGTTAAAGAACTTGGCACCTGCTGACATCAGACCAAATAAAGGGCGAATTTTCTTATCTTGCAAAGAACCACCTAAATAAAAGTAGTAAATGCAAAACAGATAAATTTTTCATACAGTCGTATTTTGACCCTTACACACACACATTTATAATACACACATCTGCGCACAAATAAGAGGTGAAATCTCAGATTCTGTGGGATACCTCTGGCGACGTCCTTTTCTACATTTTCCAAACATGTTCTACCAAATCCGACCAGTTCTTTCAAAGCCTCTGTTAGTGTGTTTTGGCCCACTTCTGTAGCCATGCTCAGCTTCTATTGAGTTACTCGCTCCTACTGCACTGGTCACCTGTCATCAAGCAGATCAGATGATCTGGCGATTACAGAAACTAACCGGTGAATGGTTAAGCCTCAAATGCGCGGAGAAAAGTAACAGAAACCACGTCTAGCATTTTCAGCAGCAACAGCACGTTCTTGCAATAATAATTCACATATGATTAATTACATTTAGAGACTCGAATAGAAACTGAATTAAAAATACACAGCGACTAATTTAAATAATTAACAAAAACTTAAACTTTGAGTCATATCTCACCAGTGACAACTTCCGGGACGCCCTCAGTTGCATACTGTACAGTACTGCATAATACAAGCGGTCTTGTCTATCTTTAGTAAGTACAATAATTAAAAAAAATAAACACACACACATTATAT
>JAUMHP010000076.1:2093299-2104521 GCA_032361065.1 Enteromius trimaculatus
ATGGCCGTGCGGAACCGGGTTATTGTGAATATCCGGGTTTTAAAAGGGTTACTGGCTGCATGTAAACGTACTCAATGTAGGTCTGTGAAAAACAAACCCGATGATATTTATTTTTTAGTTTGTGGATGCAACGTGATTTTTGTAGTTGTCATTAAAATAATGGCATCCTGCTAATATCGTTTTCCTTTCGCTAATATTATGTACTGCTCTTGTTTTTATCACTGTAATGCAAAAGGTTGCAATACAGTAATGAGAATCTGAGAATGCATTTTGCACTTTAGCTTAATGAGAATTAAGGGGAAAATATACATAATAGGCAATAAAATAATGTCACTATACAGAAATTCACCCTGATTGTCTTTGTGTTTTTCTAGAGTTGGCCGTGTTCTGCACAGGTGTGTTATTCGTTCTCTGGCTGGCCCAGCGCTGCCGTGGTTCACCCTTAGAACTCACTCCGCTCTTGAAGGCACTTTTGCTCTCCAGCTACGGCAAAGTGCTGTTAATTCCAGCTGTCATCTGGGAACACGATTTCTCCCCGCTCTGCTTCAGCCTCATACGGCTGTTCGTCCTGACCTCCAATTCACAAGCCATAAGAGGTGAATAGCAACTTTTCTGGAATCCATACACACTCGCAGGCCGCGCAAGATAACCATACACACTCTCTTTCATTTACATAAACACCCAGGGGCAAAGTGAAAAGTCCACATCACAATCACAGAACCAAAGTAAACACTTTCTCCTTCCCACACACATGCGTTCACACAGAGGATAGTATTGTTTGGAGCGGGCCATTGTTTGCGTAAGGTCTTCACGTCTGTGCTAACCACCCCCCAGTAGTGTGTGCAGATGGTTCACCAGCACGGTTAAAGGGAAATCACCAAAACATTGTTTAAGTGTATTTAAAGTACCCTGATTATGGATTTTTGAAAATGATCTTATATGCAGTGTGTAATACAACAAAGTGAAAGAAAACATCCTGCAAAGTTTTAAATATGAAAGTACACCGTGTACAAAGTTATTGTATCCATTATGCATGGATAAAAAGGAAGAAGCCACTCTGGATAATTAAAATAAGTTATTTTTAAAATGAGACCCAAGCCATTTAATGTGAACCTAAATATGAAACATTAGCATATTGCACGCCCACTTGAGCGTACAGTACTGGGAAAACTTGATTTCTGCATTGGTCTGATTGAAAATGTAAATTCATTATTTTTGCCACTAGGTGCCGTTAAAAGCTCATAAACACTATACTTTAGATGAAATCAACCAATCGCCATTTGAGGGTCGTTGTACAAATAAGGTACAAATAAACCATATTATTAGAAAATGAAAGTGTTTTTTGACCTTGCATGCATGCCAAATGATTGTTTGGGACTCCCAAAACCAAAATATGAACCTTTCATAACCCATAATAGGGGCACGTTAAAGGAACAGCGCACATAAAAATTTAAAATTGCCTAATAAAGTACTTGCCCGCAGGAGATCCAAGATGTAGGTGAGTTTGTTTCTTTATCAGAACAGATTTGGAGCAGTTAATGGGTGTCGTCAGAGTCCAAACGCATCACAATAATTCACCAGTAATTTAAAGTAGCCGTCCACTTTTTTTTAAAACATAGACTCATTCTGATGTAACTATAGAAGAGTCAAGTTTTAAAAAGGAAAAATATTGAAACTCATTCTGAATCGAAATACTTTTGGTCCAATCAGATTTAATTAACTATAGTAAGCTATGCTAAAAGAGCTACCGCCAGACCCGGAGAACAGCAGAACTCAACTTAACTAACTCCTAACCAAATAAAAGGGTTTCCTTTTAAAAACAAAGCCACCAGCTGAATTTTTGTAAATTCATCATTAACGGATTTAACGGATTGAGTGCATGAGTGATCTAGTCTGGATCAGGAGGGAAATCTGCACATATTAAGCACAGTTTTTGAGCAAAACCAGTACACTATGTTGGAAAAACATTTAATGGGAGGTCAACAGAGGACTTTTTCACTTTGAGAAAATGGTTTTTAAAGTTTATGGACTGGTATTTTGGCCGGAGGCTATGGTTTAAACCAAAGCAAAATAGCCTAGCCTTAAGGATTTTTTTTCTTAAAAAAACGTTTTTAAGACTTTAATAGATGGACTGGAGTGGTGTGGATGACTTGTGGATTACTGTGATGTTTTTATCAGCTGTTTTTACTCTCGTTCTGACGGCACCCATTCACTGTCAACTTGGGTGGGCTCAGGGTGAGTGCTTTTTTTGGGGGGGTCTTTTCATGGCTATTCATTTTGGCACCTAAATGACCGGTAACCGAGACTTTTCCTCCAAAAAAGCACTTCAAAGTTAGTCCACTACGTTGTGATTTTTCTAAAAATATATGCTGATATCAAAAACATCAAAGTGTGAGCAAATGTGGACGCCGCTGAAAGATGCTTTAAATATAGATGCAATGTAGATATTCCAGTGCTCTGCTATTCTTGTCACGTGGTGCAACCAAATATAATATAAAATAGATTAGAGAGAACATCTGCAAACCCTTACGACCACATATGCGCAAATATCTGGAGCATTATTGTCGTGTGTTTTAAACCTAATTTCAAAATGCATTTCCTTCACGGACACCTTTTTGCATCTTCCATGTTTCAGTGATACTGAACTGCAGTCGGCGTCTGTCTCTCCTGGCGGTGTGTAGTGGCTTGCTGTTCGAGACGTGGGCTGCCCAGACTTTAAAAACACTGCAAGTCTGTTCACAAGACTATCTGTCAATGCTGTAGTCTAGAAGAACACGAGAACTTCAGTCCAGGAGTCTGGGTGATAAATGGAAGCTCTATGAACGGAAGCAAAACGGTCTCCATCGATGATTCAAGCCCTCCTTGCCATCGGCGAAGAAAGTTGAAATTTACAAAACTGCTGTTTACCTTGTAAAATCTCATCTGTGAATGGAGAGACCTGGTTGTCGTTACTTCGGAAATGTTGTTTGATCAAGATGTTCTGCACAAAGGAATTCGTTGGCAAGTCCAAGTAAAACTAAACGGGGTCATAGAGAGCAAATAGTTTATCTTTGCTATGGTTACCATGTGGTTATTACATGCTTATATGTCCGGTTTTATTAAGCTAACTCCATCTTCTGTCTTGTGGATTCTCTTCATATAGAAGAACTAGTTTGGGTTTGTATAGAAAAAGAACAAGCCTTTGCCATTTTCACAAAATCCTGTATGTTTATAAAGACTATGAAGGCACAGCTTCACATTCCTGAGGGCTTTGTCAAATTCCTCAATTAGCTCTGCAGAGAGAAGACGTTAACTCAAATATACTACAGATGCCTGTGGACTAGTGTTGACACGAAACTGTAATGATCTGAATGCCATCTGTTTTTATTGGGTGCTTTATGTATGGACTTTCTTACCGATGTAATTTATCCCTGTTACATAAATGTGAAGTGTGGGCCTTCATGTGAACTTGCACAACTTGTTCTGATGAAACTCAGGGAATAAGTCTCGCACTTATTTGTGAAACTGAATGTTTTGTAACGTTTAGCTGAGGGGGATTGTGGTTAATAAAGGCTATGTTCGATTGTGGTATTGTTTCAGATGGGTGACTAAAATCCTCATTGGTATTTCAATACCACAAATCAGATGTTGATGCAAACCTGGGTCTTATTTCATAACTTTTAAACCAATGTTTAGTTATGCAGGAGCAATAATGCTACAGAAGATTGAAGAGTACATTTCATAACTGATCCTTTCAGTGTGAAAGGAAAACATTGTAATATTTATTTTTACCTGCACATATAGTGAGTGTGTATATGAATATATATTGTGTGTGTGTGTACTCGTATATATTCGATTAATCACAATTATTTGCGTACAAAATAACATTTTGTTTACATTATGCGTGTATGCTGTGCATATTTATTATGTGTATATAAATACACACGTGCATCTACATATTTAAGACAAAAATAACATTTACAATATAAATATTTTCAAAATATATGCTGTATGTGTGTGTCTTTATATTAATAATAAATATACACAGTTCACACATACATTACATGAACAAAAACTTATTTGGGATGCAATTAACCGTTTGACAACACTACTATATATATATATATATATAAACATACATACATTTTACTATACCTTATTAGAATAATAATTATACATTAAGTGCTAAAAATAATAAAATGAATTACAGGTAAATATTTTAAATTAGTGTTGTTTTTCAGTTCATGTTGTGGAAATATTGAATCCACACTGAATATATTCTGTCCTCTGAAGATTGTTATGACTAAACACAGGTCAGCGTGAAACGTCCACAAGTCAGAACAGGTTTTTAAATATCTTTGGTGCTTGATCACACTCTGGTATTTGTTGTCGTTCCTGACATAGGGTTTGGTTCAGGTCTGAAGAATCTCTGTGTGTCTGTTTCATAGACCAGTATTGTTCATCAGGAAAATGGCATGCTAAAAAAAATCCTAAAATGAAATTATCCAATAAGCAGAGAATGTAAGGCTGGGCTGCGCTCAAATTAAAGTCAATTACTTTAAGCCAATCTTTCAATGCTGAATTGTTTTTCAGATGCCATCTGCGAAAATTCAGCATAAACTCACTGTCATCGTTTTCATGTGTACAAGCTACAACTGGCCTTCTTCCCAACGATATGAAAACTAAACCCTTGAGCAAAGTGACTGTGGAAAGAAATCTGCATGTGTATCGGGGCAGACTTTGTTTATCCTTTTGATCTTTCATTCCAAAAATTCACAAAATCACTGAAAATTGAAAGTGTGAGGAAAATCTCCTTGTGAAATAAATGCTTTCTCTAGTTCATGTTGGCCACAATATTTGAAATTCTTTATAGTTAATTATCTCTAAAGTATATTCCGATTTTAGCGTGACTAGGAGCATGATATATATATATATAGTGACCACTTCAATATAATCTCAAATAAACCCAGTGAAGTGCTGCATTGAACAGCTTGGTACTCTATTAATATTGCATTAAAAGGGGGGTAGGGTGAGGGCAAAGGTCAGCTCAAACATGTCAAGAGTGACCCATACCCTAATTCTTCACAAAAATTACAAAGAAAAAATATTTACAGTTTTAGTCACGTTTTATAAATGTATTGTGGGTTACACTTTATTTTGATAGTCCACTTTAGACCTTCCACTAACTATAAGTAACTTTGTAACTACATGTCAACTAGCCTAATGCTCATTAAATAGCAACCACATGTCTTAGTAGACTGTTTAGGGTGAGTAGAATACGTTTCTGATATATAGTATGCTATGGACGCATCAAAATAGAAGATATTAAGCGGACAGTCTACCAATGCTCTAATGACTGCTAGTTGACATATAGTTGCAAAGTTACTTACTGTTAGTAGAATGTATAAAGTGGACTATTATGTGTTTTGTATGGATTGTTTTTTTAAAGCTTTGGTAGAACGGACTTTCAGTTTTCCTCTACTATTAACACTTGCTCTGCACGCTCTCTGCTGCACTTGTTGGATTTTGAGCAGGAAAATCCCTGGTCAACGTGACGCAGACACATTCAGTAAAGATTACAGTAATCCAGCTCAATCTCCTGAACAGGTGCTTAGGCCCAAACTCTGAGGTGTGGATTTAGATTTAGAGATTTAGCGAACAGCAATAAAACACCTTCATATGGAAACAATAAAGACGAGCATCTAACCTCCCTTTAACTGCGCTAATATCCTTTTAAACGTTCTGATCAGGTTAAAGAAAGCCCAGTTAAGCTTTGAGCAGCGCAATATCATATTATTATCAGTGGCTTGCAGCTGTGTCCAAACCATCACACGGCTGTTATTCATCTCCTTAATATTCAGCATCTGCTTGTGACTTTTAATATCAGGGCATATCAGGGCAAGGACTCAGTGTTCCGTCCATTTGTTGTATGCCAATTAGTGCTGGACGCTATTCAAACAATGTGACTTGTGACACTGTAGCATACAAAACAGAACATCTCTGGCTCGATTGTTACGAGGTCATGCTGTAGCTACAGCATACTACAGGGCTAAATAACGTTCATTTGTGCAGTCGACAGTGAAACTTATTGTCTGGATTATCTAGTTTGTGAAGGGTAGTAAGTTGTTTTGAGAAGAGGTTCGTACAAGCACTTACACAAAACATGGCAAGAATTTATCAACATAGAAGAAGAGTTGTTGAATGATAGAGACTGTCAACCACTAAGAAAGATTGTGTCCAAATAATGAAACCTCAATATTGACCCTGAGGACCCTGTTTCCAAAAAAAGACCACAGAGAACTTAGAGCCAAAATTCGTGAAAGATCTGCAATTTATAGAATTTAGTCACAGATACCAATGCTAAATTGTGTATAAAAAATTGTTTAAAAAATGTGTTACTTTTATATTCTTAAGAATTTGTATAAATATACAATTTTATAAAATGGTTGTTGGACCACTAAAGTCAAATGGACTATTTTACTGATGTCCTTCCTTTGACTTGAACATGGTAGTTGTGTTGGGTCAGAAAGCTCTCGGATTTCATAAAAAAAATATCTTAATTTGTGTTCTGAAGATAAACGAAGGTCTTATGGGTTTGGCACGACATGCAGATGAGTAAATAATAACAGGATTTTAATTTTTGGGTGAACTTTCCCTTTAACGCACTAAATCCATTCTGTATTACATATAGTCCCGGTTTCACAAACAGGGCTTAGCTTAAGCCACGACCCAGGCATTAGTTAAATTAAGATATTTAAGCAACTTTTACAAAAAAGCCATATAAGAAAATATCACAGGTGTGCATCTTAACACAGAACAATGACACTGACACGTTTTAAGATATGTCGGAGCAAGATATTTTCATCTGAGACCGCTCAAACATGCAATTTAGTCTGGGACTAGCTTAAGCCTTGTCTGTGAAACTAGGGGATAGTTTGGTGGTAAAACATAAAGTCTTGCACAATTTATTTGTGCAAAGGTGAGTATGTTTATGTTGCTTTTTTCACTTAGTTAGAAGCACATTATTAAATTGAGCTACCTGTAGGGACTACTCAACAGACATTAAAAAGTTAAGCCTAAAGACTAAATCCTGGACTAAAATGTAAATCCGGGGTGCTTCAACTGAAAGAAACTTACCCTGATTGATCTTAAAACATGTCAGTGATTTGTTTTGTCTTAAGTTGCACACCTGCAATGCATTTTTCTAAGAAAAAAAGTACTTGAATGTACTATTTGAACAAGGTCTAATCCTGTCTTATAGGCTAAGCCCTGTCTATGAAACCGAGCCTATAACTTTGTCCCACTGGGTAATGAACAGTATGCACATTCATCTTGAGCTTGCAGGAAATACGTCATGTACTGGTAGACAAGTGGTCAAGTGTGAAAGGCCCAAGCCTTAATTAGTTGTTTCAGGTGTGTTTATAGGGTTGGAGCGATACTTGGCAGGACAGCGGCTCTCTGGGAACAAGCTTGGACACCGATGAGCTTCAAACTACGACCAGGCTATAGGCTATTAACCTTCAATATCAAACCACTGTGGACGGTTTGGTGGGAAAAAAGAGCAGATTTATTTCTGCAACATCTCTGTTGTTATGGTAGATGTTCTGAATACTGCCTATCTTTCAGGTGTTCACATTTAGTTCACATTAAGTGATTTTATATTCATACAATGAGAATTGTATGAAAGTCTAAACTTTTTAGGGAACAAAAATGAGGTGTAAGCATTAAGGTTCACCCCTTTACATTAATGTCAATGCGGTGTTAGCAGATTGTCGCCAACACTCTACTATAATGTAAAGTAATGAAATGCCATGAGATTGTATTGAATGCGTTTAGTCAACTGAATACTTCATTACTGTCGTGTGGTGCTCTGTAATAACTGTCAGTGTTCCATAACAAACACACACTGTTTATCGGTACATTATCTGTGTCCCCAATTCAGACACTACTTCAAAGACCAAATATGTCACAGATAGCATTGGGATGAAGGCTGGTTTTTTTATTTAAAAATATTACATTACATCAACATGGTAAGAGGTTTCGAATATCTAACGACACAAATGTTACAAAATAAATGTCACTAGGATGTGATTTCATAGCTAGTTTGGGAAACTTTTTAATATGCGCATTAATAGACCCAAGGTGAGTATATCTAGGTTGTGAACCCTGTTTGGTTTTTAAACTCCAAACATGCAGTACAAACATCACTGCAACTCTTACCCTTTAACAGCTAATTTTTTGAATTCTTTGTGGCCAAAAAGGTGTCTGCTTTCTTCAAAGGACAGTCCCTGAACTGGGACACAGTCATTGTCAACACCTGACCTCTTTTAATTTAGCCAGATAATTCAGGTTTGGCAGGATGGTCAAACAATACATCAAAAACATAGAAAGTTTTGAGAGCTTTGATTATTGGAAGCAATATAAAAAAAAGTCATGTGACAACAATGCAGCGCTTATTTTGGAAAGCCACTTTTTTTCTCCGTTGTTTTGTCTTTTTATTAATAAATAAAGGCATTTATTCAAAAAATAATGAATCGTGATTAATTTCATCCACATTTAAGGTTTTTGTGTGTATGTTTGTGTATTTATTATGTATATATATATATATATAAATTCATTCACACATGCAGTATTTTTTTTATTTACATTTATATATTTCTATTAATATATATAAATTTGTTACTATTTATATTTCTTAAATATATACATGCATGTTTTATGTATAGATTATATACAGTACACATACATATTATGTAAACTAATGTTTTTATTTTGGATGCGATTAATCGCGAATAATCGTTTGACAGCATTAGCATTTACTTCATGATTATGTTGATATTTATATTGAACAAAGAATTTGAACACTAAAATTCTAAAGTGATGTAAAAACCCATAAAAACCAGATGGACCATACATTATTACATTTATTTTACATCGCTAACACACACAATAAAACATACAAAAGAATCATTCCTGCATCAATGATCAGTTTAAACCTCACATATGCAACGTTTTGCGTTTAATTCAAGAACACAGATTGACCAAAAAACAAACACACAAATGCCATCTAACCCGATAATTTTGCATCTTTGTATGCAAAACTGCAGCAACTGCAGAAATTATATCACGACCAGCCACAGAGATCAAACAGGCAACTTTCACTGACTTCTATGCAAATGACGAAAAACCGAGTGGGAATTTCCGAGCAGGATCACAGCAATAAATCACCGCAGGGTGGAAGATAATGAGATGGGTGGCGAGCAGACATTTTCTGGGTGGAACGTTCTTCTGTTAATGAGAGAGACTGACATGGATGCATGAAGATGCTGACTGTAGATATGAAATAGTATGATAACAGAGATGGCAAAAACACCTGGATTCAAAGCCAAGGTGCGTCAAGGCACGGCGTGTGGAGTTCAGTGCTGATTTTGGTAAAAGCACCTTAAGCCTTGCCGGCTGCATAACATTTTTCAATTTTTTTCTCTCAGAATTGAAGGTAATATACTGGAAGAGTAACACTGCATTTGTATAAATGCTGGGAATAAAAATAGCCCCTTGTTTGTGTTTGCTGGTGTGAGCTCGAACACAATAGAGGTAGAAGACATTCTCTCTCGGCTGATATTAATATTCTTGTAGAGGCAACATGCTCTGACGATTATCAGTTACAGAATTAGATGATCCATAACTGTGCAAATTTTGAATTCGAGGCATTCGATTCACCAACACATCAAGAAAATGTTACATAGTATAAAATGCTTACATTATGGCATGCTATTGTATGCACACACTGAATGTTTTTGCTGGATTTAATGGGCACTGTTCTTGCCAAGAGTTTATTACTGTATCTCACATTATGAATACAGGTGACCTTATGCGTGTCACTTGAGCAAAAAGAGACACGATGACACTCCCATGATATGCACTGAGAGGAAGTTCAAGCACAATGGAAGACTGAATCCAAGCAACAATTATAAGTGAATAAATAAAACATCTACTATACATGATCTAGAATAGGTTTACACAAAGTGAGAAGTAAATACTATGGAAATGTTATGGAGCTGGTTATCGATTTACGTATATGTTTATAATGACTTACACAATACATAATGCAATGAGCAAACTGGGACATTGCGTTTTGTTTTGGTGATGCTGTCACAAGCTCTTTGTGCTGGTTATACCCTGGATTACATTTCAGCAAACAATAGGTAGCATTTCCAGCATATTCAGAATTCAGATTTTCAGTAAAACACAACCCTGTCTTTTGCAAGCACCCAGCGAGCGGCGGCTCCACAAGACTTTTCTGAAGCATCAAACAAAAGTCTATAAATTCATCAACGCAAGTTTAACATGATTTCCTGTAAACATCATAATGAAATGATATGCTTCTCCCCTTATAAAAAAGATTTTATAAAATTTCCTATGTTGATTAAATCAGGAAAAAAAATACTATGCAGAATATTATACAATAAATAATAATTTTCAATTATATGTCCTGCTGTAAAACTAAACAATGCCAGCAAACTAAATTATGGCACAGCTTGTTTTGATTAAAGAATAAAAGTCAAGTGTTTTAGATTGTGATATGGAACGAGTCGTGTATCCAGCTGTCTTTGGGTGTCCCATTTTTAGGAGATGTGTCGTTTCCATCTGGCGTTTCGGCTGGTGTCATACCGGACTCGGTATAATATTCCTCATCTTCGTCGAAATAACCGTTCTCTATCCCGTAGGGTCCATCCGCACTGGACACAGCAGAGAGGTCCTGGCAGCTGCCCTTGTACTCCTGGATGGACTCGTGAAGGGACCAGAGCTGACAGAGCAGGGACATGTCCTGCTGCCGCAAACCCACCTGCGCAAACAAACTCTAATGAGTGCTTATGGAAACATTAAAGGGGCAACACATTGCACGCTAGAACAAAGTGACTCAAAATCAAACGATCTGTGGTGTTTCTCACGTAATGCATATTCTGTGTTTGAATTCCAAACCTTATGTTCTGCAGCGTTGTTTTGATATTGTAATGATTTGATCTTTCCCCAGGAATTTTTCAAGTATCACAACAAAAGGTAAAGCAAAAAAATAGACCTAAACCTGTTGTTTTTAAACAGTTGGGAACCACAGAAGTGTTCATAATAATTAAAAAATAAATAAAATAAATAAATAAAACAAATATATAATAATAATAATAATAATAATAATAATAATAATAAATACATTGTGCTTACTTTAAAAAAAAAAAAAAAATAAA
>JAUMHP010000076.1:2126223-2138722 GCA_032361065.1 Enteromius trimaculatus
CGATTTACTTTTCTCAATCCTGGGAAGTCAACAACACACAAATTAGTGACACTACAAAAGCAAAGACCTGATATATTGGGGCAAACAAGTTCCCCACACAAATTTTGATTGTGTTCACGCCAGACTTGCTGCATTAACCAACAGAAAGCTACTGATTTAAAAGTGACATTAGCCTCTAATTTCCTAAAACAAGCACAAACAACCCATAGCATTTACACCGGACTCCTGGAAAGCATCAGAAGATGGACATTTTAATATCAATGAGTTAAAAACAAACACAAACCTTGGTTTCCCTTCTTTCTTTCTTTTCTTCTGTGGTTCCTGACAATACACAAAGAGATGAAGGGTTAATAAAAAGGTTGCACATGCTTCAGAAGTAGTCAAGTGTTTTAAAAAAAGTAGCTGTTCGAACGTTAAAGCTTGTACTTACAGATTTTTCTTCCTCTTTGACTTTCATCTTCTGCTCTCGAATCATTTGTTGATACACCTTGTAGTTAACATACTGCTTTTTAGGGGGCTACAGAGAAAAACTACATTTATTCATGCGAGTATTGTAAATAAATAAAATTAACGTGTTATCACATGCACTAAAAATGCCAGAAACACTCTACACAGGAATGCAAACTAGTATTGATACATATAAACAATACATTGATATGCTTTTCATTTATCTTAATAAATATAAAGGGTGTGTGTGTGTGTGTGCTATATGTTGCACTCTGAGACGTTTCTGAGCACAGCAGAAGGGTTTCTTTGAGTACGTTTGTCTGTGATTAGCGGAAATGTGCTGAACTCACAATGGCTCCCAGCATGATGGCTCTGTCCTGCTCAAAGATCCTCTGCTGCTGCTTCTCATACCCCGACAGCCCGAACTTGTGAACCTCAAACCGAGCCTGTGAACGACACACACATCATGCGAGTTAATGCGACACTCATTCAAGGCAAAAAAGTGATTTAAGTATGACAGGAAGTTGGAACTATTGGAACATATCACACTCAAAACTCGAGACTCGACTCACCGTTGCTTCTAATGTGATGCGAGAAGACATGCGTTATAATAATCATAAATACGCCGTCGCTGAACCTCATACATGACTGATATAGAAAACTCATGAGCACAAACTCCATTAAAACTGAAAATATTCTGAAATTATTCTAAATATTCTGAAAACCGCAGCAACTAATTTGAGGTCATGTTTTTTTGCGCTTTTATTTGTTTTGAATTATTTGACTTTACTATACTTTCCAGCAGACACCTGAATAAGCTCATCAAAGACTACTACTAGAGCTCGAGATGGTCTTATTATACAAAAGTATGATAGAATGCATATTTGATCAAATGTTTAATGCGGTATTTATAATCAATATCTCTTATATTTTGCCCACCATTTTGGATTAATTTTTTCACCGACTCCCCTCAAAATCCTCATATTTTTCTAATATGAGGCAACTTACTGAATCAAAAGAGGGTTACTGTATTTAAGAGTTTATCTCCAACACTAATTAAACCTCTTCAAATATCAAACCTATCCCAACAGGACGGAGAATGTGTCTATCATTCATTACTCGGTTCTAAATGAAATCTGTGAACTCTCGCTTTGCCAAAACGTGCAGACTGCCTCAGAAACTAGCACTGACACCCAGATTGCAAATCTTGACAAAAATCTGGTCATGCAGCGCACTGAAGACTTGAGCAGCATGATTAAGTTGGTACAGCCATCCGCGATGCCTTTCAGTGAAATTGAAGTAGCTACAGATCTTTTCATTTTTATATTGTCACAAGCACTTAAGTCAAATTGATTAATTATAGAGACACAGGATGGGGACACGGTTCCAATAGATGGTCAAATAGATGTCTTCTAGATGTGTGTGTCCTATCAGGGCTAAAGCCTCGCTAAAACCTGGGGTGTAAATGACTGGAATATCTGTATTCGTGACCAGAGACCATTTTCTGAAAGACATCTTGATGAAAAATGAAGAAAGTAGGGTGAATTTTCATTTTTTTGAAGAAAGCAACAATCTCACCTTTTCTATTGTTAGTTTTTCATCTAAGCTGTTGTTCTTCTTTTCTTTGACATCAGAAACCTGAGGATAAACAAACATGGATAAAGGGTTCACTCATTCTTTCCTGCATATATTCCCATTTTCATTTAGTTCCCATTTACAAATGAAAACAATAGAAGCAAGACTAACGAGAAAGCAACAGCATTCAAGTGCTTAGGCAAGTCTTCTTAAATCTAGCAGTTTTTATTTATTTATTTTATTAGGACTATAATAGAACAGCAGCTCCTGCTGGTAGATACTGTAACTACAACAAATGGTCATTTAAAATTACTTTGTATTTTAATTATATGAACATTTTTAGCCATATCAAGAAACCAAAATATTTTTTTGTTGTTGTATATGGGCAGCATGTTCTTCTTACCTTCTTCCCTGGTTCAACAGGCTTTGATAATTTGTTCTTCTTCAAAGGATCAATAAATGTAACAACCTCCACGTTGGATCTTTTAGCCCCAGATTGCATGTTTTCACACCCTGTTGAGTTTGTCATGAGCTGCTCTGTGTCTGTATTTTCCTCAGCATCTTTCACATCATCTTTAGCAGAGTTCTTTCTTTTCCGAGACTTTCCCAATCTTTTGTTTTTTCCATCACCTAAACATGAAAAGAGACATCAAGTATAATTATAGTAATGATAAATTCCATAAGACTGTTGTTAGCATATTTATTTTGTGGGCCTGTATTACGTGCAGTATGTAAAATTTATTTAATACATTTAAAATTAATATTAAAATTAATTAATAACAAATGCAATCTTATTTATTTGTTGAACTACTTTCAACTTTTTTTTCAGCAAATTTTACAAAGTAGCATAATAGTTTTTTATGTTTAGTGTTGTCTACAGGACAGCAATGTTTTGGAACCAGTACGTTACATACCATTTACTACGCTAGTATCTCATTATAAACAGAGCCCTGCATTACACACAACACAGGGTAAATTTACTGTATCATACACTTTTAGTTGGCTTTTATGCACTACTTTGACAGTAAAAAACAGTTTAAAATGCTGTTATTCACCATTTAATAATGCTAACTTAGCTAATAATCTACCGTAAATGTGTTTTGCAATAGCAATTAGCCCATAAAAAAAAATTCTCACCAAAATCATACAACTTGTTTAAAACTTGATCGAGGAAAAGCTGGTCGTCATCCACCTTTCCATCGTGTTTGTCTTTTGTTGCGCTCATTTTGTAATAAATAAAACACCTTTTAACAGCAATGTTGGTTTTCGTCTGTTTCACGTGTGTGCATCATATACGCGACATGTCCTTTCTCACTTTCCGTCAAAACGCTCGTCGTACCGGAAGTATAGCATAAACTAAAATGTTGACACTGGACAGGACAGGAGGAAGATGAAACTGTAAAGGCTGTAAAATATTTTCTTTCCTCTAGACGGCGCATGGAAGCCCAGAGCTCCAACCCTCCACTGAACCACATTAAAATCTCACGGCGTTTTCGTCTTACTAGATGTACAGTAACATACATCAACTTTTTAATATATCACGTTTATAGCGTGCACATGACATGATAACAAAATAATTATGCAGAATATTTACATAAAGACATAAATGTTCACAGCAATCTAATAATCAAGGGCGTCAGTGATTGGCTCATACGTACAGCGCTGAGAAAAGTAACACTTACCACGTGTTCACGTCATCAACGTGACGCTAAGGCGGTTGTTTTTACTTAAGGGTAATGACGCCAGTTAATTAAACGTTAATTAAAAAATATTCATATACAAAGATAAGTTACAGTCATAAAGAGCTATTAAATCCGTTTTGCTAGCTTGATTTAGTCCGTAACCATTATTTCAATCCCACGAAGCCCGCCCCCCAAAATACTGTCAACCAACCACCAACCAGCAAAGTCAAACTCACAAAATGATTGACAGGGAGGACGTGTATTTGATTGGCTGAATTTAGGAACGCTGTCTGGATTCTTCAGATCTGTCAGAGAGTAGCCGAGAAATGTATTTCAGAGGACCTTAGTAAAATCTGTGATATAGGTAATAGGGAGGTTTAATGGACGTCATTAAAGAAATAGCTTGGATCACAAAATTATTTATAAATAAAAGCATTACTTTGACCAAGCCGTACCTCAAAGCCCCGCCCACTCGGCATCTGCTGTTTTATACTTGTATTTCATTCCTTCCGCAAGTTGTGTTTCTATGACAGGAATGAATACCAGACTGAACGGTCAACCTTGATCCAAACTTTCTCACCCATAACCCATCTGATCTATTACACTCATGCTATGATTAGATAGGCGCGGACTCGAAATGGCGTCTCGAGCACTGTACTCGGTGAGTGTTACAATTGTTACATGCTTTCTGTGAAAGTACCACATGCTTTTAACACTTGCAGTTTAGATCTCCCACCGAGCTTCCTCTAATAATTTCTTAAAGGAAACATAATTTCATGTCCAGTGCACACAAACGTTTCATAAATCAAATAATATGATCTTTTACACGAGTTGTACATGTAATTTGTTTGAAAAATGATTTTAGAGACATATACCAAGATAAAACCATAATGTACTGCTTTCTATTAACTCTGGCAGAATTTATATCAATTATAGCAGTAATAATTAAATGTATGTCTGTGTTTAAGCTATTAGCTGTTTAGTTTATTTTCTTTGCATCGTTTACAAATAACTGGACACACCCTTATTTTTAAGTATTATCGATTTAAACATTTTAGAATAAAATTAAAAGCAAAACTATAAAAAAGCCCACACAAATAAATTAATATAAAATTATTCAGTGATTACAAATCAAAGTTATCCTATTTAGCAATAGTTATAAAAGTTAGCCTTTCATAAACTAATATACGGTGCCCTCCACTAATATTGGCACCCTTTGTAAATCTGAGCAATGGTGGCTGCGAAATCTCTTTGTTAAAAAATGTTACTAAATTTAACCTATCATTGAATTAAAACAATTGAAATGGGGAGAAAATCTCATTTTAAAATAAATGTTTTTCTCCAATACTTGTTGACCACAATTATTGGCACCCCTAGAATTAAAATATCTCTGAAGTATATTCCTATTCATTTTCACCATTTTGAGCACTCCAGGGTGATTATGAACATGAAAATATCCAGCCATGGCTTTCTAAGGGCTTCCAAAGCCCAAAATTCCTTAATGATCTAAACAATAAGAAAAAGCAAATAATATATTTCTTATAAGCTGCAAAAGATAATTGAGCTTCACAAATTAGTGAAGTGGCTTTGAGAAAAGAGCTAGAGCAGTGAAATCCATCCATCATCTGGAAAATGATTAAGAATTTCCAGTCAACATAAAATGTTGATATAGACGTGTGTGTATGTCATCCTAATACACGGCGAGGAGTTTGAGTGGCTAAAGACCCTTCAAGGACCACAGCTGGAGAATTGCAGAAAATAGTTGAGTCTCTGCGTCAGAGAACCTTTTTTGAAAAAAGTCAAATAAATCAGCACATGTTGTTTGGGAGGTTTTAAGAAAAATTGCTCATCCAAAAACAATCTCCAGCATGTTCAGTTGTCAGACAGGACTGGAACTACAAATGGGACTGGCTTCTATGATCAGATGAAACTAAAAAATTAGCTTTTAAGCAGCAATCACTCAAGATGGGTTTGGTGAACACAGGGATAAAAGTACTCCATGTGCAAAATGAAATATACTGCTGTGTTGATGTTGTGGGTCTATATTTCCGCTGGAGGTCCTGGACATCTTGTTTAGACACATGGCATCATGGATTCTATCAAATACCAAAAGATAAAAATCAATAATTCACTGACTTATAGAAATCTTATAATGGGCCATGGTTGGGTCTTCCTTTGGAACAATAATCCAAAACAAACATCAAAATACAAGATCTAGTCACTGAGCACAAAATGAAGCTTTTGCCATGGCTGTCCCAGTCCTCTGACCCGAACGCTGCAGAAAATGAGTGAGGTGAACTAAAGAGGAGAAGCACCATGGAGCTGGTATTGTGAAGGGTCTGGAGAGATGTTCTCCTAACTCTTCTGGCATTACAGGAGAAAACTCAGAGCTGTTATTTTGGGATTAATCTAGATTAAAATCTGAAATTAATCTAGATTAAAATGGCTCATTTGAATTCTGCCAAAGGCATTCAGATTATGTGTGCTACCTAAATAAAGGCTAAAATTGAAGCCCTATTATATTTAGAATATCTGTGTTTCAGTACTGCCATCTTAAAAGTAGGGGTGTGAATCTTGCTTTTACAATTCAATGTAATAAGATTATCATTATCAACACAATGGCCCACTTTCTCAAACATGGCTTTGCTTAAACCAGGACTAAGCCTTTGTTAATTTAAGATATTTATGCATCTTTTTACAAAATGTTAAGATATGTCAGAGGCAAGATATTTTGAGTAGAAGCAGTTCAAACATGCATTTTAGCCTGTGACTATCTTAAGTCTTGTCTGTGAAACCAGGAGAATATCACATCCTCATTCAGGATTACTGCACATGGCTACATTTTAAATCAAATTTATTTTGTGCAAAATTATTATTATTTTTTTTATCATTCTAAACAGGCTACTCTTTTAAAACCATTACGTATTTTAAAAAGTGCTCTTTGTGTATACAAAAGTTTACAGAAATGGATTTTTCTTTTTTTTGCTTGATTATTACTGAGGAGATCATATACAGCAGCAGCTTTAACAGACTAATGCACAGATCTCTTTTGATGCATCAGATGTTTTGCTCTGTTGTGAAAACATAACCGACGGTGTGTTCATCAGTTTTGTATAAAAGCATTAGAAAATGTGCATTTATCCGCAGCCGCGATCAGATGCTTCAGGACAAACACAACACGCACGTGACGCGCATGTCTGTTGTTATTCATAAAAATTGTAAAAATTGTTATTCATATGTGCATATGTTATATTTGTTAATTTGAACAAACATATATTAATTTAAAGCAAATAAAAATAAATTCAGTAGGTCTGACATTTGTAAATGTAATATTTTGCGCATGTGTGCCAATGCATATCATAACTATCAGTCCTTGCCAGTTTTACTCTTCATTTTTTTAATTTACTGTAATTGTAATGTTTTACAGTTTTAAAAAGCAGAAGCAGAAATGTGATCATGTAAACTGTCACGTTTTTCTGTCTTCATACAGCCTAGGCATCCAGTGCTGAAGAAGCGGGATGATTTTGAAGATGTTTTGGAAGAAAGAAGACGCTCCAGTGATCTGAGATACGCACTGAGATGTTACACTCCCACACTCTATAAGGGACTTGTGCCCTGCAAGGCCAGCATGCTAAAAAGCATTGTTCTGCAGTCAGACCACCTGCAGTATGTCATTAAACAGGTACAGAAGCAACGCCATGCTCCTCAATGACACAGTTTTATGCAATAACCCTAAATCTAGCAAGGTATTTTGGTGGAATTGTACTTTGAGATAAAATACTTGCTTAATTATTGCGTCAATATTATAGTTATATTTTCTCTGTAGTTCAGTTGTGCTGTATATTCAGGTGTCTGTATCTAGAAATACAGATCAAACCCTGGGTGCACGCTGAGTTGTGTGTGTGTGTGTGTGTAGGTTTCATCAGAATCAGGAGACAGCAGCGAGTGTGTTGCGGAGGAAGCGTCTCTGATTCTGGATGAGATGGCTCACCGATTGCAGCTCAGCACAATACGATTCTTTGCCTTTACGCTCAGCAAAGCCTTCAAGAGACTCTTCCGCAGCGTGCGTGTCAATGAAGAGGGCATCCAGAGAGTGAGTGGCTCTTTACTGTCCTCAAAATACACGTATGAAATTCCTGCTAAAACACCTGGCATCTACACTGTGAGCTGATTTCTAGGGTCATCTAATGTTACTAAAACGTGTCCCAATTACAGGGATTGAGATCCCTTGTGCCACTTGTCATGAGTGTGCCATTATTTTAAAAGTTCTTATTTATTATCATATGTGACCCTGTACCACCAAATAAGTCAGTTTTTATTTATTGAAGAAACAGACTGCAGCTTTAATATCCTTATGGGCAAAAAAAAAATCACCCATAGAATGTATTGTTGACTTTTTTCTCGCTCAATTATTAATAAGAGTTCCTTTGTGGAAACTGTGCTACATTTTCTTTTTCAAGATTCTCTGATGAATAGTTCACAATAATAGCATTTATTTAAAAAAAAAAAAAAAATTATTTTCATTTAATTTACATTTTTTATTTAAATATTTTAGGATCATTATCTTTATTACCACTTTTGATCAATTTAATGCATGTTAATGTTTTTTTTTTTTAACTTGCTTACCACACACTTTTATCACAAAAATATTAAGCAGCAAGCAAAAATGCTTTCAGCATTGATTATAAAAGAAATGTTTCTTGAGCAGCAAATCAGCATATTAGAATGATTTCTGAAGGAGTAATGGTGCTGATCATTTAGCGTACAGCTGTGCTGGGAATATAGGAGTAAATTACGTTATTAATAAATAAAATGAATAAGATTTTACAATAGTACTGTTGTTAAGTATGTGTGACCCTGTAAGGGTCAAGGGTAAATTTCTTCAAATTTAGATGTATATACATCGCCTGGTAGCTGAATCAATAAGCTTTCCTTTGAGGCATGATTTGTTGGGATAGAACAGTTTTTTTTGGCTGAGAAGCAATTATTTTAATATTAGAAATCTGAGAGTGCAACAAAGTCAAAATATTGAGAAAATCGCCTTTAAAGATGTCCAAAAGAAGTTCTTAGCAATGCATGTTACTAATCAAATGTTAACTTTGATTTATTTACAGGTGGAAATTTATACATTTTCTTAATGGATCATGATCTTTATTTTAATATTCTAATGATTTTTGGCCTTAAAAAAAATGGATCATTTTGACCCATACAACAGTTGCATCCCAAATGACACACTATGTACTTTTGCATTATGTACTCAACCGTGTGGTGTATTAATTACATTAGGTAAATATTTGGTCATTCATAATATAATAGCTCCTCCCCCTTCACAGTTGAGTGCATGAAGTGTTTTTTTTTTTTTAAAGTGCACTTTTTCTTTTTGGAATTTTAATGCATAAGTACGCAAAATAATTGGAAAGATCTGATTTAAATTTTAAATCTTAACATTAAAAATATTTAATGAAAAAAAAAAAGATTAATTTAATATATAATTAAGAATTGGTTCATTTAAATACTTTTAAGTCATTCTGGTTGAGAACTGCTCTTAGAAATGGCCCTGTCGTTTGGTTTAATAAAGTTGGCATCTAAATAGAGTTTAATGTCATGCAGGTTTTTATTGAAGCTGCTTGCTTTTTTCAGCTCCAGCAGGCTGTACAGGAACACCCGGTGGTTCTCTTGCCCAGCCACCGTAGTTACATGGACTTCCTGATGATGTCCTACTTACTCTACATGTACGACCTCCCCCTGCCGGTGATCGCGGCTGGAATGGGTGAGTGTTAAAAGTCGCACTGATGCACTGCACCAGTCTCAAACCTGTATTGCGCTTAGCTATTATACAAACACAAGTAGACACACTTTCCAACCGTATAAGTAATTCTCCTTAATATGCTTGAGTGGACTTTGTAACTGATTTTATTGCCTTTTTTTGCCCTTTGACCTTCATATACAGTATCTGGTTGGTTTGATGTTCAAAAAGTGCCAGCTAGAACATCTAAACAATTGATAATCCTTCTGTATTATTTTCAAAATCTTGATACAAAGCACACTTTTTTAGTTTCAAACGTCATATTTATAAACCATGATAGTGTCATGTTTTTATTCTAGAATATATACTTTTGTAAAATAAGCGCCCTTGTATAGGTTAGACGAGATATCGCATCAAATACAGTTTACAAAATGGATTTTATATGGATGGTATGCATATTAAATAAAAAAATATTTTGCGAAATATGGCTGCAATCATGTTTCATCATCATTCAGTGTAATATTTATGTAAAAATGAAACAGCATATTTATTTTGACCTATACACAAAAGAAAAAGCGATCATACTAAAATTGTATTATATTAAATTATATTAAATTCCTAATTTTCTTGGTGACAAATGAGACTGCTTGAAGTGTTAAGTTAAAATTATTCAGAGTCACTTTTTAGTAATATATTTATCTTCAAGATATCAAGTTTATAAACCCGTTTCATATTATATTCATTACTTATACTGTACTATTTACTAATGGCAAGTTATTTCTGCAGATTTTATGAGCATGAAGTTTGTTGGTGAGATGCTGCGCATGTCAGGAGCGTTTTTCATCCGTCGCTCGTTTGGAGGTGATAAACTTTACTGGGCTGTGTTCTCTGAGTATGTGAAGACCATGCTGAGGGTGAGACGCTTCGTCCGAACAACAAATGAGCCAATCAGTCAATTAGACTGTCCTGTGTGTGCAAGATAAAATACAGGCTTCATATTCTATTTAAAGCTTTTCAAACCACTCTTAAAGGGTTAGTTTCTATCAAAAATATAATGTCCTGTTGTATGTTGTTTATTCAGAATGGATATGCCCCAATGGAGTTCTTCTTGGAAGGGACTAGAAGTAGGACGTGCAAATCTCTAACACCAAAGACAGGTAAGTGTACATCGGCTGTACGTTTGTAACACTTTTTATGCAATTTCAAAAAGAGACGTTTTGACCGTTCGTCTGCGCTGCGGTGACTTTATGGTGTTTAATTTTGATAAAAGCTCTTTGCTGACTTGCGCACGTTTTGTGCAGCGTCGAGGCTTTTCCCCACTTTTCGGCCTTTTTTATTGCTGCACAAATAAATTCAAGGTGACAGGAAACATTTTTTTGGTCCGCATTGCTTGCACACAGGAAGTGAGATGCCAGCTAAATGAAATTTCACAGGATTTTCACAATTGGATCTCAGTCCCAGTATGATATAGAGCCCCTGACTAATTTATGGCACAGAGGTTTAAAACGACAGCTTGAAACCTGGAAAGCCTGACGGTGGCAGCTCATCAATCAAACCCACCAAAAGCAAATTTAGATGAATGAGAGAAACAAAACGGTCCGCCTCTTTGAACACCGTTCATTTTGTGTCCGCTTCATCTTCCGCTCTCTTTCTTTAATTCTCTCTCCCTCAGGGTTGTTGAATATTGTGATGGAGCCGTTTTTTAAAGGTGAGCTATTTGATGTGAACCTGGTACCTGTCAGCATCAGCTACGAGAGGATTCTGGAAGAGTCTCTGTACGCCCGAGAGCTGCTCGGTGTCCCAAAGCCCAAAGAATCAACCTCAGTATGCCTTCTAATATGCATATCTTCTAATTTTAGCAGATATATAACTAAACTATTATCTTAAACTGTGTCCTGTAAAATAAGCAACAAACAATCGACAACAACATACATGAATGTTTCAAGTTTGGGATCAATAAGAAGGCGCCTCTTTTTCTCACCAAGGCTGCATTTATTGTCATATTCAGAAAAAAGGGGGGAAAATAGCATTATTACAATTTTAAATAATATTTTATATGTTAGTATATTTTTAAATGTACTTAATTCCTCTGATGCAAAGCTGAATTGTCAGCATTATTACTCTTATTAGTCTTCAAGTGTCACATGATCCTTCAGAAAACAATATTTTCTGGATTATTTTGTGAATTTTTATTAATTAATTAATTTAATGCATCCTTGTTGAATAATAAAAAAACCATACTGACCCCAAATAGTTGACTTGTGTGAATGGGAATAAATAATTACAGTATTTTTTTAATGTTATAAGCCCACGTAATGTACAGCGGATTATTATAAATAAATATTTGTTAAAGAAGCAAAATTGTACAGGTATTAAAATTGTCCCTGTGAATTGTTTCAGCCATAACACCTCGGTTACACTTCATTTTAAGGTGTTCTTTGTACAGTGCAAATGTACTAAATTAAACTACATGTGCCTATCATATGATTAGGGTTACTTGCATAATTAATTGTTAATATAATAGTAAGTACATGTAGCGTGTATTAAAGACACCTTAAAGTAGTGTTACAAAAACATTACTTAACGTTTGTAAAATTATGCATGGCTGGAACATCCAGGTCAGACAAACCAATGTGAGTTAATTTGTTCTTTTTTATTGACATCCATTTCTCAACTGTTTCTTTTCTTTTAGGGTCTGCTGAAGGCCCGGCGAGTCTTGAGTGAGGACTATGGGAGCATGCATGTGTATTTTGGCCACCCTGTATCTGTGCGCAGTCTGGCGGAGGGAAAAATAAACCGCTCTCAGTACAACCTGTTGCCCAGGTATGACAGCTGCAGTCAGCCGCGCTCAGAATGTTTTGCTCTAAAAGCCACAAAGCATGCATTTTTGTCACAACAAGCTTTTAAATTAACAATGCATTTCTGTGGAACCCCTCAACTTTCAGCATGCTTGATTCCGTACTAAACGAAGCACAAATTTCTACTAATTGCGCCTGTTTTCACATGCCATCACCGCTGTTGTCATTATCTTATGTGTAGCCTGTTTGCT
>JAUMHP010000076.1:2138822-2152190 GCA_032361065.1 Enteromius trimaculatus
TGACTTAGTTGTCGATTGATTAGATGATCGATTTTGAGTGATTTTCCACTATGGCAGGATGTTTAAGCTGCATTAACTTACTTGTATTTGCTAGCTATTAGGGATGCTCATTTCGATTAATTTTCCCAACCGCAATCCATTTTCCGATTATTAACCGTTAACTGATAAGATGGTTAAGTTAACACTTTTCAATAAGGTTCATTCAGCGCTGCCGCTCCCACCACGCGTGTCATACTGTACAAAAAAAAACAGGGTTGTAGGTGGTGTTGCGCATTTATCGAGCTCGTCTGTCCGCACTAATCAGCGATTGAGTATACTTTGAAAGCTGTGTGGATGCGGCTGTGCGCAAGACGCAGCGCGGGAAGTGATGTATTCCCGGGCCGTAAATCTGCCTACGCCGGACGCGATAAAGCCACCATTGACAACCATTTGGAATTTGTTGTCAGCATGTCTTTCTAACAAAATTGTTGTATAGTTGTGACTGAATTGTGTAATTGAAATGAATAAAGCAGCTGTTGCTTACATGGTGCTAAATCATAAATAAATTAATGTATATTTTATATTATATTATGTCCATTCATATTACATGAATATAATTTCATTTATTGCTAATTTTGATTTGAGCTAAAGCAGACTGCAGTCTGTACAAATGTCACTGTAAGCTATACAAACTGTTGTGACTTGAGTCTTGTTTTATCAGGTACATTCCTCAGAAACCTAGCGTGGCCACTAATGAGTTTCTAAACGACGCTGCGTTTCGTCTGGTGCGCATCCAGGAGGAGAACATGGTTCTGAAGCCCTGGGTTCTCATTGCCACGCTGCTGCTGCAGAACCCTGATGGCCTGGACCTCTCCTCCCTCACAGAACAGACAGACTGGCTCAGACACGTGGCACTGGCGTTTGGGGCGTTCCTGGACTGGCCGGGTAAGACCTCAGACTGACCACTCGAATCACCAGTACAATCTGTTAAAACAACGGTTTAAATCAGCTTTGAATCAGCCTACCAGCAAACAAGTCCTGGTTCGCAAGGCACAGGCTGCTGCAACAAGCGTTTCTAAGAAAGCTAATCACTAGATTTTCTAAGTTTGAGAAATCCGTGTCTTATGAATTTCATGTTTATCATGCAATTTTTCTTGGAATTAAAAGGATTTAAGTTGCATACAAGAATTAATTTCACATCATTGATTTAATTGTGTGATAACTAACATTAATTGATGTACTATGTAGCATACCTCAAAGGTTTTTAATATTTTAATAAGTCACTAATGCTCACCATGGCAGCATTTATTTGACATAAAAATACATTAAAAATGGTAAAATTGTGAAGTATTGATGCAATTTAAAAGAATAGTTTTCTGCATGAATATATTTTTATTTATTTATATTTTATATATTTGAATATATATATATATATATTGTTATGATCAAAACTGAATTTTCAGCATCATTACTTCAGTTTTCAGAGTCACATGATCCTTCAGAAATCATTCTAAATTAATGATTCAATGCTTTAGTAACATTTCTTTTTTATTATAGATGTTAAAAACATTTTTGTGGCTCAATATTATGAAAACCAGGATGTTTTTTTTTCAGGAATCTTTGATTTAAAACAAAACAAAAATAACAGCATTTATTGAAATATAAATGTTTTGTATGTTGTTATTTCATGCTAAATAAAAGTAATTTCTGGAAAAAAAATACAAAATTTAATCAAATCTTTTGCTGACCGCAAACTTTAAAACGATAGTGCACATTTTCCAATCATGGTTGATGCAAATTTATTAATAAACTAACACTATTATATTAAATTATTATTATTAATTTTTATTCAGTAATGTATTTTTACTATTAGAAGTTGAATAATTAAACATTAGTAATTGTATCATAAATAAAAAAAAAATAAAAGGTTAAAAATCAACAGTATAATCAGCTGTATGAAATCAAAATATTTAATCAAAAGTCTATAGAAAAATCATAAAAAATATAATAACATACAGGTCATGTATTTGCATCTGTGAGTGAAGATCTCTAAATTTGAAAGCTTAGCAGCGAGATTCAGATGAAATTGTATCCTATTATCATATATCATGTTCTTCAAATTTTCTCAGCATGGCAAAAATGATTATGCATATCTCCAGGATATGAGAAATATGCTTAGATAAAGGAAAGACGCTCGATGAATAATTCATTGTAGAGAAATCCAATAGCTCAATCTAAGCTTACTGGACCTTAATTGAACAATCCCTAATAATATGATCTGTGTGTGTGTGTAGATCACGAGGCCTGCAGTGAAGTGGTCGGCTGTAGTTTAGCTCTGCACAGACATCTGTTAAGTGTGTCTGCAGGCCACGTCCAGCTGAGCGTCATGGATGCGCCGCAGGTCGAGACCACGGCGGAGGAAGCCGTGTTTCACCGAGCCGTCGTTATGCTCTCCTGCGCCTCCTACAGGAACCAAATCCTACATGTGTTTCTGAGACCTGCTCTCTTAGCCGTGGCCATGCAAAGTGCAAACTCCAATAGAAAAGGTGTGAGAGAAATATGTTTTATAACGTTACCCTGGATCACAATACCAGCAATACGGGTCCATTTTTTTTATTGATGTTTAAACATAATTTGATAGCAGAATAAGTAAGCTTTCCTATGAATGTGTGGTTTGTTAGGATATGAAATAATTTGGCCAAGATACAACTATTTTGAAATCTGAGGGTGGAAAAAAAAAAGCTATAAAGCTATTTAAATGATGTCCCTAGCAATGCATGTTACTAATAAAACCATTATGTTTTGATATATTTACAGAATGAAATGTGCAAAATATTTTCATGGAACATGATCTTTACTTATAAATATACTAATGACTTTTGGTATAAAAGAAAAATCGATCATTTTGACCCATACCATGTATTTTTGGCCATTGCTACCAATATACCCCAGCGACTTCAGACTGGTTTTGTGGTCCAGGGTCACATTTGTTTTAATCTGGATTAGTATATTTGACCAATCACAAAGTAACTTGTGTTCTAGATGACATCTACAACTGTTTCAACTTCCTGAGGAACATGTTTTCCAATGAATTTATCCTTTGCCCTGGGGTCTCTGTTCAGGTTAGACCGCGTTCACCAAAATTTGTTGCTGACAATTTGAGAATCATTTTAAAACTAGACTTTTCAGTTGAAACGTAATCCAATAATTCATTCTTGAAAAACGATTTTCACCTCTAATCTGTACTGTTACTGTGTGTATATTTGTGTGTTTTTCTGTAGGACTTTGAAGAAGCGTGTTATTTGCTCACGAAGCGTGGCGTGTTGCAGGTATTGGAGCATGAGATTGTGATGTCAGAGAGCGGTCACAGCACCCTCGCTTTCCTGTGTTCGGTTCTGGACCCCTTCCTGCAGGGATACCAGGTGACACCTTACACACAATGTGCAAATGTACCCTACTCTGTAAAGGTTTGGGGTCAGTCATGATGTAGTTATGCTTTATCTTGATAGTCCAGTTTAGACATTCGACCATCTATACGTAACTCTATAACTCCATGTCAACTATTTAATTAGCAACTACATGGCTGCTAACTCTCAGAGTTGACTTTAAGGGTAGGTTTAGGTTTAGTAGAATAAGTTGACATCTACAGTACTTGTAAAGTTTCTGATAGTCAGTATGTATTATGTTGTGGAGCCATCAAAATAAAGTGTTCGAAGATATTACGTAGACAGTCTACTAATACTCTAATGACTGATAGTTGACATGTAGTTGCAACTGTATACGCCTGTTTAATTCTTGAGTTGTTTTCAAATTCTTAGGTTTAATAAATAGTGTCATATTAAGTTAGTGTGTGTCTTTGTGCAGGTGGTGTGCCGTTATCTGTGTGAGGAGACTAACGAGAACCTGACAGAGAAGGGGTTTATTCCTGCTGTGAGGAGTTTTGCACTGAACCTCATATTAGCAGGTAACACAGGATAACAGCGTTTTGTGTGTGGAAGTTTAAACCGTTTTCACACCAGATCCTGTTTACACCTGGTATTGATATCAATCTCAAAGGATCCGATTATGCATGTGTCCGTATGCAATTAGATCGGCTAGAGGTGTTGCAGTTGTCTCAGACCATAAAAAGCTGTCAATCATTTCAATCTTGTGCATCAGGTCGTCTGAAGTGTTATGAAGCTTTATCCTCAGACCTGCAGAAGAACGCTCTGGCAGCCCTTCTGAGGCTCAATGCTGTGAGGAAGGTCAAAGTGTAAGTCTCTGTTTAATTAGACTTCCTGTAGGCTTTTGAAGTGTTGTGGTTGTTTAACTGACTTGAAGTCTCTCTCACAGAGGAGATCAGGTGACGCTGAAGGTAAACAAGGTAGCAGTGAACTCTTTGGAGGATACACTGGGTAAGAGTAACGTCATATTAAAATAGTTGTATTAAGCATGGCGATGTTGAAATTAACAATCTGCAGTATGTAATATGTGCAATCTAAGTTGATATTACCATCTTTTGTGGGATTATGCTATTGGTCTTTAAAGTATTACATAAATTTTTACACAAAATGAGTTATTTAGCATTCAGGTTGTGTTTCTGTGAATAAAAATTGTATGTGATGAGGTCATTTTACTATAAACGTAGCATATTAATGTTTTAAATATTTATCATGGCCTTCTGTGTAACCAATGTTGTTAATGTTAGGTAAAACACACACACACACGTATGTGTGTCGTGGTAATTTAAATAAAGCTGAAATTAAATAAAATATAAATATTGGATGAAAAGCTTAAAAATTGTTGAAGTATTGCAATTACTAAAAGGAAATACTATTATAGAGAAAAACTAATTAATAAAATTCAGACCCCCTTAAATGTTTCACTCTGTTATATTGCAGTCATTTGCTAAAATCATTTAAGTTCTTTTTTTCCCTCATTAATGTACACGCAGCACCCAATATTAACAGAAAAACATAGAATTGTTGACATTTTTGCAGATTTATTAAAAAGGAAAAACTGAAATATCACATGGTCCTAAGTATTCAGACCCTTTGTTCAGTATTCAGTAGAATCACCCTTTTGATCTAATACAGTCTTAAGTCTTTTTGGGAAAGATGCAACAGGATCCTCTGCCATTCCTCCTTGCAGATCTTCTCCAGTTCTGTCAGGTTGGATGGTAAACGTTGGACAGCCATTTTTAGGTATCTCCAGAGATGCTCCATTGGGTTTAAGTCAGGACTCTGGCTGGGCCATTCAAGAACAGTCACATAGTTGTTGTGAAGCCACTCATTTGTTATTTTAGCTTTGTGCTTAGGGTCATTGTCTTGTTGGAAGGTAGTCTGAGGTCCTGAGCTCTCTGGAGAAGGTTTTGGTCCAGGATATCTTGTACTTGGCCTTCATCTTTCCCTCAATTGCAACCAGTCTTCCTGTCCCTGCTGCTGAAAAACACCCCCACAGCATGATCCTGTCACCACCATGCTTCACTGTTGGGACTGTATTGGACAGGTGATGAGCAGTGCCTGGTTTTCTACACATATACTACTTAGAATTAAGGCCAAAAAGTTATATCTTGGTCTCATCAGACCAATCTTATTTCTCACCATCTTGAAATATTTCAGGTGTTTTTAGCAAACTCCATGCAGGTTTTCATGTGTCTTGCACTGAGGAAAGGTTTCCATCGGGTCACTCTGCCATAAAGCCCCGACTGATGGAGGGCTGCAGTGATGGTTGACTTTCTACAACTTTCTCTCATCTCTCGACTGCATCTCTGGAGCTCAGCCACAGTGATCTTTGGGTTCTTCTTTATCCCTCTCACCAAGGCTCTTCTCCCTGTGTGTACATTAATGAGAGAAAAAAAGAACTTAAATGATTTTAGCAAATGGCTGTAATATAACAAAGAGTGAACAATCTAAGGGGGGTATGAATACTTTCCGTACCCGCTGTGTGTGTATATATATATATATATATATATATATATATATATAGTTTTATTTAATGAAGGCTGAAAATATAAAAAATAATATAAGATATCCTGTCACATGCTATTTTTAATAATAGTAGGCAATATTTTGTGTAAACTCTTCAAATCCCAGTAAATCAACCTTTTTATTTTTTTAGATCAACCCTTTTTTATTGTGAAATATCTATAAAGATATCTATATAGATAGAAATATTTATAAAATAGATTTACTTGGATTTAATTACTGCAATGTTTAGCAAAAGCAGTTGAATTTTGCATTTATTGTATTGTTTGTAATTTAACAACAAGATCTAAATATTTAATAAGTCAAACATAAACCAGTCAATGCACACATGTAATTATAAATAAATGTAAAATATTTAAAAAAAAATAAAAAATTAACTATAGTATTTTCTTTTGACCCAGATTTTATTTCCTTTTTTTTTTATGCAATCATTTTCTCTTCAAAAAGTAAAGTTTTTAAAGTTTCCTCATAGAATTTGTTTGTTTGCCTGATTTTCCAGTGTGATCCAGTTCTTGTCTCGCTGTTCCGTACTGCCATGACCTCCTGCATCTTCCTTCTATTATACAGCTACGCTTGTTTACATTTCTTCTCCTCTGTCACACAGGAGGTAAAATTCCTACCCAGAAGCCTATCCTCGCTCGACTGTAGTCGCACATGTGGAGTCTCTGGAGGGCCAAAGCAAACTAAACTGCCTTCATTAACATAATGCCAAATTTTGCAAGGTGGCATGGCTTCGCTGACTACAAAGGTTACCTGTCATCGAGCTTTAAAGGGACGTCACGGGTTTGCCATCTGGGACACCCACGCTATGCTAGAAGCACTCTTTTTATCTCTCTTCCTCTCCGACAAACTTGACAGCAGGTTGCCGTGTCTATGATCGGCCTTCGATCTTCACCGTGTCTTTATCAGACGAGTTTTAAACTGCTCTGATGTTGCCAAGTATATGAAGACAGTGACATTTGTATTTTTTATTTGTATTTTTTTTTTGCGTTTGAACATCCTGTTACCACCGCTTGCGTGCGTTTTATCTATGTCTGCCCTAAAGAGCCTTCGCTTTGATTTGAAACACTGTTACTGTTTGTTCTCACTGGATTTGTGTTGGGTCTGTTATCTTTTTCTCTTTCTTCGTAACTTGTCTGAATCGAACGGTTTTCTTTCGCTCTCTAAATATACCAGTCTGTTGCGTTTGCTACGGATGAAGGTTTTTAGGGATTATGTTACAAAAATAGGTCAATCGAAGGTGTGTTAACTCCTTCAGAGCTAAAGAAAAGATTGCTTTTTGTATCTGCTCTCAGAAATCAAACCTGTAGTTAACGGGGAAGTTTACTCAAAAATAACGGTGCTCAGATCAAAGATGTAGACGAGTTTGTTTGTTCATCGGAACAGATTTGGAGAAATTTAGCAGTACATCACTTGTTCACCAGTGGTTCCTCTGCAGTGAATGGGTGCCGTCAGAATGAGCTGATTAAAAACATCCACATAAATCCACATCATCAATTAATGTCTTTAAAAACTAAAAAAACTCTGAATGTTTGTAATAAACAAATAGATGTCTATATCTTCAAACTTTGAGCACAATGTAAAAAAAAAAAATAATATAACTCATATTGTTTTGTGTAGTGGACTTGTATTTTGGACAAAAGTGAGAGTTCAAAGTTGGGGATTCATTTATGGACTGGAGTAATGTGGATGTGTACTGTATGTGTAATGTGGATGTTTTTTCTAATTCTTATGGCACCCATTTACTGCAGAGGATCCATTGGTGGCCCAAAGTGCCAAGTTTCTCCAAATCTGTTGGAAAAACAAACTCATTTACATCAATAGCCTATTCGTGAGTAAAATTTCAGCTCATTTAAATTTTTGGGACAACTTCTCCTTGATTATCAGAAAGGCTGTTCTCACGAGCCATATCAGTGTTTACATGTCAGTAAACAACATTTTCTGCTACAAAATTATGAAAAAAGTATCAACAGGTATTATTTTATGTATTACTGCACTGTTTGGATATTTCACACTATCTTTTACTAATTAATATGATCAAATCGTTTTTTTATTAGAAATAATCAGATACAGAGGCATGTTGCACAAAACTGCTGAATCTGTTCGCTCTGTTTAATACCCCTGTAATGTTATTTCAAAGCTTTATATCCATTTTTGAATTTAGTCAGTTAAGAATTAAGTCAAATTGTCGGATTCAGTTTCTAAAACATTTATGTGCTGCATTTTTCTGGGGGGAAAAATTAATATGTGCCCATTGTGTGGATTTGAATGGGAATTCAGGTATGTTTTATCCCATATTTTGGAACGACCATCGGACATTGTTTGTCTGTAATCACTGAGTGGATGATGCAACTACAAAATGCAAGACATAAGTAAAGCCATAGCGCTCATCCATTCTGGGTCTAGGTCGATTCTTGCACAGTTCATCGAATTAAGTAAAAATGCTGAAACCATATTTATGTTTACATTGACAAGCAGCTTTTTACATAATTTGGTGATGCCATCTTGAAATGAAAAATATGTGGAAATCACTCCTTTTGACTTTTGGACAGTGAGTGTTTTTTTTTTTTTTTCTATCTGTGGATTACGTGTCTTTCCAATGATGTTAATATTGTGATTTAACAGTGCTTCTGTCTGATGGCTTTTGGAGAAATTGCATTAAAACTAAAGATTAAATCTGCATTAATAACAATAATCTGTGTAATAAAAGCAATCATTAATTTCTCCAAAAAAAAAATGCATGTTGGAAATGGGCTTTTCATTATAAAGGTGCGGACAAAGCTGCTGAATCTTTTAATTTCACACACTTTTTTTTTTTTTTAAATAGCTTACTAGTAGTAGTCAACTCATTAACATAATGAAATAACACTAAATGGAAATATCAAACTCATGTTAACTTTTTCCATTTTGTCTAAATTATAGCCCTGCCACTTTTGACATTTCATCAGTGCCTCGAGGTGCATTATGAGAAGTTTCCATTTACACAGGACTCTTCTTTACTAAAATAATTCATGCTTTTGTTTAATGTTTCACTTTTTTTGCAACTCTTCCAGATCAGGAACCTGCTAGTCCAATAAAAACAGCGCAGAAACTTCCTTCCACTTCCATCCTCACTCTTGATGTTGTTTTATCAGTGTTGTCCTCTAGATGGCAGACTTGGATGTGAATTTAGCAGCTCATGTTACGTTAAGCAGCCAGTATATTTTGGACAGTTTGGTGCTTTTACCAAATTTGTGCAGCCAAGCAAAACCTTTTTACTCATATTTCTTACCCATTTAATTTATCTTGTCAACAGGATATCAATCAATAAGCCAGCAATCTCTTCCACCGAGAACAGGACATTTCCAGCGCTCATTCTCTAGCAACAGTTCAGCCATTTTTTTTTTCTGTTTAAATATTCTGTATTAATTTACTTATTCATATATCCATAGTTTTATTTGATTGATTGAGCTCATTTAGCAGAACACATTAAACAAATTAACATTAAGCAGCGAAGTCCTGCTGTTTATTCTGTCAGGTGGAACTGGGAATGTTGGCGGTAAAATGTCATAGCAAATGCAAACAACGTACCTAAATCTGAGTACACAACCGAAGCCTTTCTCCATGGGCAGCCATCAAAATTCGAACAAAAATTTATTACTTTGCATGGAAGTCAATGGCGGAGATGCTTCAGTACGCTGAATAAACTGAAAACAGCTTGCCTCGCAATAAATTTCGCGCCTTGCAGCTAATCTTCAACATGTTCTGCATGCCACGTTGGGAGTGAGCTATATTTAGAATTTGAAAAAGTTTTATAATTGAAATAGCACATTTGCACGAGCGATTTGCTTCCAGCCATATATTCTTTTCTAAGGTCAATTAACTGGCTTTTGCACAAAACAAAAATGACGATATAGCTTGCATAGATTGACTCCCAAGGCTCGTTCATTTTACCCGAGTTATTTACTTATTTTTTTTAGGTGACACACTCAGAGTTTGCCATTTCCACCTCTTCCAGAAAATCTCTGATGAAACCGAGACTGTGAGGTCTGTTCAGTGTCATACCGCCTTAAGGTCACATCTAATTGTCACAGCCCAGACTTTTTGCCCACTGGAGATTTTTTCAAAGTCACTGCACATATTTTCAGTATTTCATCATCTGATGATATCAAGCACATTGGCTGCTTTTGAAAGTAACACATGTCGCATATTTAAAAAAGCGGTGTAGACAGCGGGGTGCATACGCATGCTGGGTGTGATGTCGGGAAATGGCATTGGCTAAGCTCATGAATATAAAAAAAGATTATGAACAAATAAGTTAAAATAATGTTTTGCTTTGTAAATATGTGATGCATTTAAATTAGGTCTCTATAAAGTATTTTAACAATTCTGCACTGCGTTTGCTAAAACAGTAAAAAAGCTGTATAGAAGAAGTAAGCTATTCCTCCTGAGAAATATGCAGACATGCATGTAAAGAAATATGCAGTTACATGCTTGCAAATTTTGGTTGCATGATTGCTTATATTGTTGCCAAATGTGAACTTATCAAACAGCTCGCTCTCTTTCAAAGCACTTAACAGTAGCAAACTGGGAAATATAGTGTCAGAAATGTGTAATGACAAGATTAAACAATTAATTTTTTTAGCTAATGACATTTCATTATTAAATAGAGATATGTCGTTGTCTAGATCAGCTCAATTTTAATCAGATTTATGTAATCAAATCCCAACTAAGCAAGCCAGAGGTGGCAAGGAACCAAAATTCCATCTGTGAAAAGATGGAGAGAAAAAAAAACTTTGGGAGAAACCGTACTTAGTTTGCTGGCCAGACGAAACCAGCATTTAATTTCTAGTTCAATTTCGAACGCAGCTATGCCGTATTTGTGTAAAGGACATGTGTGTGATTCCCATGATCTGTCTCTGGAGCAAATCTAGGTGTCCTGGTCTCTGCTGACATCATCTCTTGATGCTGAACCACCATCTGATCAGGGTATGGACTAAGAAACAGAATAAGAGAGAAACAGACTAATATTAGCATATATGCCATTGTTTTTACAATGTAACGGGTACACCGTGTTAAGGGGAGTGTTCCCGGTTCCTGCTGACGTAATTAACAGCCTAACAATCCTTTAACATTTTTGAATAATAAAAGCATATTAGTGCGCTATGTGTAAGACAAGGTTAAAGAGATGTGATTTAGATTTAAACTTACAGAGTGTGCCTGCCTCCCGAACAGTGTTAGGAAGATTATTCCAGACTTTGGGGCCTAAATAGCAGAAGGATCTGCCACTCACATAAGATTTTGATATTCTAGGTATTACCAAATGGCCAGAGTTTTGAGAATGCAGCAATGGCCAATCAGAATGGCCATTGGCTTATGAATGCAATGGTCAATCAGAAACGTCCATTGAAAGTGGCCTTCTGCCATCAATCTGAAGATCTGGCTATGCGTTCCCCTCATTACTAACTTCCTACATTTCATCTGCTTGTCTTTCAAAGGGCCGGTTTCCCGGATAGGAATTAGTTTAAGCCAGGACTAGACCTTTGCTAATTTAGGGCATTGTAGAATTTTTAGAAACATGTCTTACAAAAATGCATTATTTGTGAGCATTTTAAGTCAAAAGAATGGCAATAACGTATTTTAAGATATCTTAGTGCAAACTTTCTCCATTAACATTTACATTTATTTTAATCTAGGACTAGTCTTAAACCCTGTTCGGGAAACTGCCCCATATTGTTTATTAGCTTTTTTATATGTAAACAGTAGTGTTAGCAAAACCTTTCCAACGGTTGTCTACTTAGAATTAAAAAATGTTTTATGGTTTCATTCATCAAGAAATTTTTAGATAAATTTTAGATAAATTTAGGATATTTGTGTAGTTGTACCATATGATTACACTGAAAGAAAGACTAAAATATTGTATACCAACAATTTTGCCATCAATTTTCCCTTTCAGAAATCACTGTAGTGAAGATGCATGATTTTTGACAGACTGATTGACATTCGAAAAGCCTTAAAAACCTAGCCATTATATAAAATTGTGTTGTTAAAGTTAAATAACATTTAAACTAAATTAAAATGTAAAATTGTAGCTTACATAACTATTATTGTGCCAAATGTACCACTTGACTTGTCCTCCCTGCTTTGTCAAGTTTTTCGCGATTCATACCACAATGTTTTTTTTATTTAATTTTATTTTTTGGTCTTACAGTGTCACAGAAGTTTGGGATTCAGGTACTGCATCACATTGTGAGTGAACATTTGCAAAGCCACTTTAGGGTAAAGCTCCAAGGTTAGCAAAAAAAAAAAGCAAATGCTGCCGTAGCCTACATAAGGAAGGAGACAAGAGATTATTAAAAATGGAAGTCAATGGAGATGCTTCATTACACTTTAGAAAGGAAAAGCTGATCATTTAATGAATCATCAGCATGTCATCTAATATTAAGTACGTTTTCCATTAAACAATCATTTTGGATTGATCCATTTTTAGAGTTTATACTCAGAACACCCGTTTGGAGCTGGAAATGGAAACTCAACAAGCGATGCCGAGAGCAGACTGTATTCATGTTACCCACATGGATGCTACCGAATGATTCTTTTATGAAAAGTTATTTTGAATGAATGGCAAATGAGTGCAGATGTTAAGTAGACTGCAAATATCCATCACAACATGTCTTCATCCACGTCAAATCAGTACGCTCTCTACATTACGTCATACGCACTCCTCAAGGTTTAAATATAGCTGTGAATAGATCCATAGGAACTTGTCATTTAAATTTCTTGGCCTTTACGTTGCTCAGTGCTCACAGCTTAACATTGAAACAGAAAAAAAAATCATTGTTTTTTTTGCTTTGCATTTGAATACTCAGGGAATGAGAGGATTTGTTAAAGGCTCCCGTGGACGGAATAACCAGTCACCGAATCTTCAGGGGATAATTCACTCCCCACCGGCCCTCGGCTCTTTGGACTCGTTGCTTCCTCTTCCACCGGGAAGCGGCTCCATCAGATGAGTGTTCAGGTGTGTCAGCACCATGGGAATCTCCGTCAGTGCACTACTGACAGCGAAATAAATAATGATTCTCACATGGCAACTGCGACGAAGTGACAGCCTGGAGATGATTTAATAAAGTTCAATACAATCTAATTGAAGTTGTGAGCGAAAGCCTCTGGAGAGCGATCCCTTTCTGAATATGTCACAACCTCTGAAGTGCGAGTTATCACTGGGGGAGAAACACAGGGATAAACCGCACAGTTGGTGGTTACTGAACTTAAATTTAAACTTTACACTTACTCTCAGAATAAGTTATGAACTCTTTGTGGATAAATTACCCTGACCTCAATGCTCCCTTGACAATGTAATGGGAGATCGTCTCGGTTACGTATTGTAACCCTCGTTCCCTGAAGAAGGGAACGGAGACGTCACGTCGGAGACCGACGAATAGGA